>JASEVX010000026.1:1491360-1518860 GCA_031761405.1 Serripes groenlandicus
AGGAGAGAGAGAGATGAGAAGAGAGAGGAGAGAGAGAGAGACGGAGGAGAGGAGGAGAGACGATAGAGAGAGAGAGAGAGACGAGAGAGAGAGAGAGAGAGAGATCTGAGAGAGAGAGAATGCACAAGACACATGATATAAATCTATACAGGACGCAATTGTACATGTGCAGTTGCAAACTAAACAATGAAGACAGTTGTACATAAAAGTGTTTTTACTTGCAACTTAAAGGTTTTTTACGGGCGAGGTTAATTTCTAGTTGTCTCGGTAATCAGATCTCTGCGTTTAGCATTTAAATTGCATTTTACACGGCTTTCAAAAGTATTCAGTTAGTGGCATGTCGTCGTTTCCATGGTAATTTTACCAATCCTACTAGAAAGTAAGTTCTGACACAGAATATCTGCCCTGATGCTTTTCCGGCACAAACCCGAGGATCAAAGAAGTAAGACGGTAATACTACTTTGTCAACTAGCATCGAACGTGTCTGTTCTTATTGAAACGCCTAAAAAGTAAAAAAAAATAGAATATTGTTTACAGTTCTCTTTCTTACACCGTTCGGCTTTACCACATGTGTATCAATGCATTTTTACTGTTAAAATTAAATATCTTTCAACTTTCAAGGAACACTCAATTAGTTTAGCCCTTTTCCATCTAAAGAGGGCCTTTTGACGCACCCGCAGCAGACGGCTTTTGAAAAATGAGAAGAAATTGCTCAGCTTTCCTTTAGTCACAATGTTTTCAACTGTATTTGATAATTATACTTTCATGGATAGAGATTTAATAAGTTTTCGCCCTGAAAGTCGTCTGCTCCAGATGTGTTGTCTGAATGTGTGGGACAAGGGTTAAGCAAGTAATGTTCCAAGAAATTAATAGGCAACGGGGCAATTTAATTTGAAAAATAATTTACGTTCCCTGTGCTCAGAAATCTATGCCCGAGAATAAGATATCTGATTTGGTCAATCAGATACTTGAGCATACATAAGTGTAACTTGTATTATATATATATGAGCCGCTCCGCGAGAAGAAAACCAACATTGTGGACTCTGCGTAAAGTATCAACCCGGATCAGCTTAAGCATGCCGCGCAGGCTAACCCAGTCAGATACTTTTCGCCTCCTGTGGATTTTCGGTTTCAGGAATCATTAATCAATTCCTATATCCCCCTGAGACGGAATGTGTAGGCCCGGATTAGCCTGCGCAAAGGGGGGGGGGGGGGGTTTACTATGTGCCGTGGTTCACTGACGTAGAGTTCGGTTTTTACTTTAAACGTGTCATAAACATGGGTGGAGATTGAATTGTCTTTCGTTACTTCCGTTGCAATACATTAAAACTGTCAAAAAACCATTTAAAGAAATACAAATCAAAATGCAGATTTTTTTTCTACTGAAAGTGTCTTGTCAAAATTCTTGACCCTCCCATCCCACATACTCACCACAGCCTGTCTGCAGATAAACAATAGTTAACCCTTTCCCTCATACGACAATTCTGCAGCAGACGACTTTGAACATAGTTTGTCAAAACATAGAAAATCTCTATAATTGAATGGATAATCTATGACTAAAAGTGGGGAAAACATTGTGGCAAAAGGAGAAAATTGCTCGTTCTGAGCAATTTCTTCTTTTGTCACCATGTTTTCAAAAAGCCGTCTGCTGCAGAGGCGTCAGAAAGCGTCTATATAAGGGAAAATATCTCCTTTTGAGCCATATCACATAAAAAATCTAACTGCTGAAGTTTGAGAACAGCTTGAGATCCGGAACAGCCTTCGACCCCACGCCAGTTTGATAAGGATAAGCTAATCGCCTGAACACCATATAGGTGTATAAACATCATGAAAAACCTCCCGGAGAAAGGTTATAACATTAAATTAACCATATGCAATATTATTTTTGTCTTTAAATTGTAATTAATTTTAAAAAAAATCGAGTGGTATCTTAATGTGAAGTGACTCATTTCTGTGATAGGATGAAGGTCGTTCAGTATAAAAGCATCGGTTAAAGTATATGTCGACTCTTATCTCGTAGACGACATCAAAGATGTGTGCTTTTCGATGGGTTGTTGTTATTGCGAGCCTATGTATAGTTTGCTGTTCCGAAATATTCGAGTTTGAAGATGTTCTAACAGACAAGCAACACGAATTTCTATCATGGCGATCCGAGGCGTCCAACAACAAAACGCTCAGACTTGCGGACCCAACAGCTAAAATATTCATGGTTCACCTAACGTTGTGCATTGAACCAATAAACAATAGACCTAACGTCTCGCTGGTGATAGCGAACGTTCGCTACTCGAACGATGGTTCCTCGGATAGCGTGATATTCAGACTACAGGGAAATTACGTCAGCTACTTCAACACTGACGTCATATGGGAAAACGGATTTGGCTGGAACATATTCAAAAGCAGCGGAATAGTTGGAAATAAGATGTTCCTGAAAAGAGGTCGATATAGACTGACGATAGCCGGCCTTACTGACGTCTTCGGCGTGGAGTTAGATAATATTAGTATTCGAACGGAGAACCAGCACCCGTCATTAGGATTAGTCTGCAGAACAAGTTTTACAAAAGGTTAAACGATCAGGATTAGGTCTCAGAACAAATTCCACACACAGTGATTTAAAAACAGTTACAAATTAGCCTACGGGACAAGGTTTACAATAGTCTTGAGTTGTTTCCCCTTATAACTATCATAGCAACTCGGGAACCAGACTGTGTTTACAAATGCTTAAACAATTCAGATTTACTCTGCAGAACAAGTTTTACAAAAGCTTAAACAATCAGGATTAAGTCTCAGAACAAATTCCACACACTGTGATTTAAAAACAGTTACAAATTAGCCTACGGGACAAGTTTTACAATAGTCTTGAGTTGTTTCCCCTTATACCTATCATAGCAACTCGGGAACCAGACTATGTTTACAAATGCTTAAACAATACAGATTCACTCTGCAGAACAAGTGTTATAAAAGCTTAACAATATAAGGACTTTTGACTTTGCAAAGGACAATGCCAAATACGATGCTTAGAAGGGCTCACAGGACTTGTTTCATTCTAAATGTATTGGTACTTTCGTGACATACCCTAAAGAGGGAATTACGTATTCAGAATGATTGTGTTTGCAAAACATGGTGTTTGAAAGAAATAATGTTTTCGTATATGAGCCGTTCCGCGCGAAAACCAGCATTGTGGACTCTGCGTAAAGTATCGACCCGGATCAGCCTGCGCACTCCGCGCATACTGATCCGGGCCGACACATTATGTCTCAGGGGGATAGATGTATAGAGTTATGATTCCCGAAACAGAAAATCCACAGGAGGCGAAAAGTTTCTATCCGGGTAAGCCTGCGCGGCATGCTAATGTTGATCCGGGTCGCTACTTTACGCAGAGGCCATAATGTTGGTTTTCTGGCGGGACGGTTCATACAGTCATTTATAAAGCCAGTAAAGTGATAGTTGTATAGTTTCAGTTACCAGTATTTGAAATAACCTACCTACACAAAAACTACTGAAATAGAATGGAATTCGTTTTGTTTTCACTTAAAGTGATAGACAGATCAGTGATTATTCGAATATCTGATATGCAATATTTAGAAACGTCTGCATTGAAACCAAGTTAGAATAAAAAAGTTGATACATATTTGAAAATATTCGGGAAAGGAAAATGTGCCCGCTTTGAGTAATGTCTCCTCCTTTTCCGACAATGTTTCAATGTCGTCTGTTGTGAAGTGCAATAGGGAAATTTATAAAATATAGTGAGAATTTTGTAAAGTTGGATCGTCCATTGTCCCCGTGGCTTGGACCGACTCAGGGTAGCTCAGTTGTTAGCAACGAGAACTGCCCTTCCATAGGTTGTTAGTTCGGCCAACATTATTTCTGACGTACAACAAAAGTCAAAGCGATAAGCGTCCTTTGTCTTTCATCAATGGGCTTATGGTATGTGTGGGAAAAGCAGCGAATGGCTTGAAAAGTCTGTTGTGTTGAATAATGGTGTTTGATTGCAAGAAAACACACGGATAGATGAAACTGGCCGCCGTGATATGTCTTAGAATATGTTGAATTCGGCGTTAGTTCCCAATCAATCAATCAATCAATCAATGGTGTGGCGATGGGGGCAAATATAAAAAGACTGATTTAATAAGATACATGACTGTGTTAAGGAAAAGGTACTAGATTCTTAGTTTTTCTTAACATGTTACTTATACTTAAATTTTACCTTTGTTTGCAACGAAATATTCAAATCATCTGATTTTGCATTTTTTGACAATTTGAAATAACACCAAACGTTATCTGTAATGTTATATTTAATTGGTTGACGTACGTCAAATCAAAACACGGGATAGATTAGCCTCTCTAAGTTGATATAAACGCACTTTTCATCAACATTCTTATATTATATATGAGCCGTCCCACAAGAAAACCAACATTGTGGACTCTGCAAAAAGTATCGACCCGGATCAGCCTAAGCATGCCGCGCAGGCTAATTCGGACAGGCACTTTCCGCCACCTGTGGAATATCTGTTTTAGGAATCATTACGCTATACATATATCCCCCTAAGACGGAATGTGTAGGCCCGGAAAAGCCGGCGCGGACTGCGCATGCTGATCTGGGTCGATACGTTACGCAGAGTCCACAATGTTGGGTTTTCTCATAGAACGAATCATATGATTATTCGAACCACACGAATATGGAATAAAACTCGCTTTTTGACGAGGAAGATCAGATTTGGAAAAACATATGTTCTCTGAATTATCGACCCTAAGTGGTTAGAGTTCGGGGCTTTTTAACCTCGTCCTTCATACAGACGCGTTTTGACGCCACTGCAGCAGACGCCTATTGAAAACATTTTGCCACAATGCTTTCAATACTCTTCAATAATAACTTTTTCATTAACCCATAGATCTATTAGCCCTTTACCTCATATAGACGCTTTCTGACGCCTCTGCAGCAGACGGCTTTTTGAAAACATGGTGACAAAAGAAGAAATTGCTCAAAACGAGCAATTTCTCCTTTTGCCACAATGTTTTCCACTTTTAGTCATAGGTTATCCATTCAATTATAGAGATTTTCTATTTTTTGATAATATATGTTCAAAGTCGTCTGCTGCAGAATTGCCGTAAAAGGGAAAAGGGTTAAGAGAGATTTTCAACATTTTAACTAGATGTTTTTTAAGTCGTCTGCTGCAGACGGTTTCCGTGTGACGTGTGACGTTGGCAGATCGTTGGCGGCTCAGTTGGTGGTCTATCTGGAAAAGCAGTCAGTTGCTTGGAAAGTCTTTTTCAAAAAGGCTAGGATTCAGCTCACGGAATAAGTTTTATGAAGTTATTTTTTAAAAGTTCTTGTTTTTAGAATAATTTAGAAAATGATTATTTTTCGCAAATCATGGTGTTGCGCGCCAGTCGCTCAGTTGGGAGCAACGAGGGCTGTCCTTCCAGGGGTTGTGAGTTCGAATCCCAGTTCGGCAAACATTATATCTGTCCTGCGACAAGAGTCAAAGCGACATGCGTCTTTCTTCTTTCACCATTGGGTTTATAGTGGGAAAGCAGCCAGTCGATTGGAAAGGCTTTTAAAACCCGTTAAGATTTAGACTTCAGACGGAAAAGGTTAACAAACAAACAAAGTAATAAACATACCTGTTTACAAGGTTATTTTATAGTATTTTACCTTTATCGTGTTATTTGTTCAATGCCAAGTATTATGAAATGTTTTTGACATAAGTAGATACAATTTTTAAAAAACATGCGATTCATACATATACGTTTTAACACGGTGAAATAAGACATACCAAGGTTCGGTGTTTTTATAGTGTTTAGCCCTTTCCCATCTGCAGAAGCATTTTGACGCAATAGCAGCAGACGACTTTTGAAAACATTGTGGCCAAATGTGAAATTGCTTAGTGTGTCAACTTTATTTAACAATTAAGCTATCTTTTATGCAGATTTTTCAGGTTTTTGTCACTAATTTTTCAATGTCGTCTGCTGCAGATTTGTTGTAAGTGGGAAAGGGTTAACATGTCCAATATCAATTTAAAATATCTTCGAAATTCAGTACATACAATTTAGAAAAATGGTATTCATAAAACAAATTTTATTATTCATATTTCAACTGGTTAAATAACACCTATATACCAATCATTTAGATAGAGTTTAACTTTCATCACAATGTTAGTTAAATATACGTTTTGCTTTCCCAGGCAAAATAACACCTACTTAGTGGTTTAAGTGTTTAAATCTGTCCACTATCCCTAACTATTAAATGTCTTCGATCCACAGTAGAAATCTTGTAATGGATCCTGGTTCTCCATATACAAACGAATCAGGTCAAACTCTACGCCATAGCTATCGGTTGTAACAGTGATTACCATCGTAATGTTCCCCTCTTGGAGTTCAACCATGGACCCAAACCTCCCGGACCTATTGACAGTGTTCCAAGCATATCCGTTTCCGAAATTCTCCTTTGTACTGAAACTAGCGTAACTAGTTCCGTTAAGTGTAACTGTGACGGTATCCGAGCTCCCGTCGTTGACGTACTGGATGTCGTCGATGGTGAAATTAACGGCAGTCATGCCGCTTTCCGGCTTCACGCACACGTCGAACACAATGCTCTTGGTCCCGGCCGTGTCCACCACTCGTAGTGTATGGTTCGATGAGGCTTGGGATCGTTGCTGGTACTCGGGCAGCGATGAATTGCTACAATCCTCTAATTCCAACAGCCGTTGCATCTGTGTGACGGCCTGCGCGGAGGAAACCAGAATTCCCGCCAGACACAGTAGGAGGATCGCGGTGCTCATCGTTCGTAGATAGGTAACTTTTCTTCGATACAAATAAATAGATAAATAGCTTGTTCGATCTATGTTACAGAATGAATCTTCAGAGTATAACTAAATTGTGTACGGGTATTTATATCTCTAAAGCCACACCAGGTTCCATTTATCGATCCAATCAGATATCGAGTAGATGCGCGATTCGATCACGTGACCTTATTCACCATTTAAACCTATCCTATTTTCTTTTCAATTCTTTCCAATGGGGGTTGTCGCTTACGACACGTATGCATATTTGCTACAGTAACCTCCTTACGTCTTTACGATCCGTACTATAAGGCTGTAAGTAAATCCGTATCTGCACAGCCTTGACGTGCTTATGATTTATGTTAACCCTTTCCCGCATACAGCAAATGAAGAGCAGACGACCTTTGAAACAATTGGCAAAAACGTAAAATAAATACCTATAAATGAGAGTTGAATTATCAACAAGAGTTGTAAAAACACTTTGGCAAACAAAAGGTGAAGTTGCTCATTATGGGCAATTTTTCCTTTTGTCACAGTGTTTTCTAATGCCGTCTGCTACACAGGCGTCAGAAGTGTATTCATGTAGGGAAGGGCTAAAGACTGCATCTTGATGTCTAGATTACATTTACAAAGTATACAAGAAACTATACAGTTTCGAGTTTTGCGTTAATCTTAACTTTCCGCAAACATGATATGAACACTGTGGAAGCAACATACAACAAATCTGCAACAGACGACTTTGAAAACATCTGGATGAAAATATGTAACATTTCTATGAACAAATATGATAATTAAATAAAGCTGAAAGCATTGCGGCAAAATGTGATAATTGATCACTACTGTGAGTTTTTGGTAGATTAAGATATTGATATTATGTATCTTTAAAATCCACAACATGTAATTAAATTGAAACACGGGAAAAGGTGATCCGACTTTTTTAAAATTCTTGTCAAGCGCAGACAATTCTAGCACATAGATCATGATTTACAGTATGTTTCAGTTGATACGATGAACTTTCTGCGAGACTCTTGTACTTAAAAACCCTGAATTGAGAGCAAAAGACTTTTATAACGCGATGTTTCTAATCATAATGTTATACAATGTTTTAACTCTATTGACTTATTATACTTTCATTTATAGAGAATGTTAATTTGTTCCCAGATGTTTTCAAAGTCGCCTGTTGCAGATTTGTAATATGTGTGGAAGGGTTTAACCCTTTCCCTCATACGACAATTCTGCAGCAGACGACTTTGAACATATGTTGTCAAAAAATAGAAAATCTCTATAATTGAATGGATGACCTATGACAAAAAAAAAAATGGAAAACATTGTGTCAAAAGGAGAAATTGCTCGTTCTGAGCAATTTCTTCTTTTGCCACTATGTTTTCAAAAAGCCATCTGCTGCAGAGGCGTCAGAAAGCGTCTATATGAGGGAAAGGGTTAATCAAGGGATATGGTAGTGAAACCTGTGCGACTAAAATTCAAGTTTTATGTTGACAAACGTTACATCTGGGTCTACGCGTCATGCCGCCGGAGAGTGAAAGACTCTGGTGAGTCTGTGAATATGCACAGTCTCATTGGAGTCGCTTCTCTTCGCAAAATCAATACGGCCCATTTATCCGGACGCGGTTTGTGTTTTTTCTTACAGTTGCATTTTTAATTGTTTGTACTTATCTTAAAATATACAAATTTCAAACACCTACGTTGAAAGTGCTCTGTCGCATATATATATACAATATTTATAATTATACATTATTTACAAATAAGTTATCGCCTAATGTATGGCAGGTGTTTGCAAGTGTAGGTGCGTACAACTTACTGTGCAAAAGAAAGACCAATTTTAGTAGAAATTTCACAAATATTTACTGATGTTATGATAATTCATGCATAACAAATTATTTTCTAGGTTTTTGAAAAAAGACGCTATGACGTACACAAACATATAAGCCACCCCGGCAAAATGAGGGTATAACTGTGTCCCTGCTTTATCATCGCATACGGGGGTATACGAGTGAAACAGATGGGGATACAAATACAGGTTTCCGCCAGAAACTGCTATCGAGCGGTGATAGAGCAAAGCAAACCACAGGTCATTTGCGACCAATCTATATCCAGAACACCCTGTGCACTCGCTTAGTCATATCTGGTTAGGCACTTTTCGCTAATTAGTCTAAGAATCATTCGCAACGCTTCTATGAAATCCGCCGTGGCCGTCAATGCCCATTTCCTAGCCTAGTACAGGTTTTTTTCTTTACCCAGAGATCATGACTAAGTAAACTTTCGACGTGATAAAGCTGAAATAATGTTGAAAACTTCGTAAAACGCCAGTAAAACAATACATGACGCTTCTAACATTAAGATCACGGGATCGTTTTATCGCTCGTCTAAACAACTAAAAGATTGGTTTACATAGAGTGCGGTTTGTTACGTTCCGATGGAAGGTGGACCGTGAAAACTCTGATAAGATGGCGAATACAGTGGAATCTGTGTATAAAGACCACCGTGGGAACATAACAATAAGGTCTTTGTTCACAGGTGGTCTTTAATCACAGGGTCATTTGAGTGGACAATGAGTAATTGGGAAACTAAAAGTAGTGTTGCTATAGACAGGGAACCGCTATTCCAAGGTGGTCTTCAGCACCGGTTTGACTGTATAGACAGACTCCCGCAACACATCGACGTTCATTTTTACATTCAGACGCCATTTTAGATGACGCCTCTAAATCAATTCCGCTGTTATGGGTACGAGAAAACTTGTCAACCATGAGAACTGAAAGCCGCAAATAACATAGTCTACACCAAGGAATAATGATTAATAGCTTTGCACTTATGTCAATGAAAATCGAAAAATTCTATCATTGTTAAAGTGATGCTAAACTTTTCGTTTCTGAAATATATTGCGTTTGACATTCCTGCAACAAGAAACTAAAATAAAAACAAAACAGAAGTATGTGTTACAGTGCTGGGTTAGCTTTGAATTAACAGTATATGTGTTGTTCTGTTGATATGTACCAAACGGCCATTTTAAATTGGTAAAGTATTAAATATTCGATTCGAAAAGTCAATTTTCTAATCCCCAACAAATAATCTCTGACTGTATGTACCCTCTCCAACCAAAGTTGACCTCTACTTCAATGCTATTCCCCCGCTGTTAAGGTTTGGCCCAATCCCGATGGCATTTGTGATCCTTTATGAACAGAAACCAGGATTAAACCCTTTCCCACCAGCAGACGCATGTGGCCGCATGGTCATCCGACGACCTTTGAACACATTGTGACAAATGGAGATATTACTCATAATGAGCAATTACTCCATTTATAAATCACAATGTTTTCACCACGTTTCAAAAAATTGAACTTTCATTTATAGGAATTGTTCATATTTTTGCCTAGAAGTTTTCAAATGTATTTGCTTGTTTAAGATTATTAACCAACGGTGGTGAACGGGAGGAGCAATTTTGTTAGAGAGTCTTGTAACACGAACACCGACGTTATCAATTATTTGCCAGAATTACTGCAAATAAATTAAGATCAACACTCTTAAGTTTCTAAGAATTGAAATGCATTCCCGAGGGAGTACATATATTATAAATGGTCTTTGACACCCCGACCTCTGACATCAATGGCATATTTACGTATCGAGGGCTTGGCGTGAAACGGTTGTAACTAAAATTGGTATTTCTTTGCTAAGGTTAATCACCTCACCATAAAGTCTTTATAAGCGTTAAATCATTTTTCTTGGTCAACAATGGAAATTTAGGTGCCATTGCTCGTTCTGAGCAATGGCACCTAAATTTGCATTGTTTACAAAGGGGTCAAAATTGCCCCTAAACCAGGGTTTTCAAAATAGGTTTTTAGTTACAACCGTTTCACGCCAAGCCCTCGGTATGTGGTCATCTTTTATTGACGACATGGTAATTTGGAATTCTTTGTCAGGTATTTGGGGCATATACCTACGTACTGATGACGCGTTATTAATACATAGCAACAGCAAACTATTATCATCTGAGCGTTGCCAGAGTGACAACGAAACCGTTAAAGAGCAGAATCTCAAATTCAAATTTATTCCTGAATTGATAAATAAAGAGTATATGTATTAAGTGTCATTGAAACTCCGTACTTTGGCATCAATGGAATATTTACGTATGTTGTAACACCTTGTTGGCGCCGTGGTTAATTGATTTTACTTTAAAATGTGTATGGGGCATATATCTGTGTACTCAAACGGCGTTATTAATATATAGCAACAGCAAAATATTAGCATAGATATGTGAGTGGTATACTTATAGGAAAAGTTTTGAAAAACCTTTAACTTATAAGACTTCATACTTGTTATTTGATAAAAGAACGTGATGACATCATCACTGGTCACCTCTGAAGTAATAATAAAGGGGAATATACAGAAATACTCACAATAGACATGTGTTTCACGTGTTTTCGACGGTGCATGGTAATGCTACTTGTATTGTCCTTGAAGTTTTCATTATTTTCTTAAGATATGGTTAAATCCGTAACTCGAATATAAAAAGGGCAAATGAAGTAATAGTTAGTAGTTCACTTATTATTAAAGACGTATTTAAACTCTTATATAAAAATGTACACCATTTATATCGGGCTTATCGAACGGCATGCTGATATGCTTGTAAAGCATTGCGGTAACGCCTATATCAATCGCTGATCATCAATCAAATGAAATGTGAAATAAGATCAATGGCCGTTAATAATTCAGGTTTTCATCTTCTAATCCTGATTCAAAAGCCTAAAGATTTGCAAATGCAATTGGCTCCATGCAATTGATGATGATGACACATCAGATAGACTCCGTCGTACGAGTGGACTCTGAAACTAATTTGATGCGTTGCCTTTGAGAACATTGAGCCCAAGTAGAAGTGCAATTTGGGGTCTTAATACATATCCGTACATTGAAGACACACGGAAGCCCATGTAACGTGCGGTCTAAATACATATCCGTACATTAATGACACAGGGGAGCCCGTGCAATGTGGGGGTCTTAATATATATCCGTAAATTGAATACCCAAGGGAGCTCGTGCAATGTGGGGTCTTAATACATATCCGTACATTAATGACACAAGGGAGCCCGTGCAATGTGGGGGTCTTAATACATATCCGTAAATTGAAGACACACTGGAGCTCGTGCAATGTGGGGGTCTTAATACATATCCGTACATTGAAGACACAAGGGAGCCCGTGCAATGTGGGGTCTTAATACATATCCGTAAATTGAATACCCAAGGGAGCTCGTGCAATGTGGGGTCTTAAAACATATTCGTACATTGAAGACACAAGGGAGCCCATGCAATGTGAGGGTCTTAATACATATCCGTAAATTGAAGACACAAGGGGGCCCGTGCAATGTGGGGTCTTAATACATATCCGTGCATTGAAGAAACAAGGGAGCCCGTGCAATGTAGGGTCTTAATTCATATCCGTACATTGAAGACACAAGGGAGCCCGTGCAATTTGGGGTCTTAATACATATCCGTACATTGAAGACACAGGCGACCATGTGTATCCGCAAAGTATCACCAAAGGGTTCACCAGCCGTTTTCTATGTGTTATATACCTCAATGCATCTTCTGACAATAAACTGGAAGTGCGGCTCCGCTAGTTTTAGATCAAGAGAACTCTAGACGATGTCAAAGCGAAGTGTCGTTAACAATCCTGATCCCTTGTACGCCTGGATAACTCTAGACGATGTCAAAGCAGAGTGTCGTAAACACTCCAAATCGTTTGTATACCAAGATAACTCTAGACGATATCAAAGCAGAGTGTCATAAACACTCCAAATCGTTTGTATACCAAGATAACTCTAGACGATATCAAAGCAGATTCTCGTAAACACTCCAAATCGTGTGTATACCAAGATAACTCTAGACGATATCAAAGCAGAGTGTCGTAAACACTCCAAATCGTTTGTATACCAAGATAACTCTAGACGATATCAAAGCAGAGTGTCATAAACACTCCAAATCGTTTGTATACCAAGATAACTCTAGACGATATCAAAGCAGATTCTCGTAAAGACTCCAAATCGTTTGTATACCAAGATAACTCTAGACGATATCAAAGCAGAGTGTCGTAAACACTCCAAATCGTTTGTATACCAAGATAACTCTAGACGATATCAGAGCAGAGTGTCATTAACACTCCAAATCGTTTGTATACCAAGATAACTCTAGACGATATCAAAGCAGAGTGTCGTAAACACTCCAAATCGTTTGTATACCGAGATAACTCTAGACGATATCAAAGCAGAGTGTCATAAACACTCCAAATCGTTTGTATACCAAGATAACTCAAGATGATGTCAAAGACCCCAAATCCCTTGACGTGTGCCATGTGATTTCAAATAGAGTTACAAATAATGAAAACTCAAGTGAAGACCCTGTGCATATGCAACGTCTCGGCGATGCCATCATGAAATATAATCCATTTTTGTAATCATAATTAAAAGGGATCTGAATGCTTTCCGACATTGAAATAAAAGTTCATTGGTCGAAAACTATTGATGATGGTCAAAATGGTTTCTTTCATTCTTAGGAGAAAAGGTCTAAGCCGGGATATGGACTCACCAACTCTTGATCGACAGCTGCCGTCGGCACTCCTGTAAGTACTATTTGAGCCAATTAATGCGAAGCGGTACAAATGTTGGCGTTTGTGAACAGTAAAACTCCTGATCAGTATGTGCATCCACATAGTCTGATCAAGGTCTACACTGTTCACATATAACTTGCACAATATTGTTATAAGCTTCTGTCAACGTGTGCAGATTCGGATATGTTGGAGCAGGAGAACACAATGATATTAACCCTTTCCCTCATACGACAATTCTGCAGCAGACGACTTTGAACGTATTTTGTCAAAACATAGAAAATCTCCATAATTGAATGGATAACCTATGACAAATAGTGGAAAACATTGTGGCAAAAGGAGAAATTGTACGTTTTGTGCAATTTCTTCTTTTGTCACTATGTTTTCAAAAAGCCGTCTGCTGCAGAGGCCCCAAATGAAAATAGCGATTTATATAATTTTGATAATTTAAAAGAAATGCGCTTGCAGTAAACTATTACCTATCCCAATGAAAGGAGCGTACCCGTCCATAGCCAAGAGTTTCCCACATACAGACGCTTTAAGACGCCTCTGCAGCAGACGACTTTTGAAAAAAAATGTGGCAAATTGAAAAATTATTTATAATTTCTTTTCCCACAATGTTTTTAAACTCAATTTTAAAACTAAAGATGTATATAGTTCCATTATTATCCCCTTGATTATTTCAAAGTCGTCTGCTGCAGATTTGATGGTGGCGGGAAAGGTTAACTTATACAAATCAAACTGTGTCGCTCAATTACAGGGTGTTGTATAGAAACGCTTGATCTGATTTTTCACTCAATGACTTATATACTCGTCAGGGGGTCTTTTGTTCGTTGACATCTACCGTAGACTATTTAAATAAATGTCATACCAATTGAACGGTTACATACATAATAATATTAAATCCGAAATATATGAGCCGTTCCACGAGAAACCCAACATTATGGCCTCTGCGTAATGTATCGACCCATATCAGCCTATGCAGTCCCACCGCTGTCACCAATTGTAAAGACGTAGGTCATTAGAAAAAGGATTTATCTACTCAAGAAATGACCGAATTGCAAACAATTGTGTGTATTTAATATCAATTGTAAAATAAACCAGAAATGTAGAATTAGATAAGAATAGATAGAGGACAGATATAGAAGACGACAGATTGATGTTTGCTAACTATTCTATACAATATATCATACAAATATAAACGTTAATGTTGGTCACACATAAGTCCATGCTATCTCAGTCTCAGTATTAGCGCAGGCTAATCCGGCCCGACACATTCCGTTTTAGGGGGCTAAATGTATAGAGTAATGACTCCTGAAACAGAAAATCCACAAGAGGAGAAAAGTGTCTGTCCGGGTTAGCCTGCGCGGCATGCTTATGCTGATCCGGGTCGATATTTTCCGCAGATGTCCACAATGTTGGTGCGGCGATAGACATCTGCGTAATGTATCGACCAGATCAGCCTGCGCTGTCCGCGCAGACTGATCCGGCCGACACATTCCGTGTTAGTGGGATAGATGTATAGAGTAGTTATTCCTGAAACAGAAAATCCACAGGAGGCGAAAAGTGTCTGTCCGGGTTAGCCTGCGCGGCATGCTTATGCTGATCCGGGTCGATATTTTCCGCAGATGTCCACAATGTTGGTGCGGCGATAGACATCTGCGTAATGTATCGACCAGATCAGCCTGCGCTGTCCGCGCAGACTGATCCGGCCGACACATTCCGTGTTAGTGGGATAGATGTATAGAGTAGTTATTCCTGAAACAGAAAATCCACAGGAGGCGAAAAGTGTCTGTCCGGGTTAGCCTGCGCGGCATGCTTATGCTGATCCGGGTCGATATTTTCCGCAGATGTCCACAATGTTGGTGCGGCGATAGACATCTGCGTAATGTATCGACCAGATCAGCCTGCGCTGTCCGCGCAGACTGATCCGGCCGACACATTCCGTGTTAGTGGGATAGATGTATAGAGTAGTTATTCCTGAAACAGAAAATCCACAGGAGGCGAAAAGTGTCTGTCCGGGTTAGCCTGCGCGGCATGCTTATGCTGATCCGGGTCGATATTTTCCGCAGATGTCCACAATGTTGGTGCGGCGATAGACATCTGCGTAATGTATCGACCAGATCAGCCTGCGCTGTCCGCGCAGACTGATCCGGCCGACACATTCCGTGTTAGTGGGATAGATGTATAGAGTAGTTATTCCTGAAACAGAAAATCCACAGGAGGCGAAAAGTGTCTGTCCGGGTTAGCCTGCGCGGCATGCTTATGCTGATCCGGGTCGATATTTTCCGCAGATGTCCACAATGTTGGTGCGGCGATAGACATCTGCGTAATGTATCGACCAGATCAGCCTGCGCTGTCCGCGCAGACTGATCCGGCCGACACATTCCGTGTTAGTGGGATAGATGTATAGAGTAGTTATTCCTGAAACAGAAAATCCACAGGAGGCGAAAAGTGTCTGTCCGGGTTAGCCTGCGCGGCATGCTTATGCTGATCCGGGTCGATATTTTCCGCAGATGTCCACAATGTTGGTGCGGCGATAGACATCTGCGTAATGTATCGACCAGATCAGCCTGCGCTGTCCGCGCAGACTGATCCGGCCGACACATTCCGTGTTAGTGGGATAGATGTATAGAGTAGTTATTCCTGAAACAGAAAATCCACAGGAGGCGAAAAGTGTCTGTCCGGGTTAGCCTGCGCGGCATGCTTATGCTGATCCGGGTCGATATTTTCCGCAGATGTCCACAATGTTGGTTTTCTCGCGGGACGGCTCATATGTGTCATTGCTTTCTCACATCAGACAGTTAGTTAGTGGTGGTAAACGAAAGCCGCTTGTCGCATTGCTTTCTCACATCAGACAGTTAGTTAGTGGTGGTAAACGAAAGCCGCTTGTCGCATTGCTTTCTCACATCAGACAGTTAGTTAGTGGTGGTAAACGAAAGCCGCTTGTCGCATTGCTTTCTCACATCAGACAGTTAGTTAGTGGTGGTAAACGAAAGCCGCTTGTCGCATTGCTTTCTCACATCAGACAGTTAGTTAGTGGTGGTAAACGAAAGCCGCTTGTCGCATTGCTTTCTCACATCAGACAGTTAGTTAGTGGTGGTAAACGAAAGCCGCTTGTCGCATTGCTTTCTCACATCAGACAGTTAGTTAGTGGTGGTAAACGAAAGCCGCTTGTCGCATTGCTTTCTCACATCAGACAGTTAGTTAGTGGTGGTAAACGAAAGCCGCTTGTCGCATTGCTTTCTCACATCAGACAGTTAGTTAGTGGTGGTAAACGAAAGCCGCTTGTCGCATTGCTTTCTCACATCAGACAGTTAGTTAGTGGTGGTAAACGAAAGCCGCTTGTCGCATTGCTTTCTCACATCAGACAGTTAGTTAGTGGTGGTAAACGAAAGCCGCTTGTCGCATTGCTTTCTCACATCAGACAGTTAGTTAGTGGTGGTAAACGAAAGCCGCTTGTCGCATTGCTTTCTCACATCAGACAGTTAGTTAGTGGTGGTAAACGAAAGCCGCTTGTCGCATTGCTTTCTCACATCAGACAGTTAGTTAGTGGTGGTAAACGAAAGCCGCTTGTCGCATTGCTTTCTCACATCAGACAGTTAGTTAGTGGTGGTAAACGAAAGCCGCTTGTCGCATTGCTTTCTCACATCAGACAGTTAGTTAGTGGTGGTAAACGAAAGCCGCTTGTCGCATTGCTTTCTCACATCAGACAGTTAGTTAGTGGTGGTAAACGAAAGCCGCTTGTCGCATTGCTTTCTCACATCAGACAGTTAGTTAGTGGTGGTAAACGAAAGCCGCTTGTCGCATTGCTTTCTCACATCAGACAGTTAGTTAGTGGTGGTAAACGAAAGCCGCTTGTCGCATTGCTTTCTCACATCAGACAGTTAGTTAGTGGTGGTAAACGAAAGCCGCTTGTCGCATTGCTTTCTCACATCAGACAGTTAGTTAGTGGTGGTAAACGAAAGCCGCTTGTCGCATTGCGATTAAAACAGTTGCCCGAACTATAATTCTAACCAATTGATAGGAAGTTGAGGTTATACAGTGTTGGTAACATTGTTGGAAAAGGAGAAATTGCCGAAATGGCTTATATTCCCACAATATTGAAAAATGTAGTCGATTTAAGAGAAAGTATCCAGACAGGCCCACGTATTGGCAACTTCCGACATGTAGACATCAGACTTGCCTTTTTAACGGAATATAGTCGGACCCAACCTCAGGTGAAGTAGTGGTAGAGAGTCCGCATTGGGTGCGGGAAGACGCGAGTTCGATCCCCGACCGGGTTATACTGGGTTATACCAAAGACTTTGAAAACGACAGGAATTGCCTTACTTCATTTGTGCTTAGGGTTGTTGGATTATGATTACAACTGACTCGCTGGTATCAGGATAAATGCACCAGTCGCACTGGTAACTTATCCAGGAAACCCTGTGTCATAACTGAGACAATGTTGAAAGCGGTGTTAAGTGCCATATAAACAGCTGAAGCATGCGCTTATTTAGGAATCGTATCTTTTCCGAAGATATATGTGTACGAACAATCTATTGATCAAATGCATATTAAATTACATCTTACTTTCAAATAAAACTTATTTTATATAATAATACATTATCAATTAATTTCCCCAATCGTCCTGTCGCATATAAGTTTTTAAATAATGTATTTTGGAAAAAGGATGTCTCGAGAGTCACAGTATAGCTGATGGGATATGAAACACTCGTTTGATTTCCACCAAAGTGGCCAACATTGTCTCACGCAGAAAAGCGTGATTATTTTTTACGTCATTTTCGTGTTCCGTCGCTCAGCAGGATGTAAACAAAGTTTCGACAGCGGCTAGTTTCAAATGTTTCACATTTTGTTATATAACACTGTGTATGTTTTACCAAGTAAACGAAGCAAGATGGACAATTTGAACGTCAACAAATAATGATGTACCTTTTCACGACATCTGCAAATTAACAGATTTTTCTTTTTTCATTTGTTGCTGTTTGCATCCCTGGATATCACCGGTGCTTCTTGAATCCCTCAACCAACATTGTTGTGGTTTTTCTCCTTAATGAAACAGAATTCTTATTTTATGGAAATAATGCAGTTTCGTGTATTTCATGTATTTCATACACAATTACAATGGCAATAGTTATTATTGAGATACATTACAATTATGTTAACACCATATGAACCGTCCTGCGAGAAAACAAACATTGTGTACTCTGCGTAATGTACAGACCCTGATCAGCCTTCGCAGTCCGCGCATGCTAATCCAGGCCGACACATTCCGTCTCGGAGGGGAAAGAGGTAAAGAGTAATGATTCCTGAAACAGAAAATCCACAGGAGGCGAAAAGTGTCCGTCCGGGTAGGCCTGCGCGGCATTCTTAGGCTGATCCGGGTCGATACTTTACGCAAAGTCAACAATGTTGGTTTTCTCGCGGATCGGCTCAATCATTACATTTTGTTGCAACACATGTTTGACCGTTTACCTGATATGGTATTTGTTATAAAATGTATTCTTGTTTTCTATTGACATCAATGAAGCTCAAAATAAAAACATTCTACATTTTCTTACTAAATTAAATAATGTAAACAGTTCCTGAGATATTTAATTTCAACCATGAGACGTCTCTTGTAACATGCAGCTTCTAGTGACCTATTCGGTAATGCTGCTCTCATGCAGTCCCGAATTCCTTGCGAGTGCCAAAGCGAGAAGTACTCGCCAATTAATCGTAATGATCGGGATATGGTCGTAAGACATTCGTTAATTTTCTGAACCACTCAATACTATTCGTTTATTGTTGCGAATATTAGCAACATGCTCCTTAAATTCGCAAGAAGGCATATTCTTCACTTTTTCGCAACCTACTCGTAAGTATTCGTAAGCCATTCGTAATCATCGCAGTGTAATGCAAACCCCACAACCCTAAGCGCAAGGAGGGAATGCCATTGTGGACGCTCTACCACTACACCACCGGATCGGTCATTGTGCAAGTGTAATGGGGAAAAAGTGGCAAGTTTTGTAAACTTCATGAATGTATTGTGGAATCTATAATTATTGGGGTACGTTTTTAGACCTAGGAAAGTTAGGTCAACCTAACCTCTTACTAGAACAGGTAGCAAGTGTGTTTTATATAAATGTTAAAACGTTATCTTCTAAAACTAATGAAACCATTTTAGCTCGTCTGTTCTTTGAAAACAAAGAATCGGGCATTTGTGATACCATTCGCGACGTCATCGTTGCCGTCTGCGTCGTCTGCGCCGTCCTCACAAAATGTTGACCTTACAAAAATCGTTACATATATTCAAATGAAACTGGGTACACATGTTCCTAGAAACAAAACGCAATTCTATGCCAAGTCACAAAACTCTGGTTTTAATAATCATTCAGCTAGGCCCCTTTTTTGACTCATACAAAAAGTTCATCCTCGCCCATAACTCAAAAACCGTTCATTATTTTCACATGAAACTTGGTTCACATGTTTCTGGAAACAATACGCGTGTGTGTACCAATTCACATAACTATAGCTTTAATAATTATTCAGAAATGCCCCTTTTATGACTTGCGTTGGGCTTTGCTCCGTGGCGCTCTTGTTTAAAATGTGTTGTAAATGGTTGCCGTACGTACTGGGTGGGTATATGTTCGTTACTACCATTAATTCCAAAAAGGTTGCTTTTCTTATGGAGTAATACAATTAATATTAACCTATATTAATAATATAAATACATCACGTATATTAATTGAATATACTTGGTTTAATCATAAAAGTATCTTGAAGCAAAATCACGATAAGGCTTATTTGACTCTTTTTAAAGTTTATATAATTGTGATATAAGATTTAAATTTCGATATAAAATGGATTAGCTATTGATGCGGTACTTTGCGAATGATTCGTCTATCGTGAGAAAAGTCCTACATATTTTTTCAATTCAAATGATATATGAATGACCAAGGTAGATGGATAGATTTTAGAGGGCATCGTTTTCATTATGCACTTTGCAATTTGACACAATAGCTGGCAGGACTGCATAGCTCGAAGGGTGAAAGTTTAATTCTGAATCTTAGCCCTTTAGCAAACACAACCAATCTGTAGCAAGTGAATTAAAAAAATATGGATAACAACTTGTAAAATCTCTTTCATTTAATTAATAAAATAAAAAAAGGATTATTGTATAATGTATATACAGTCGAACCTGTGTTAAAGACCACCTTGGAATAGCAATGACCTCTCTATAGCGACCATATATTTTTTCCCCAAATACTCATTTTCGACTTAAATTAATTTCAATTTAAAAGTACCGGCCATTGATGCAACCCGAGGCGAACAAGTCTACTGAAGACGGTATGTCGAGGGCTTGGCGTGAAACGGTTGTAACTAAAATTGGTATTTTTTTACCAAGGTTAATTACCTCGCCATAAAGTCTTTATAAGTGTTAAATCATTTTTCTTGGTAAACAATGGAACTTAAGGTGCCATTGCTCGTTCTGAGCAATGGCACCTAAATTTGCATTGTTTACAAAAGGGGTAAAAATTGCCCCTAATCCAGGGTTTTCGAAATAGGTTTTGAGTTAAAACCGTTTCACGCCAAGCCTTCGATTTGGAAGTGTAAAATTCAATACCTGTCGTGTTTAGTCTCCTCCAAATGAAAATGAAATACGAAACTAGACACAGGAGAAAATAATTTGAAGATGGAGTTGTAAAAGGTGTTGGAAACACTAAGCAATTTCTCCTTTTCTCGCAATGTTTTTGAAATAGTCAATCTAAAATAAGCTTAAATGCATTCGAACTGGGCAAGGTCTTTAGGACAATGTCTATAATAATTATTCCTAGCAATCACTCATCTTTACTGGACTTCCCGGGTGCGGGTGGTCGCGAGTTTGATCCCCGACCGGAGCATACCAAAGACTTTATAATAAGTGGTATTTATAACTTTCACTGGTGTCAGGATATATAGAACAATTGAACTGCATGGTATGAAACTATAAAACTCTGAAAACGTTCTCAGTGCTCAGAAATGAACTCCATGCTCCAAAAAAAAAGGCTTCTGATTGGTCAATTTGTGGAACGAAGTTGCTTCTGACCAATCAGATACTTGATCAAATATTCTTGAGTAAAGAATTAAGCTTTCATAGTTTTGGAGCCTGGTAGGCTAAATAACCCTAGGAAACGCCGTGATATAGCTGGACGACTGTTGAATGTGGCGTAAACAAATATGCAAAAAAACAAAACGAAACCATTTTTCGAGTGCAGTGCTATAACAGCATTGGGAGAAAGGTGTTAACCCTTTCCCTCATACGACAATTCTGCAGTAGACGACTATAAATATATTTTGTCAAAAGAATGGAAAATCCCTATAACTAAATGGATAACCTATGACTAAAAGTAGACAACATTGTGGCAAAAGAAGAAATTGCTCGTTCTGAGCAATTTCTTCTTTTGTCACTATGTTTTTAAATAGCCGTCTGCTGCAGAGGCGTCAGAAAGCGTCTATATGAGGGAAAGGTTTTTAATGATTGATTGGGGTTTAACGCCGTTTTTAACAATTTCTCAGTTATATCACGGCGCTCAGTTCACCTACTCATGCATTTCCTGGTTTTCTCACACCAGTACTCCACACAACAGTCTTCCCAAGCAACTGGCTGCTTTTCCACATATACTTAGCCCATTGGTGGAAGACGAATGACGCATGTCGCATTGACTTTTGTCAATCGTCGGAAAGAATGTTGGCCGAGCCGGGATTCGAACTCACAACCCCTGGATTGACAGCCCGCGTCGCTACCGACTGAGCTACCGGGGCTCGGCTATTAACCCATGAAAACCCGTGATATAGCTGGACAACTGTTGAATGTGAGTTAAAAAAAAATATACAAAAAAAAACAAAAAACAAAAAAAACAATCAAACGCAAGCCATTTCTCGAGTGCAGTGCTATAACGGCATTGGGAGAAAGGTGTTAATTGCATTAAATTGATGCCAGATGAATTGAACCATACGAAAACTCACTAAAGAAATAAGATAATGTTTTTAGACCAAATTAAAAACTCTGACACAATCATTTCCAACATTCGCCTCTGCAACAGACGACATTTCAAAATATTGTGGCTAAATGAAAAATTGCTCATAATGACCAATGTATCCTTTTGCCACACTATTTTCAACTCTATTAATAATCATTCTTTCGTTTAAGAGGTTTTTGTGGAGAGCCGATTCCATTGTATCAGGCCGAGCCCCGGTAGCTCAGTCGGTGCGACGCGGGCTGTTAATCCAGGGGCTGTGAGTTCGAATCCCAGCTCGGCCAATATTTTTTCCGACATTTGACAAAAGTCACTGTGACATGCGTCATTCGTCTTTCACCAATGGGCTAACAGTATATGTGGAGAAGCGGAGAACCAGGAAACGTATGAGTATATGAACTGGACGCCATGATTAAAGCCGACACCTTATGCAGAGACATAGAAATAGCACTCAGAAAAGTGGCCCCAATTGAAAAAAAAATGCCGATTGGCACATGCAAATAGCGTGCAGTTCAGTTGGAAATTCTGGGTGAAGTGGTAGGTAAAGTGTCCATCTCGGTGTTGGAGGTCGCGGTTTCGATCCCCGGTCGGGTCAAACCAAATACTTTAAAATTGGTAGTAATGGCTTTCCTTCCTTAGCTATCAGAATTGTGGAGTTAACGTAACGTACTAACATGCTTGTGTCAGGAAGAATTGACAAGTAATATTGGTAATTTATCCAGGAAATGTTGTAATATAACTAAAAAAATTGTTAAAAGCTGCGTAAAAAAACCTTACAAACAAATTATAGAAATACTATGTAGGATTCTCGATCGGTCATGCTATGGTCATACTGCTCAATTACAATCATGTTGGGGTGGAACATCTTGAAAATCGAAGTGTAACTTTTACATAAAACTGTAGGCAAAATGAGACACTGATCGTCACGAGCAATTTCTCTCAATTTCAACTTTGCTTTTTAAAAGTCACTGCTACAGTTAAAACGTGAAACATACAAGGAAAAGACAAGTTGTAATGACATGTTCATTTTTTATTCAATTGAATTTTTGACAAAAGAGAAATATATTTGGTAAGTACAATAATTATGCACAGGCCCACGTCTGTCTTCACTGTACACATAAACAACAATAACCCAACCAGCGGAGGCTCGATTGTATTTAATAAATATGATCCGTTACTCCAGAAAACCATCATTATGAACTTTGCGTAATATATCGATCCTGATCAGCCTGCGCAGTCAGCAAAAGCTTATCCGAGCCGACACATTCCGTCTCAGGGGGATAGAGAATCAACAGGAGGCGAAAAGTGTCTGTCCGGGTTCGCCTGCACGGCATACATAGGCTGATCCGGGTCGATACTTTACGCAAAGTCAACAATGTTGGTTTTCTCGTGGAACGGCTCATATATATATATATATATTTATTACATGCCTGTTTATTTTCCGGTGGAAATACACACATATTGACATGCGCAAATACACCACGACAGATTAAAATTCCGTATCTATATGCGGTGTAAATACAAGATTGTGACGTCATACAGTGACGTAACCGGTTTGATGACGATATTGGGCGGAGCAAACGTATTGGAATGCATTATGGAGGCGTGGCGTAATCATTGAAGCGATATTCACCCGCCCTTCATAATTTTACGGTTAATAAAATGTAAACTCAATAAATTTTCGCTGCTCATAGATTGTAGGTATGTAATAAAAGGAATATTATGTTGTGGGGTGGATAATTGAGTTCGTATTAACGACGCGTAGCGTGGGGAAATCCATATCTTAGCTCGACCTACGGTCTCGTAAGATATCGATTTTCCCACGCTACTTGTCGTGGAATACGAACTCATTTATCCACCCCACAACATAATATTCCGTATATATCAGAATTTAAACAATAATAATTGTAATTTTTATAGACTCATAAACCAATGCTAGATTGAACTTAATAATTTATCTTATTCTAAACGTGGATTAATAAGGAGAACAATAGAGGATGTTTAAAACAGGTCATAATATAATACACTAAATAAATTCTTCAAACTTAACCCTAGCAAAAAGTTCAGTCCCAATATCAAACATGTCACATTTGCTAGCAGATCGTTCGATGTTATATAACTTTCGTAAATCTTTGTCCAATCTTATTGTATCAGTTATTGAAAGTTCTCTCTCCACAGTAGATTTCCATACTCGGGCTTTGGTACTCGAGGTAAACTCGTATCAGGTCTAATTCAACTCCGTTGGCATCTGTTTGAACCCTTATGACCACCGAGTAGTTTCCCGCTGGTAATGAAAGAAAGGTTCCCAGCCTCTCCGTGTTCTTCATGACGTTCCAACCGGTTCCCACTGCATTGAAATTCTGGTAGGTACTGACGTTCGCATAGCTGGTTCCGTTAACCGTGATGGAAATGTCATCAGAATCTCCATCGTTCGAATACTGGATCGTATCTATGATGAAGTTGACGCTGCTTTGACCGGTTTCCGGCAGAATACACACATCGAACACAATGCTCTGGCTCCCAGTCGTATCCACAACTTGTAGCGTGCTACCCAGTGACGCTTGTGTACGGGATTTATTTCCAGATTGTGTTGCATTGAACGTCTCGAACTCCAAAGCTCGTTGCCTCTGAACGTCGGACTTCGATGATTTCAGAATCACAAACGCCACCATACAGGATAGGAGAACTGCGATCTTCATGTTACTATCGTATCAACCAACGGTGGGTGTCTTCTGCAAATCTTCGGTAGCTGTTACTTTCAAAACAAGGTGCTCGTTTAAATCACCAGCGTTGATGGAGTTTGGCAAATTGTGAACGCGTATTTATATCTCAAAGGCCTCAACGGGTTATATTTATCGATCCAATCATATATCAAACGGTTGCGTGCTTCGATCACGTGACTTTATCATCGAATCATACCAACCCTATTTTCTGATTAATTCACGCCATGCACAAAGGGGGTTTACAGTATTTATTTTTCGCCATAGAATAAGCATGTTTATATATCATTTTTTGTAAATCAACAATTCAATGATTTTGTAAGATATACATGTAGATGTACATTTTGTTGCGAATAATTAACGATACTCCGAAGAAAACATGAGATGTCAAATATACTTAAATATTCATTAATCTTTTAAATAAATTAATCTTATTTTCAAAGAAAAGAAAGAACGGCAGTTGCAATTTAATATGAATCTCATAAACACTTTATGAAGTTTTTAAATCCCCAAAAGTACGATATGCTTCTTCATAGAGTATAATTAGTGTATAAGAAACAACAGTACCTACAAATAAGATATTAACCCTTTGCCACCTGCAGACGCAGCAAACGACTTTTGAAAACATTGTGGCCAAAGGTGAAATTGCTCATAATGAGCAATTTCTCCTTTGGCCACAATGTTTTCAACTTTATTCAACAATTAACCTATCTTTTATGGAGATTGTTCAATGCTTTGTAACTATATCATTCTGCTGCATATGTGTATGTTGGAAACGGTTAAATGAAAGCGTGACGGTCAGACAGACAGATGGAAGGGGTTGGGTTCCATTTGGGGCGCTTTGCCAAGGTAGGCCTGACATTAAAGTGAAACGATTATAATTTAGTAGTACTTCTGATCCATTTATCCTGTCACCAGCTAGTCATTCTTGATGCTCAAGAAAGTTATTAATACTTTTTTGAAGTTATTTGTATGACATGGTCTGGAATCGAACCCGTGACCTTCCACACCAAAGGTGGACTACGCCACCGATACATGAATGCTACCAAATAACTGTATCGTGAGAAAAGTACATACGAAACAATCGAAAACTGACGTTTTAAATGATTCGCTGTGTTGCTTAACGCGGACTGGACTGGGGTTCCATTATATCAAATTGTTTTGTTTTATTGGTATTCTACGCCATTTTCAACATTTTTCAGTTATATCACGGCGACAGTCCACTTATTCATGATCCCTGGGTAAACAAACCAGTACTGGGCTAGAAAATGTGCCTTGCCAAAGGGCACTTCACCGTGACCGTCGTGCCGCGACTGGGGATCGAACCCGGGTATCCAATTGTAAGATACATGATGCCACATATGTCTGTCTATCATTAAGACCCTAATCGGGGTGTTTGTGGTTTTTTTAGACAAACCAATGAGATCTGCTCATTCGCTTTTCCACAAACAACTAATCTGCGACAGACAACAGTTTAAAAATAGCAAAACAGAAACCCGAAAAATCTCTGTAAATTAAGGACTAATAATCACTGAAAAAAAAAATTGAAAGCATTGTGGCAAAAGGAGAAATTGCTCGTTTTGAGTAATTTCTTATGTTGTCACAATTTTTTTTAAAGGGGTCTAATGCCGAGGCGTCATATCGCGTTTACCTATGGGCAATGGGTACTTATTAACTCTTTCAGCGCCAAAGGCAATATTGACATGTTTGCAAACAATGCAGATTCAGGTGAGCAAGCTCGTAACGAGTTGTCTCACTTGAAATCAGCATTGTTTCTAAATTTTTCAAAATATGCCAAGACTCTTATTATATGAGAAATGGAGACGCCCGCGTTTGTACTTGGAAGAATCTACTATAAACAATTCGGCGCTGAAAGAGTTAAGTTTATGAGTACCCATGCATACAAAATTCACAACATGATCACTGAAAGACAGTATGACGCACGCTAAATACAATCGGTTTGATGCCAAAAGGCGTTACTACAGGTAATCGAACGATACAGCTACGCCTCCTTTGAATTAAACATATGTTACGGTATGGATGAGTAAACTGTCCCTTTTCCAACGACATATATCTAAAAAATGATCATTTTGTTGTGGGTACTCAAACGAAGTCGCTCACTGAAATGATTAGTTCAAGTACCCACAATACAATGTTAGAAAGTCAAATAAAAATGTTAGAAAGTTAAATAAGAATGTCAGAAAGTCAAATACGAATGTAATAATATGAAATATACCGCTTCTATGGAGCTACAATTTAACCACCTATTTTAGAAAAGCGTTGAAACTATTGAAACTAACATTAATGTTATGGTTACGACTAAAGGTTCAACCATGGAAAGCCGCAAAATAGTTTTCCAAAAATATTAACAAATATGTTTGCACTC
>JASEVX010000026.1:1523860-1555893 GCA_031761405.1 Serripes groenlandicus
TACACTAATTCCAGCTCGGCCAACATGCTTCCCGGTGTAAAACAAAATCCAATGCGTCAAGCGTCAAACGTCATTCGCCT
Source organism: Serripes groenlandicus (assembly GCA_031761405.1). NCBI lineage: Eukaryota > Metazoa > Mollusca > Bivalvia > Cardiida > Cardiidae > Serripes > Serripes groenlandicus. The sequence continues at coordinate 1,523,941 of JASEVX010000026.1, forward strand.
TCAATCAATGGGCCATCAATCTATATGGAAAAAGAGCCAGTTGCTTGAAAAGATGGTTGTGCGCATGACTGGTGTGAGAGTGACAGGACACACATTGGTAGTTGACATGGCCGCCTTGAATTGACTCGAGTATTGTTGAAAACGGCGTTGATCCCGAACAAGTCCAACCGTTCTATCTAGTACACTTTGTCATTGTCTTAACCCTTTCCCTCATATAGACGCTTTCTGACGCCTCTGCAGCAGACGGCTTTTTGAAATCATAGTGACAAAAGAAGGAATTGCACAAAACGTGCAATTTCTCCTTTTGCCACAATGTTTTCCACTTTTTGTAATAGGTTATCCATTCAATTATGGAGATTTTCTATGTTTTGACAAAACACGTTCAAATTTAAGTCGTCTGCTGCAGAATTGTCGCATGAGGGAAAGGGTTAATACAAAAGACACGCCAGAAATCGTTGATATTTACAAATTGGGTTGTTGCACTGCCTCAATTACTTGTAAGCCTAGATAAGCGATTTGGGAGTCTTGATGCATTTACAATTTTTATATTGGGTGTATACACCATTTCAATATTATTTCAGTTAAATCACGGCGACAGTTCACCTATTCATACTACCTGAGTAAACAAACCACTAAAGGGCTAGGAAATATGCCTTGTGCACGGGCACTCCACCATTGCGATTGGGATCGAACCCGGGACGCTAGTGTTGTATAAAAGAGTCATACCTCTACACTTTTAATGATCAATGAGATATTCTTGTTGTACATGGAATTTTTTGTTTTATTTAGGCCCTCCGAAGAGGACCCTAAAGAAATTGCGTTGTGTGTGAGGTTTCCACACAACGGCGTTAGTTGAAAACATCTATGATCGTGAGGGTACACGATCATGCAAAAATATGTCGCACATGCGGAAATGTCAATTTATATATGTATTTTATATATTTTTACACAGAGCTATTGCTGACCATCATTCTGTAAAATGATTTGCCATTTCTCCCTTAGATTTAAAAGTAGCAAATTATTAAGTTATTTTTAAATTTACATAAATTTGAAACAACGTTCTAATTGACTTAATTGACCAAACCTTTATTTTTTAGTAAAAATTATTAAAGGGAGGTAATATATATTTTTTTTTACGTAATTCACAAGGAATCAATAATTTTCTTTAACTGTCAGTCTACGTTGATATATAAATAAAAGCGGTGAACATGTCAAATCTCATGAATAAATAAAAAATAGCTTTAACTCATAGTTCCCATGCCATTTATTTCATACAGTCTAATAATATGACTTTACATATGGTTAAATGTTTATGCAAATAGGCTTAACCCTTCCCATATACACATTTACGGAAGCGTTAAGACAGACGACGTTTGAAAACATTGTGCCAAAAGGAATAATTGCTCAAGATTTTCCAACAATGTTTTCAACTCTATCTACTAATTCAATGCTCACTTATGGACATTTTCATTTTTTTTTGCAAATATGTTTTCAAAGTCGTCAGCTGAAGATTCGTTTTATATTGGATAAGGGAGGGTTAATTTGTTTTGATAACATACGAGCCGTCTCATGAGAAAACCAACAATATGGCCTCTGCGTAATGTATCGATCCAGATCAGCCTGCGCAGTCCGCGAAGCCTGATCCGGGCCGACACATTCCGTCTCATGGGGATAGAGGTAAAGATAATTGATTCCTAGAAAAGAGGCGAAAAGTGTCTCTCCGGATAAGCCTGCGCTGCATGCTTAGGCTGATCTGGGTCGATACTTTACGCAGAGTCCACAATGTTCATTTTCTCGCGGGACGACTCAAATTTATTACTTTTTTTTTTCTGGGTCGTTGCAGATGACTAATCTATATAATATAATTACGCTAAAAGTTAAACTAGACTTTATAGTCTCTTAATGCGTGTCAACCATTATGACTTATTATGTTCGTGTGGTAGCATTTAATTGAGTCGATGTGTGATTGTGATTATAAATGTTATAGATAAATCGCGTCTAAATGTTTCTTTTCCCAAATTTAAGTATGCATGCTTTTTAAAAGTGTGATTGACTTAAACACATGCAACTGGATGATTAGTTTGGCTTTAACCCTTTCAAACTTACGACCTATCTTCAGCAGAGGACATTGTTAAGGTATACATTTTCAACAAAAAGAAGTATAATTACAGAAAGAAAGTATAAATCATTTTGGCAAAAGGAGAAATTGATCGTTTTGAAACAATTTCTCCTTTTTTCACAATGTGTTTATAAGTCTTCTGCTCCAACAGTGACCGAAATGGGTTGAAGTGAATTTCATTTAACCCTTTCCCACCTGCAGATGCAATTTTGACGCAATAGCAGCAGACGACTTTTGAAAACAGTGTGGCCAAAGGAGAAATTGCTCATGTTGAGCAATTTCTCTTTTGGCCACAATGTTTTCAACTTCTTTCAGTGTTTTTACATACAATTATTGAGATTTTCAATGAGTAGAATTTTTCAAAGTCGTCTTTTGCATATGTACTGTATGTTGGAATGGGTTTAGTGGACATTTCGAGTATAAAGGTGTCTTTTCACCACAATGAAGGATCTGTTAGCAAGCAAGATCAACACACGTGTTCGTTAGACATAACATCTCCTTCCCCATACCGTTAGTTGAGTATCCAGGAAGAAGACATCGAGAATCACCTATTTTTTCTAACAAAATAAATTGAACATATTTTGTCAAAAAGTAGAAAATCTCTATAATTGAATGGATAACCTATGACCAAAAGTGAGAAATTGCTCGTTTTGAGCAATTTCTTCTTTTGTCACTATGTTTTCAAAAGCCGTCTGCTGCAGAGGCGTCAGAAAGCGTTTATATGAGGGAAAGGGTTAACGTTATCTTGTTACACGCAATGCTAAACAACATTTTCGCATCCTTTTCTACATGTTACTTTAAAATCGAAATTGTTCGCTAGTTGATTTATCAGTATTTAGCAAATACCAGTCCATAAATATGTAATTATTTGTAAAAAATCGTAGGTGGTGAAATTGCTTGTAGGAATTTATGTGGGAATGGAGGATATATTTTCGGTTGTTGCTGTTATATAAAGTTCGTTAATCGCGACGAAATACTTATAAATATGTTTGCGATTGTGAAAAGGGCCCTAATATTTGACAAGAGACATGGTTGGAAACCTGTTCAACTTAAACTAGCTTAATTTCGACAAGATGTCTGATCATGGGCCAATCTCAGTAACATCAGACCAGAATAATTCGCTGTACGTATATTGGATCTGACTACAACGCATAAATGGTCATCTCGAATTGACCTTAAACCCACTTAAATACACCTGAGCACGTGCTCGGTTTTTATTTCCAATCAAATGAGGGACATTAGTGATAATTATAATTATCTCCCTTGTCAGATAAAGACCAAGGAAGACCAAATAGTTGGTAGGTCCTTTTAGTTGGAATCCTTTGTCTTTATCGCTATTTCGCAATAAGATATTGCAATTTCTCTGTACACATTAATCATAAATGTGTTAATTAAAGTGATGATTCAAAAGAGAAAATTTACATAGCAGTGTTTAAAGAACACATATTTGGAATTACTAATCAATCTCCTAACAGTTGGCCTAGCAAATGCAATTATAAGTGCACCATCCAGTGCAAAGAAACCAAGATAAAAACAGAGGAAACCAAATGATAGGACCAAGCTAGACTTAGAGAGTATTAAAGGGAGATAACTGACCGATGTCTCCCATTGCACGATACAACGAATGCACATGCCATATAATCGGAGAACTCGACAATCACCGCTTCTCTAAATAGGATATCTATATTTATATTGGTGATTTACCTGTTCTACACCGAACACCGAACACCTTGGTATGTCCCAATTCGATTGGCTGATGCAAAGGTCAAGCTGAGTCGACCTGTATGGGGTAATCATCAGATCAATAAACGAGCATGCGAAGTTTATGTTTCTGGGAGGTTGTGGAAGACAGTGTATGTATGTATGCATTGTTCATCTAGTTCACTGACAGATTTGGAACTTAACCCTTTCCCTCATACGACAAATCTGCAGCAGACGACTTTGAACATATTTTATCAAAAAACAGAAAATCTTGATTTAATTGAATGGATAACCTATGACTTAAAGCGACTGAACTCCAGATACCCAACTGTCGAAAAAAAAATCCAATTTTAAGAAAATAAGTGTTATTTTTGTATTTGGGGCATTAAAATATGATATCTGACATATTACATACCCCTATAATCGGTGAGATTTTCTTGTTTTCGATACTTTTTCCATTGCAAATTCTACCCTGTCAGTAACGGGGTAAGTATTTTTAAATAGGAAACCCCTTCAACGGGACAATTGAAAACGACTCAAGTTCACTTTATTGATAAAAAACGATACATTTTTATTTGTTTGGAACAAACAAATTTAGAGATATCTAATTCTGAAGCCATACGTCTTATGGAAAATTCCCTAAATTTCATACGCGTGAAAGTAGTACTCAATACTTGCTCTTACTTTTCAAATGTATCACGATATTTGAAATAATGATATATTTATATCGTCTTTGTTTTCTTATGTGGTTCTTATATTCAAAGATAATTTGGAAATAAAATGAAACATTGTATTTTAAAACATGAACGGGGAGAGATTTATAAATCTCAATGAGTGAACTGCTACAGGGATAACTATTTCCGATTTAAGCTCCAGATACGGTATTTGAATTTTCAATCACGCATTGAAAATGTAGATAAAAACAGAATTGAAAATATTTTCTTTGTGCCTTGTCGGCCATATAAATATAGTATAAAGAATTAAAAAAGCAAATATTTGCGTCATAAAATGCATTTAAAATGAGAGTAACACATTTGCAGAGAAATCGTGATCGTCGAATTCTATTTATAAATACAACGCTATGGGGGGGAGGGTCTAAAGTGCGGACGCGATCTGCGGACAAATACATTATAGAGGGAAAATGCGGACAAATGCAATATAGAGGGAAAATGCGGACGCTATAGAATATAGAGCAAATCTGCGGACGCTATGATTTGTTGTAAAAAATGTTTAATTAAAGATGGGCAAATGTGTATAATTTGTTACATATGATCATATCCGGGGTTTTCTTTGTAAATATATAATGTGTTTGATTGCTTTTATCAGTGATATAGATTAAACTAAAAATCGAGATCATGCTGAAATGGAATCTCTTTATAAAGTGTTTTAACGACCTTCCTCTTTATATCATATCTATAAATATCAATAACGAGAATTGATGGATTGATTTTCCGACAAGTAAATGTCTTTTGACGCATCTGCAGCGGACGAAATTTGAAAACATTGCAAGAATAGAATAGGTTGCTAGTAACTAGCCATAGGTTTTGCTTCAATTATATCCTCTCCTTTACAATCGATTGAAGGGTCATGGGTTCTAGTTATTGTTTGGCCTCTTCATTTTCTACTTTGTAACTTTAAACAGTTTTCCATGTGCCATACTACGAGGCAAATGATCCATGCAACATTATATTCTGTAGGGTACTTGGAAGGGGCAGAACAATTTAAATAAACAATAAGTATATATATATATATATATATACAACACTTTTAATCTTAATTTGTTTCTAGTAATTATATATATATACAACAATAATACTAATCTATAACAAATAAGTTAAATGTTTTTTTCTTGCTGTGTAAACAGCAAAAAGCAACATATATTGAAAACATTGTGGGAAAAAGGAGAATTTGCTTATTTAAACAACTTCTTAATTCCCATAGCCTTTCTTTACCGTCGTATAAACCAAATTTATATTTGAAGGCTGTTATAAGTAAAAAACTTAAATGTTGCCAATTTAATCACATATCTTATCATTATAATAGCCAAATAATTAACAAAAGTTACAATTAAAGTCCGCATCTGTTGTCGAAATATCCACAGGTGCATTAACACAAGATTTGTGAAACCAATTTGTGCATATATCACATTGTACCATGACGGTATCGATGTATATGATAGGTTTATTGGGAAAAGGGGTTACATTTATAATTTGTTTGGAATGACACTCGTACACAATGTTAATTAACAGTGTATGGTCACGCATCCTTAATTGATTTGGCAAGCTTAAACACCCTTTAAAGGAAACAGCGGCCAGCTTAGGTGTATACTGTAGAGTAAAATGCGGACGGCACAGGTATTGGTTTTCTCTGGAGCATTTAATCCTTTTATAATGCAAATGAATTCAAAAGCCTCTGAAGTCTGAAGCATGTTTCTTTTAAAGTGCTCATATAAATATTAGTACCGCCTTTTTCCACAATATTTTCTACATGATTTCAATTACTCTTTCATTTGGATAGATGTTTCTTTTTTAGCTCACCTGAGCACGAATTGCTGAAAGTTAGTTATTGTGATCTCCTTTTGTCCGGCGTCTGTCGTCCGTCAACATCTTCTCCTCAGTAACGAGTGGGTCAATTTGGATGAAACTTCACAGAAAGCATCCTCTCATTGACCTCACCAGAATTCCTTCAAATGTTTGTGATTCATGCATAATTATGGTTTCCATGGCAACGAAAATAAAATAACTTTAAAATTCTTCTTCTACCAAACTGGTTGGCAGATTTTCAAATTATTTTAAAGAAGTGTTCCTTGGCCGCCAGGGAGCGGGGCTTTTTTGCCTTATATGGCTATAGTGTAAACTCAAAAAAATCTTCTCCTCCAAAAGTGTTAGGCCGATTTTCAAATAATGTTGTAAAAATATTCCTAGCGTGACCCTCTATCAGATTCCTTCCAGCCAAGTTGATTGGTCGAAAAACATGGCCGCCAGCGGGCGGGGCTTTTTTGCCTTATATGGCTATAGTAAAAACTTGAAAAATCTTCTCCTCCGAAAGTGTTTGGCCATTTTTCAATTCTTTTTGTAGAAATGTTCATTGGGAGACCATCTATCAGATTCCTCCAAGCCATGTTGATTGGTCGAAAAACATGGCCGCCATGGGGAAGGGCTATTTGGCCTTATATGGCTATAGTGAAAACTTGAAAAATCTCTTGTTAAGCAGGAAGCTTTTGAGTAAGATTTTAGAAAACCCTTGGTCAATTGTGATTTTTTTTGTAACAAAAATTGGTAAATACTTAAATGAGTGAGTCGGGGCCATAATGGTTATACATTTGTTTTACATGTCTTTTGAAACTTGGAAATTAAATATAATATTCACATGTATGTCTCATGATTTATTTTTATAGACAACTAAAACGGCATTTAATTTTAACGGATGCGTCATTTATTGTTTTACCCGAAGTTGTAATATTTATAAACAATGCATAGTTTATAAATCACACATCTATGCAAAGGCAAATGTTTGAACAGTTTTATGTACCCAAACAAATTCAGCGCCTTCAGCGCTTTGATTTACCCTGGTTTTACTTGGATAACATAAAGAATAACATTTAGGGCGAATTCGAGTTTTGTTTTGTTTTTGTTCGTGCCATCTGGATTTCAGTCGCTTTAAAGTGGAAAACATTGTGTCAAAAGGAGAAATTGCTCGTTTTGTGCAATTTCTTCTTTTGTCACTATGTTTTCAAAAAGCCGTCTGCCGCAGAGGCGTCAGCAAGCGTCTATATCAGGGAAAGGGTTAATAGCTACCTCTGTGTATGCATGCACCGTTTGACGGAGAATCAGAGGAATCCGCCGTGGCCGAGTGGTTAGCGTTGGGGATTTGAAACCAGGCGTCCCGGGTTAGATCCCAGGGCGATGTGGTTATGGCAGAGTGCCCTTGAACAAGGTACATGTCCTAGACTAGTACTGGTTTGTTTACCTAGGTGTCAGAAGTAAGTGAACTGTCGCCGTGATATAACTGTTATAACGTTGATAATGGCGTAAAAGTCTAATAATAAAAAAGACAATTGACAGAGAATGAGATGTGTGATTGGTTGCATGTTGTTTCAATCTTAACCAACAAATAACAATTCGGCAACAGTTGACCTTGAAAACATATGGGCAAAATCAGGAATATCTCGATAAATAAAGTATGACTAATGGAAAGAGTGGAAATGAGAAATTGATCAGTATGATTTTTGTTAGAATGTTTTTCAGAACTCGTCTTCATCAGATGCATCAAAATGCGTCTGCATGGGAGATAATGGGTCAAGCTGAGTTTCATGGATATATACAGTAAAACCTACAAGTACGAGTGTCCTGATCAGACCAATCCAATGATTCCTCCGAAACGTTGAACACACAATGAACTCACTTTAGCATAACTATAGCTCGATAGTATTGACCTGAGCCTGACCTTTGTGTATACATGCCTAAATACTATGACGTACATGTTTTTCGTCGGACAACGTTGTCCCCAAGGTTCACAATCTGTGTGATGAAAATAATACTTGAGCCGTCCCGCGAGAAAACCAACAATGTGGACTCTGCGTAAAGTATCGACCGGATCAGTCTAAGCATGCAACCGAAGCTTACCCGGATAGACACTTTTCGCCTCCTGTGGATTTTCTGTTTCAGGAATCATTACTCTATACCTCTATCCCCCTGAGACGGAATGTGTCGGTCAGGACCAGTCTGCACGGACTGCGCAGACTGATCTGGGTCGATACATTACGCAGAGGCCATACTGTTGGTTTTCTTGCGGGACGGCTCACTTGATAAGCATTTCGATTACATGACTTCTTTGTGTTATATATATCGCAAAGCAGGTCCTTACAGTGTATATTAAATATTCTCGATGTCTGCTTCCTGAATACTTAACTAATTAATAAGCACATGGACTGTATGATTAGAACATAATGTCTAATCCACTGAACACGTTTTTGCTTATGTGAGATATTGCTTGCTAACCGGTCATTCAATGTGGTAAACATACATATCGAGGGCTTGGCGTGAAACGGTTGTAACTAAAATTGGTATTTTTTTTACCAAGGTTAGTCACCTCGACATAAAGTCTTTATAAGCGTTAAATATTTTTTCTTTGTAAATAATGGAAGTTTAGGTGCCATTGCTCGTTCTGAGCAATGGCACCTAAATTTGCATTGTTTACAAAAGGGTCAAAATTGCCCCTAAACCAGGGTTTTCAAAAAAGGTTTTTAGTTACAACCGTTTAACGCCAAACCCTCGATATACACTCGAAACGTCATTTTTTCATTGACTGTATTGTAATATGTGACAAAAGGAGAAATTTCTATAACGAGCAATTTCTCGTTTTGCAATAATGTTTTCAAATTGTTGCAATTATTCCTTCATATATAAAAAGTTTCCACACTTGTGCCTAGACACTTTCAAAGTCGACTGGTGCAGATTGGTTGTATGTGAGAAAAGGTTAACTTTGCATACAGATCAAGATTAGGTCATTACTGTTTAGTTCCATTTCTTTATTTGCATACAACATGCTACATGCTGTTGCAACATATTAAACATGTGTAAGGTAATACATATACTAGTGTTTAGATAAATGGCATAAGCGTTTGACTCAGAAAAGTGTAATAAATATAGTAAAACCTAGATAAATTTATTTCGTGAATAAGGTTAGTATGCAAAACATTTCATTTTAAAACTTCACCTCACTATGCCTCTCGTAGGATCGCCAACTTAACTATGGACCAATCAAAACGTTACATTTCCTTTATTTCTTCGATATTATTCATTAAATACAACATTCGATTGGTCTACAATCTAGATCATTTGTTTAACATCTAGGTCAAAACACACGTTAGTCAGCTATCGTCGAAAGAATGCACATTAACTCTTTTAGCGCCACAGGCAATATTGAGGTTTTCGCAAACAATACGAGCTGTCTCACATGAAATCAGCATCAAAGTAGTCCAAAAGCTGTATAGCATGAGACATGGAAACGTCCGATTTTTAACATGGAAGAGTCTACTTTAAACAATTCAGCGCTGAAAGAGTTAATCAGATATCTGTCCGTCTACGGTAACTTTTAGAGGATTTTTGTATTGGCCATATATCTATTTACTAAGTTTTCGTAATACATGTATACATAATCTATAACTTTTCATAAATTGTTAGAATTTATACAGCGATGGCCTACCATAATACTATTTTGGAAGTAAATTGATTCTTAGTTGACGAAACATAGGGCATATACGTATAAATATTGTTAATATGTGATAACTAGAAGAAAAATCTTAGTTGTAAAATCAAAGACAAGTTAATATGAGATAACCAGAAGAAAAACCTTAGTTATAAGATCAAAGACAAGTTAATATGTGATAACCAGAAGAAAAACCTTAGTTGTAAGATCAAAGACAAGTTAATATGTGTAACCAGAAGAAAAACCTTAGTTGTAAGATCACAGACAAGTTAATATGTGATAATCAGAAGAAAAACCTTAGTTGTAAGATCAAAGACAAGTTAATATGTGATAACCAGAAGAAAAACCTTAGTTATAAGATCAAAGCAATTAAATATGTATCAATAATGTTGGTAATTATGTGACACTTTGTTTTAGAGACCCCGTCACGATAAAAGTTTTCTAACAGTTATCCTTTCCCACCATACAGACACTTTCTGACGCTCCTGACGCTTTTGCACCTCTGTAACGGACGACTTTTGAAAACATTGTGGCAAAATGACAACTTGCTCACAATTACCAGTTTCTCATTTTGCCACAATGTTTTTCAATTTCATTCAATAATTACTATTTCATTTATAAAGAATTTCCATTTTTTCGAAATGTTTTCAAATTCTACTGCCAAAGAATAAGAATAAGTGGGAAATGGTAAGGCAAAGAATGGCATATATTCATCTGCGCAAGGCTACAGTATGCGTAATGTATCGACCGGATCAGTCTGCGCCGACACATTCCGTGGCATTTCTGGAGAAGTACGGATTGTATTTCATAGAAAATGGAAGGATCTGATGAGACGGTATGAACGCACAAACGTGTCAGGTTCTTCAATGTTCGAACTGGCGAGCGCGTTTCGTGATTGTCATCTCTTTCCTACCTTTAGACGTTTTCTGACGCCTCTGCAGCAGACGACAGTTAAAAACATTTCGACAAAAGGAGAAATTGCCACAATGTTTTCAACTACAGTGGAACCTGTGTATAATGACCACATTTGGGAAGGTAACCATGTGGTCTTTGTTCACAAGAGGTCTCTGATTGCAGGGCCATTTATGAAGTAAATGAGTAAATCGAAAATTAAAAGTGTGGTTGTTGTAGACGGGGAATTGCTTTACAAATTGGTCTTTAGCAAAGGTTTGACTGTATATCCAATGATTGTTGTTTCATTTATATGTTTTCCACTTTATTTAACCCTTTCCCTCATACGAAAATTCAGACGACTTTGAACGCATTTTGTCAAAACATAGAAAATCTCCATAATTGAATGGATAACCTATGACAAAAAATGGAAAACATTGTGGGAAAAGGAGAAATTGCACATTGTGCAATTTCTTCTTTTGTCACTATGTTTTCAAAAGGCCGTCTGCTGCAGAGGCGTCAGAAAGCGTCTATATGAGGGAAAGGGTTAATAGTAATACTTTCATTTGAAGAGAGTTTCTACATTGTTCCGGGTATGTTTTCAAAGTCGCCTGCTGCAGATTTGCTGTAAGTGGAAAAGGGTTAACTAAAGGCACCGATTTACTCACGGCGCAGCTCATTTGTCATTAATGATAGAAAATGTGAGATAGCAATTTTGTAATTCGAAAAAACGTGAAACACTAAACAGTCATTGATCATTCATTTCATTGCAACATTATTCTGTGTTTAAATTAACGGGATTGTAATTATATATTTTTTTCTACTTCTTTATGAGTGGCAAACAGAATCCCAATAAGATGCAGTGGTTGAAATATTATGGACGATGTCAAAAACTGTCATAATTTATGATTTCAGAATGTGCACTTTATGAAGAAGTCTTTGTCGAAAAGCTTCATTATTGTACAAGTAGTACAAAGGAATTATTAATATTATTATTAATATCAAAATGGTATCTTAACCATTACTTGCTGTACTAGTGTGTGTTTGGAGAACTTTCTGGTTTCAATACCGGAAATGCTTTACACGGAATTTAAAGTATAATCAATCACACAAAAAAGGAGTCTTTGATCAAATGCTTCATTATTGGACATGCACTTCACAATGTTAACTAATCTATTTGTTGCTGTTCTTATGTGTGTGTTTGGCGAACACACGGGCCTACACGGCGGCAATTTCGTCGAGGTCCAAAGACATTTTCAATTTGAGAACGTTCTCCGGGAGGATCAAGCCCAGTACTGGGTGTGGAGATCGGAAGCTTCTGACCTGAAGACATTGAGACTGGTAGATGCCACAGGTGAACACCGTGTTGAGATACTAGTGTGTATAGAACCGATTGACGGACATAGTAACGTTGTTTTGTCGCTTGATGATATCAGATACTCTAACGACGGACCCTCTGACGTTATCTACGTTACAATCAACGGAATGGCATGGGCGGACTATACCACATATCAGAAATGGGCGCACGGGCATGACTGGAATATATTCAGAAACACAGGGCCGCTAGGAAACTCCCTCGTGCTACCCCAGGGACAACACGTGATTGGGGTTAGTGTGACAACCGATATGTACGGACTGGAACTGGACAAGATTAGACTGAATGCGGAATATCAGAGTCTCCACTCACCTCTATTCTGTGGTGGGGCCCTTGTTCAGAATTAGAAAACATTTCCGAGAAAAAACTACTGCCGTTTCGTTTCGTTTCGTTGGAGTGTCGTTCATACAAAATATGCTTTTTATTATTTCTATTGTAAATTTGCCTTTATATTATATTACAGTTTTAGTAATAAAACCTACTGCTAAATATTAAGTTCCATTTTTTGTTTAATTGACAATTCTGTCAAAAGTGCAAATACAAACTTAAAAAGAAACAAATATATAAAATACGCTATATATAAATATTATAAATCCTCCCGGGTTCCTTGGTACTTTTGTGTGCATTTATTTGGATTAATTATGCCGGAAGAAAGGCTATCAATTGATAAAAGAGTTAATAAGTAGTAAGTATATGATATACTTAAGTATATGATTAAGAATTAAGACTTTAATCAATATTATTTTAATAGACACGCCTTTCAAATACAATTACGAAGTCGGAACAATGTAGACCAAGATCACCCTGCACACTCCTGCAACCTATGCTTAGTAAATATTATTCGTTTCCCATGTATTTATATGCAGCGAAAAACTAAGCGATTTATGTGTAATAAAATATTTTAAATAACAATAGTCTATTCATATAGACTGATTATAATGTATTTTAAAACAATTGTGTAGAATGTATACCAATATAATTTACAATATACTTATCTGGCTCAACATTGTTAGCTCACTCGTGTATCTATGTGTAGCTAAATCTGCTCCATGAATTTGTAACAAACTATTTATAATCAGTGACGATGCTATCAGTTGGGAGGAATTCAGTGGCAAAAGGGTTAAATCGGTTCCATTATTTAACCCTTTCCCTCATACGACAATTCTGCAGCAGACGACTTTGAACATATTTTGTCAAAAAATGGAGAATATCTATAATTGAATGGATAACCTATGACTAAAACATTGTGGCAAACGGAGAAATTGCAAGTTGTGAGCATTTTCTTCTTTTTTCACTATGTTTTCAAAAAGCCGTCTGCTGCAGAGGCGTCAGAAAGCGTCTTTATGAGGGCAAGGGTTAAGACTTGAGACGCGTTAGACTATTTGAGGGAGTATTGCCACTCTTGTTTAACATCACAGTTAAAGGTTGGTATGCATAATTCTAGTCGGGTTACACCTCTAGCGGTTTGTCAGCTGTTACATCCGGGACTGTACTACAAACAAGCGGACACTGAATACTAAGTAGTAATACGAGCCGTTCCACGAGAAAACCAACATTATGGACTCTGCGTAATGTATCGACCCAGATCAGCCTGCGCAGTCCGTGTAGGCTAATCCGGGCCAACACATTCCGTCTCGAGTGGATAATAGAGTAATGATTCCTGACACAGAAAATCCACAGATGGCGAAAAGTGTCTGCCCGGATTAACCTGCGCGGCATGCTTAGGCTGATCCGGTTCGATACTTTACGTAGTGTCCCCATTGTTGGTGTGCTCGTGCAACGGCTGATATTCGCTATAGTAAACATTGTCCGTATGCGAAACAACATCCTAAATCTACAGATGTGTTTGTTTATTGCTTTACACCGCTTTTCAACAATTGTTCGGTTATATCACGGCGATTCCCTGGTAATTAACCAGTAGTTCTGGGCCATTTATCCTGACACAAGCGAGTCAGTCGTAGCGATAACCCTGTAACCCCATAAGCCTGAGCGCCATGGAGGGGAAGCCATTACAACCATTTTTAAAGTATTTAGCATGACCCGGCGTTGGATCGAACCCGCGACCTCCCGCATCCGAGACGGCCGCTACACCACGAGGCCAGATAATCTCCAGAGATGGTTGAGATCTTTTCACCACATAACCGTTGCATATCGCGTTGCATATCCAAATACGTTATCAAACGAGCCCGCCCATGGGGACAAAGGTGTATGTTCAGACGAGCCTGTACATCAGCGCCGTCTTATCAGAATATACACAAGTTGACAAACTTCTAACGAGCTTACAATTTAATACTGTAGAATGTACGGATGAACATTTTGATGTTGATCTACAATATTCACAAAAGCTTAAGTAGACTATGGTTTATTGTTAAAAACGTGATTTTCTTTGAAGTTCACAAAAAATACCATATGTTTTCAAATGATCATTGCAAACATTCTCTTTTTCACCAGCTCTCATATCGATACTCAGTGCGAAACTGTTTTAACAGTCTATAAGTTAGAATCAGTATTAACTGGTTTTCCCTCTTGGCGCCCAGGAAGCCAGTCAACGTGTAAGTAATGATTTAATTGTGTCATCTTGATCAAACAGAAGCCTCTTATAGGTTTGGACGGCCTGTGTTCGATCCCGAGTCGCGGCATGACGATCATGGTAGAATGCCCTGGGCAAGGCATATATCCTAGACTAGTACTGGTGTGTGTACCGAGGGTGCATGAATAAGTGAACTGTCGCCGTGATATAACTGAAATAATGATGAAAGCGACATAAAATCCCATTACAACTTATAGATTTAGTGCATAGTGTTATACTACCAACTATTCAACAAAACTCCAAGAAACATGTAGTTCAAAGCATTATAGAAAATAAATAATTACAAACACTTTAAAAGAAATAAGATTATCGAACAACTTGATACTTTTAGACCATAACAATACGTGGAACTAGTTAATTCACTAAAACAAGCAAATTAAAACAGACAATCTATTGATATAAAATATGTCATCTTGTTAATAATATTTGGCATCTTAGTAAAATATTAAAACCGGTTTTTGAATAAATTGTAATCAAATTTACATTTGGAAACAAAAAGCAATTGTTATCGTCATCAGATATATATTAAAAATTTACATTATAAGCTTGAGTGAATAGATCGTGTTTAAAATCCTACCTGGGCAATTAAACATAATATGTTTTTACACTTTCTTTAGAATTCGTTGCGCAAACAGAGCAAATTCTAGATTCCTGTGGTAGACATTTGTATCTGCTAGTTTCAATACGAATTAAGGAAACTCCAAATCAGAATTTTCAGAAAGCAGAACGGTGAATCGGTGGTTAGATCATATTACAATATTTTGCTGTTTGAAAATCAGATTTAAAAAAGCTTACACGACCAGAGGAACCTACAATATTGTGTATACGTGAAGACAAGCTTATTTTATAAGAAGCAGAAGGTTTTGCTTCTATATATTTGCAAAAAAAAAAACAGAATTCAATAGGTTACTTTACATGGATAAATCATTCGTATCGTTAATTTATCCGGGTTTGATTCGTTATTTTAAATAGGAAATTAGTTTTAAGCCTTTCCCACAAACAACAAATCTGCAGCAGACGACTTTGAAAACATTGTGACAAAACCTGAAAAATATCCATATAGGATAGCTTAATTGTTAAATAAAATTGAAAACATTGTGACCAAAGGAGAAAATTGCTCATCATGAGCAATTTCACCTTTGGCTACAATGTTTTCAGAAGTCGTATGCTGCTATTGCGTTCAAAGGCGTCTTTACTTGGGAAAGGGTTAAATATGAAATGGTGCAATTATTATATTTGTTCGAAAGAGGCATAAATAAAATGCTGTCAGCGACACAAAGGTTTGTCTGCAACATCTCATTGTCTGCTAATTCCTCACGTGCGTTTGAATTCAGTTGCAAAATTTGGAATTACATTAAATATATGTATGTCTGTGTGTGAAATGTGCGGGACGGGGTATGTGGCATAGTGTCTATGTCACATTAAAATGACATGCCTATGGATCCAGAATGTTTCGTCTTGTATTATGAAAAACATAAATTTAGGCTAATATTTAAAATAAATTTGTCAATGCGCATCCATTATCTGACTGCGCGAAATACGATATAGGATTGATTAAACACATTTTATATAAATTGTATGTTCTTCATTTCTACGGGAAACAGTCTAATTTGTTTTTATCCGACATTTAGTATATTACAGTTTTAACATTCAATAAGGTAGTTAACATCGAGGGAGGTACAATCCACGCCAAAATGCAATTCATATATTAAACCTGTGACGGTCCGATTTAATTGTGAACTTGATTATATAACTGGTCTTTATTCCACAAATATCCCTCGTCTTGCCAATCAATGGCCATTGGTTTCTCAGAACGTAATTATAAAATAAAGACTTTTAAAATAATTTGAAATGCAACACTTGGATATTTTAAGTGTAAATAAACCATGCTTATTATGATAATGGTTATAATGGGGAAGAAGAAGAAGAAGAAGAAGAAGAAGAAGAAGAAGAAGAAGAAGAAGAAGAAGAAGAAGAAGAAGAAGAAGAAGAAGAAGAAGAAGAAGAAGAAGAAGAAGAAGAAGAAGAAGAAGAAGAAGAAGAAGAAGAAGAAGAAGAAGAAGAAGAAGAAGAAGAAGAAGAAGAAGAAGAAGAAGAAGAAGAAGAAGAAGAAGAAGAAGAAGAAGAAGAAGAAGAAGAAGAAGAAGAAGAAGAAGAAGAAGAAGAAGAAGAAGAAGAAGAAGAAGAAGAAGAAAAAGAGTCAGGAGAAGAAGAAGAAAAATAGTAATAAATTAAAGTAAAATAAAAATATTGATGATCACATATCTGCGAATGATATTTCATGGTAACGGTGTTGAATATCGTTATGACATTCCAGCCACGACAGGCGAAAATAGGTCTTGTTGCATCTGCTCAACGTACAGACTCTGGTTAGTCTTTGTACCAACAGTCTATTAGAGTTCCTTATTGATTGCTTGGTGTTTTACATCAATTTCAAAAATTGAGCAGTCATATCACGGCCTTTCCTTTCATCCTGACAATGAGTCGTAATGCTAACCGTGCAACCCTGAGCGCAAAGTAGGACAGCCATAACCACCATTTTCAAAATCCTTGGCATGACCCGACCGAGGATCGAACCTGCGATTTCCACTCACACGAGAGCTCATTGTTGACAGGGGCGTAGTTCCCTTTAGGCACTGTAGGCACGTGCCTACACATTTTTTCTCAAAATGCCCCAAAATGCAGCTGCGGCGATAAACATCTGCGTAATGTATCGACCAGATCAGCCTTCGCTGTCTGCGCAGACTGATCCGGCCGACACATTCCGTCTTAGGGGGATATATGTATAGAGTAGTTATTCCTGAAACAGAAAATCCACAGGAGGCGAAAAGTGTCTATCCGGGTAGGCCTGTGTGGCATGCTTAGGCTGATCAGGGTCGATACTTTACGCAGAGTCCACAATGTTGATTTTTATCACGAGACGGCCACTGATTGAGATATACAACTGAAATTATTTTGACACACCAATATTTTAAGCGTTACCCTATCAGGTATTACGACCAAACATCTTTTAGTATCACTTTGATTGATTGTGGTTTAACGCCGTTTTCATATATTCAATCATATCACGGCGGCCAGTTCACCTAACCATGTGTATCCCCATTTTCTCACACCAGGCTTTGCTAGAAAATGTTACTGGGTTGGGGTTCGAAACCACACCGAACCGCTTGATTGACATCCCGCGTCGCTACCGACTGAGGTACCGGGAATCGGTATCGGAGACACCATTCGGTTTTTGTTCGCTTGATGCTGCTTGTATCGGTGATTTAATGTAAAAAGGGACCGCCTCGGTGGTGAAGTGGTAAAGCGTCCGACTCGTGAACCGGAGGTCGCGGGTTCGAGCCCCAGCAGGGTCATACCAAATACTTTCAAAACTGGTAGTAGTGGCTGCCCTCCATGGCGGTCGGGGTTGCGGGGTGGCAGTATGACTTACTTGCTGATGTCAGGATAAATTGAACAGCAGTACTTGTAACTTATGCTGTTATAGCCCTGCGCAATAACCCCTTTTATCTCCCTTTGACTCTCTTTAGCTTGGAGGTTTACTCAAAACTGGAGAGCAACGCCAATAACTTTGTCAATGCAGGCATATAAAATACTTAAAATGTGTGTTGCAATGTCAAACTTGTATCCTCCATTAATAAATGAAAACGGCGTAAACTCAAAACATCAAATCATGTAAAACGTTTGTAACTAGATCTTGTCACGATATGTACATGTGCAAACGTTTTACATGAACTCCATAGTATGGTTTTAACCCTTTCCCATAAGCAACAAATATGCAGCAGACGGCGTTGAAAACGTCAAGGCAAAAGCACAGACAATCTCTTGAAATGAAAGAACAGTAATTGAATAGAGTTAAAAACATAGTGACAAAATGAGAAATTGCTTGTTTTCAGCAATTTTCGTCTTTTATCGCCATGTTTTCAAAAAGCCGTCTGCTGCAGAGACGTCAGAAAGCGTCTATATGAGGGAAAGGGTGAATCGTTTCAATTTGATGTGAATACAAATGAAAGAAAACATGTGCCTTCCCCTTACAATGTAAACCCTCTCCCATATACAATAAATCTGTAGCGGACGACTTTGAAATCCTTTAGTTAAAATTTGGATTTTGTTCTATAAATGAAAGATCTATATAGAATAAGATTGAAAAACATTGTGGCAAAAGGAGGACTCGCTCATTTTAACCAGTTTCTCATTTCGCCACACTATTTTCTATTGCCGCCTGCTGCAAAAGGGGGAAGGGTCAAGTTATCTACCGCTTCATTCAGTCAACCACGTGATAACCCGCCATGGTGCTGAGGGTGGCTCGGTTCGTTTCGTAAACCTTATGGGGAGTGTATTTTTGTTAACCCTTTCCCCTCATATAGACGCTTTCTGACGCCTCTGCAGCAGACGGCTTTTTGAAAACATAGTACCAAAAGAAGAAATTGCACAAAACGTGCAATTTCTCCTTTGGGTCACAATGTTTTCAACTTTTAGTCATAGGTTATCCATTCAATTATAGAGATTTTCCATTTTTTGACAAAATATGTTCAAAGTCGTCTGCTGCAGAATTGTCGTATGAGGGAAAGGGTTAATTTGATGTATGTGTGTACTGACGTAAATCTTGCGGTGATACTTATTGACTGCTTGTGAGTACTGTCATAAACACATTCATGTAGATCTATGAATATTTGAGCCGTCCCACGAGAAAACCAATATTGTGGACTCGGATCAGCATTATCATGCAGCGCAGGCTAAGCCTGAAATACACGTTTCGCCTCCTGTGCATTTTCTGTTTTAGGCCTGAATCATCACTCTATACCTTTATACCCCTGATATGGAATGTGTCTGTCCGGATGAGCCTGCACGGATTACGCAGGCTGATCATGGTCGATATATTACGCAGAGACCATAATGTTGGTTTTCTCGTGGAACGGCTTATTTATGAATATTTATATAGCCTTTTTATACTGGTTTGTGTACTGTGACCCCCCTACCCCACCCCCAATCATAAATATATTGATTTGGGCTTAACCATTTCATATTCAATGCCATTTTGACGCAAAATAATGAAAGTCATTGTGTCAAATTCAAACATAATACACATTGAGTAATTTCATTGTTTTGTCCATAATGTTTTGAACTCTTCAATTATTTATCAAAGATGAGCTTTCATTTATAGAGAGTCATGTATTTTGCTTATTCGTCTACTTCATATTTGCTTTTTGATAGTTATATTTTATTTAGGAAAAAGGGCAAACACGCCCAACATACATGTATATCATATACATAAGACATTTGCTTTAACAATCAAAGCAATGAAAGTACTGCAGGAATGTTGGAAAAGTAGGGATAATGGGAAAGGAAATAACAAATGCAGCTCATGTTTATGTATTTATTGTTAAGAAACTGAAAGATCATATCAAAAATAGTAAATATTATGAAACTGGCATTTGCAAAAAAAAGGGGGACCTTGTTAGCCCTATATCGCTCACAAATATACACATTTAAGACATGAGGAATAAAAGAAAAAATTGACAGCATGTTTAGGTAGAAACATTTTCCGCCTTATCACTTTGAGAAATATGTTAATGTTAAATAAACTTCCATCAAGTAGTTTCTGTGTGTTTTACAAATTGCACCCACTCGAGCAAACTTGGTGGAGGTTCCGAGAGGTTCAGTCAAGGAACATTTCAGAGAAACTATTTTGAAATCCGGCTGGGCTAGTAGTTTCTGACAAAAATACTTTAATATTTTTAATTTTTGTCGCCATGGCAACAAGGTGTGCGCTGAATGGAATTATGTGAACAACTGTAAAAGTGGGGCCATGCAAGGAACATCCATGCCAAGTGGCTCTTTAGTAGAGCTGCGGACAGTGAGTGAGTCCAATATTTCATCTAGAGCCTTTGGCGGAAAAAATAGTTTACAGGACAACAAAAACACTAGTATATTGAATACATAATTGCTTGATAAAGGATAACCACAGTTGTTGTCGAATTTAGCGTAGTATTGGGTAAAATATGTATGCAATTGGATCCAGCAACTAACATAATGAACACATTAAAAGACATTTACTATTACTTACAACTAGTTACAGAACAAGGTAAATGAATGAAAAATAAGAAGTTTCATTAAAAGCAATATGCTACACTCCATAAGCATGTGTTACTCCTACCTTTTAAATAGTTTTGTTTAATCCATGATGGACTATTTTATCGCGCAATCTCACCCTAACATGCGTTGTAGGTGGCAGGCTGCCAACTCCGAAAAAAATGGTATTACTACTATGACCATAGCTAAAGCCCCAGGCCAAAAGTCAAATAGAAAAATTATGATCAAAGAAAAGTTATGTGAGAAAAAACACTCCATAAAAAGAGAAATATATTTTAAAACGGGTTATGAAACTCCATGTCCAACCGCATTAATTAACCCTTTCCCACCTGCACACGCATTTTGACGCAATAGCAGCAGACGACTTTTGAAAACATTGTGGCAAAAGGTAAAATTACTCATGATGACCAATTTCTTTAACGGAGATATTTCAGATTTTTTTCTACTATGTTTTCAAAGTCGTCTGCTGCAGATTTGTTGTATGTGGGAAAGGGTTAAATCATATAACGATAGCCAATTTACCTTACCACGTGGTACATGCCTTCTCTCTCCGGTACACCCAACAAAGTCCTTCCAAATTACCTTGCTTCCATCTAATAGATTAATGTAGATGTATTACCATATTGGCGAAATACGATTTACGCTCATGCTAATAACATTTTCTGAAAGAACTTTTACTCAGATTTGATTCGATGAATTGATTGATTAAATGGAGTGTTATGCCGATTCAACGGTATTTCAGTCAGTTCGCCTTACTTGTGTTTTCCCGACTAACTATAACCTATACCTATACACAGCTTGTGTCTGTATAAACCGCTGTCATATAACTAAAATAGTGCGGTTGATTGATAGATTGATTGATTAATTGTGATTTAACACCGTTTTGTAAACAATTTTTCAGTCAAGTTCACATACCCATGTGTTTCCTAACTTTTTCTCACACACAACCTGCACACAACAGGCTTTTTAATTCCATGCAACGGCCTGCCTTTTCATATACATTTTTATCCCATTGATGGAAGACGCACGACACTTGTCTCATTTTTTTTAATGATGGCCGAGCTTTGATTCGAACTCACAGCCCCAGATACTGACTGGTCTACCTGGCCTACCTGAAATAGTGTTCAGACGGCGTAAAACACCATTGGAATAAAAAATAAATAACGAAGGGGGTAATTAAGATTGCCCGATACGGTAGAAGAACATCGTCCATCAAACAAGGCGTGTCGTAGTCGCCACGGCGCATTTTTATGCACAATAACATATTTATCATTGTTTCCCCATTAATGACCCCCGTCAAGAGTAAATGGGATCTCGCTTTATCTTCTAAACGGCATCAGATAAAGGTTAAATTACAGTGTATGTATATGAACGTGTATTGAACGTGTATGTTATGTGCGCACAACTCTAACACTCTTGCTGAACTGTGAATAAATACGTTTATTGTAAATGACAGAAATGATGTCATTTGCATTCCTGTACCCTTTCATACATGCACCACATCTGCAGCAGACGACTTCAAAAACATATTGGCAAAAGTATAGAAACTTTCTATAAATGAAAGAATAAAATTGAAAACAATAAGGCTAATTGAGTAATTTGTCCTTTTGTCCTAAATTGTTTTTTGTTCGTCCGGCTAAAGATAGCCTTGATTTGTTTTCTTATACAATAAGAAACTTTCTATAGATGAAAGAACAATTGAAAACAATCAGGTTTATTGAGAAACCATTTGAAAGTCGTCAGATGCTGAGTCTCCAGAAAGCATCTGTATGTGGATTGAAAAGTCAATTATCATAAAGAGCATTTGCGATCCGTGTAGACCCAGATTAGGGTGTGCAGTTTATCTTAATCAGCACTGTTCGTTAATCAGTCATATAAGGTTTTTTAAAACAGTATCCTTC
Organism: Serripes groenlandicus; assembly: GCA_031761405.1. Lineage (NCBI taxonomy): Eukaryota > Metazoa > Mollusca > Bivalvia > Cardiida > Cardiidae > Serripes > Serripes groenlandicus. The sequence goes on from JASEVX010000026.1 coordinate 1,546,821, forward strand.
TAGATCCTATATTGAGGCCTTGGCGTGAAACGGTTGTAACTAAAATTGGTATTTTTTTTACCAAGGTGAATTACCTCGCCATAAAGTCTTTATAAGCGTTAAATCATTTTTCTTGGTAAACAATGGAAATTCAGGTGCCATTGCTCGTTCTGAGCAGTGGCACCTAAATTTGCATTGTTTACAAAAGGGTCAAAATTGCCCCTAAACCAAGGTTTTCAAAATAGGTTTTTAGTTACAACCGTTTCACGCCCAGCCCTCGATATAATGGTTGACCAGGTATGTATTTATCTACACTCGAAATAATGGTGCTTTAGGTTGGAATACCTGAAGCAAGATTCTGATAGTGTTTCCAATTTGTATCCCCTGTTGTAAGCGGAGAGAGATAAAACTGTAGTAAGTATCCGTTCGGCTGAACACATATCTCTGACATGGTTAGAGAAGTTTGATTACAAAGGTACAGTTCATTGAATGCCGCTTTCAACACTATTCAGTTATATCACGGCGGCCAGTTTCCATAACGACGCGTTTCCTGGCTCTTTAACACCAGTACTCCACACAACAGTATCAGGGGCGTAGCTTGGCAATAATCAATGTGTAGGCCGTCTCGTGGGAACATCAACATTGTGGACTCTGCGTGAAGTATTGACCCGGATCAGCCTAAGCATGCCACACAGGCGTACCCGGACATACACGTTTCGCCTCCTGTGGATTTTCTGTTTCAGGAATCACTACTCTATCTATACCCCCCTTAGACGGAATGTGTCGGCCGGATCAGTCTGCGCGGACAGCGCAGACTGATCTGGTCGATACATTACGCAGATGTGTATCGCCGCAGCTGCATTTTGGGGGGCATTTTCAGATAAAATGTGTAGGCACGTGCCTACAGTATCTAAAGGGAGCTACACCCCTGATTATTCCTATCAGAAAGAATGATACACCTAGCTCATGCCTATCGTCGGTAAGAGTAAAAGGCTGTGCCGTGGTTCGAACACGCGACCCCTGGGTCGATAACCCGCATGGTTACATGCTGTGACACCGTAGCTGGACTCTAACATTAAACACTGCTATCTACAATTAGCCTGAAACTTTACTTTGCACTATGCACTATGACCGCAAACTAATGTTGTTCGGGTCTCTATTCCCTTCAAATATAGCTTCCACACAGAGCCAAAACTCTCTACCAACAGTTAAAATATGGCTTCCACACAGAGCCAAAACTCTCTACCAACAGTTAAAATATGGCTTTCACACAGAGCCAAAACTCTCTACCTACAGTTAAAATATAGCTTCCACACAGAGCCAAAACTCTCTACCTACAGTTAAAATATAGCTTCCACACAGAGCCAAAACTCTCTACCTACAGTTAAAATATGGCTTTCACACAGAGCCAAAACTCTCTACCTACAGTTAAAATATGGCTTCCACACAGAGCCAAAACTCTCTACCTACAGTTAAAATATAGCTTCCACACAGAGCCAAAACTCTCTACCTACAGTTAAAATATAGCTTCTGCACAGAGCCAAAACTATCTACCTACAGTTAAAATATAGCTTCCACACAGAGCCAAAACTCTCTACCTACAGTTAAAATATGGCTTCCACACAAAGCCAACACTCTACCTACAGTCAAAATATAGCTTCCACACAGTGCCAAAACTCTCTACCTACGACAGGGACACTTTATTTGAATATCGTGGAATCCGCTGTGGTCGAGTGGTTAGCGTCGGGGATTTCGAAACCGGGTGTCCCGGGTTCGATCCCCAGTCGCGGTACTACGGTCATGGTGGAGTGCCCTTGGGCAAGGCACATTTTCTAGCCTAGTACTGGTTTGTTTACCCAGGGATCATGAATAAGTGAACTGTCGCCGTGATATAACTGAACTATTGTTGAAAGCGGCCTAAAACCCCAATAAATAAATAAATAAATTATTTGGATATCAAAAAGATAGAAAAACGCAAACGCAAAGTTTAAAAGAACCAGATTTATTTTGTATTCTTTTATCATTTTATATTTTAGACATATTTAAATGAAATAAAACCTCGAACACCATTAATTTTCGGTTCAAGTGTCCCCCTCTATTCAGAGAGATTTAGTTTTGGCACTTTGTCCCGTCGAAGCCATATATAAGGTATGAAAGTGGGATTGTTGAACTGGGTTACAAAACATTATATGATCCCGTCCGTGTAAAATGGTAAACGTTGGAATTTGGGATAAGGCTAGGTACATATCCGCCTGTGCCTTTGTATTTTTTGTCAAAATATTCACACTTCACCGCAAGTTTATAAAAACCTTAAAAACAAGATGTGTTTGTGAAACACTGATGCCCCCGAATGGCAACATCTAGGTCAAAGGTCAAGGTCGCAAGGTCAAAAATGTTGGTACTGACAGAAAGGTCATGTCACAAGGAATACACATGTGAAATATGGTAGCCGTACCTGTTATGGTTCAAAAGTAGTGGTCAAGGTTAAAGTTTTTTTCGACAGACAGACAAAGAGACAGACAGACAGACAGGCCAAAAACTAGATGCCCACCGAATCGGTGATTCCGGGGGCATAAAAATCGCACTGGTCTTCTTCTATTCTGTTATCAAAGGGTCCATGTGTACCTTTTGTGCATGGCCAGACTCGAGTAAAAGCTTCACTATGGCTAGGCGGGGGAAATGGTTAGTCGTCCTCACGATAATGTATTGATTGATTGGGATTTAACGCCGTTTTCAAGACGAATGCCGCTTGTCGCATTGATTTTCAATGGGGTTCGACCCTATACCCCCTGGATTGACAGCCCGTTTCACTACCGTCTGAACTTACGGCAAGATTGTCTATGATATAATACACTAGAATATCGACCATTTGAAGGATATTATCAAGTCAATCGCCTTTTACATATGTACGTATCGTCATTCGGTCTCATTTTATCGGACTACGGCCAAACGTAATAAGATTTATTATTTTGTAATTAATTGATGATGTTTATAATCATTATTATTGTAAGCATATACATCACAACTAAACAAAGAGACGTTGTGTATAGGTTTTACTGTCTACTAAATGATTTATCGCCTCATACAAGCAACCTTTGACACACGAGTTTTTGTTTGAATGGTGTTTAACGAAGCTTTCAGCGATATTTATTGTATGAGCCGTTCCACGCGAAAACCAACATTATTAACTCTGCGTAAAGTATCGACCCGGATCAGCCTAAGCATGCCGTGCAGGCTAACCCAGACAAAAACAGTTCGCCTCCTGTGGATTTTCTGTTTCAGGAAGCATTACTCTATACCCCTGAGACGGAATGTTTCGGCCCGGATAAGCCTGCGCGGACTGCGCAGACTGATCTGGATCGATATATTACGCAGAGTCCATGATGTTGGTTTTCTCGTGGAACGGCTCATATATCACGGCGCATCCTGTGCAAAATTCCAGTGTATTGGTTTATTAATCCGGACACTGATGCATCAGACGTAATGCTATCTCCGCAATCCTCTGATTGTCATGGGGGAAGCCATCGCGACAGTATTATGCATGACATGACCGGGGATTGAACCCTTATCACTTAAATGTAACAAACCATTGTATAATCTGTGCATAAGTTGTTTTATTTTTGCCCAGACATTTTCAAGATCGTCTGCTGCAGAGTTCTTGTATAGTGGGAAAAGAGGCTGAATTATTAAGATTAGTGTTATTGTTGTTTTGCGCCACACGCCGGATTCCTCCCGCTCTGCGAATTTGTAAGCAGAATTGTCATTACTCGATGTGTTGTTGATCGTGTATTATTTGTTTTATATGCTTTGTGATTTGAAACCGTTATTTTTATTTAATGATATGAGCCGTCCCACGAGAAAACAACATTATGGACTCATATGCGTAATGTATCGACCCAAATCAACCTGTGCAGTCCGCGCAGGCTTATTCGGGCCGACACATTCCGTCTCATAGGGATAGAGGTCTAGAGCAATGATTAGTGAAACAGAAAATCCACAGGAGGCAAAAAGTATCCGTCCGGATTAGCCTGCGCGGCATGCGATTCTTTACGCAGAGTCCACAATGTTGGTTTTCTCGTGGAACGGCTCATATACTGTTTTTGTTGCGTCTCCCGCTAACTCTCTTTGAAATGGAAAATCGGAATACACATTTAAACTAAGTATACTTTTAAAACAGTTTGTTTATTCCCGCATATGATATTATCACCGATGCATCAAATATGGTGCGTCTGGCCAAAGACCTAATAACACATTAGGTCTTTGGTCTGGCCGACAGTAAAACGTGTAATAAGGTAGAACTTGGCCCCTGATATGTGTGATAGAGCATGCGTCTCGGGTTAGGATGGTCGCGGGTTCGATATCCGCTAGAGTCATACCAAATACTTCAAAGATGGTAGTAATTGCTTTCTCTCGATGGTGCTCATGATTGTGGGGATGGCTTAACGACTCGCTGATATCAGGATAAAAGAACCAGTAGTTCTGGTAACTTATGCATAACAAACAGTGATATAACTGAAAACATGTTGAAAGCAGTGTAAAACGCCCCACAAACAAACAAACCGGCATTATAATGTATAAGGACCTGTATGCAGAATTTGATCGCTGAGGTATGTCCTTTAGACGATCCTATTCTTACTGGTATCCCTTGTTAAACACCTGTGAGTTTACAAATACTAATTATGTTGTCTTCACCTGCTAATTGTCAAAATAATTGCTCGGTTGGTAAGACTGAATTCAATTATCGGAATAAATTTTTGCTATTTAAATTTGGTCAAAAACTAAATTTGGAAACTTTTGTGAATACGGGCCTTAATTTCGTGGCTATGCCGCGTTCTTTAATCTACAAGAGTTCGCATTGAACAGACTCGTCTTTAAAACTATTCAGGCCTGAGTTAATGATCTGGCGTATTTTGCATGACGTGTAATCATGCGTTATTTACAAAGCATCAATTGCAAGATGCAAACACTAACAGCATTTAACCAGGTCTAATATACCAATAAAAGTTACGTAAACCTGCGTAATTAGTACGGACGATGCAGGGCACAACACGGACGATGCAGGGCATCTCACAAGCGACGTTGGTCAACACGCGAACGGCGCTGTGCACCACATCTTCAAGGCTGGGTATCACACGGACGAGACAGGAGAGTATCAAACGGACGACGCAGGTCACAACACTATCTCGGCGAGGTAAAATTAATTAATTGGTTTCAATATGTGGAACTCAAATGTTCAGAGGTAACAATACGACTAACGTGGTTATGCATGTATACGGACAATGTTTGTGGTTATTCAAAACAAGCTATTTGAACCGAAACGATATTAAAATTCCCGCATATGAAGTAAATGGCATCAAAGGTAATCTGAAATGAATGATGCTTTTTTGCATGTAATGAAGCGTTTAAATGACGTCAGTTGGACAAAATGTTGTTTTGGCATAAGTAAAGCCTTAGCTACATGATGCCACCATTGCACAAAAGGTTGTTTTGACATTAATAAAGCTTAAGCTACATGATGCCTCACAGTTTTCTTGGTGCATTACTTATATGAGCCGTCCCGCGAGAAAACCAACATTATCGACTCTGCGTAAAGCATCGACCCAGATCAGCCTTAGCATGCCGCGCAGGCTAACCCGGATAGACACTTTTCGCCTCCTGTGGATTTTCTGTTTCAGGAATCACTACTCTATACATCTTTCACCCTAAGACGGAATGTGTCGGCCGGATCAGTCTGCGCGGACAGCGCAGGCTGATCTGGTCGATACATTACGCAGATGATATGAGCCGTCCCACGAGAAAACCAACATTATGGCCTCTGTGTTATGTATCGAAACAGATCAGCCTGCGCAGTCCGCGCAGGCTAATCCGGGCCGACACATTCCGTTTCAGGGGGGATAGAGGTATAGAGTAAAGATTCCTGAAGCAGAAAAATCCACAGGAGGTGAAAAGTGTCTATCCGGGTAAGCCTTCGCGACATGCTCAGTCTGATCCGGGTCGTCACTTTACGTAGAGTCCACAATGTTGGTTTTCTCGCGGGACGGCTCATATTTACTTTTTTATCAATCGACTCGGCGTTTTATTGGTTAAAATATCGATCTCGAGAGAGAGGGAAACCCAAGGTTTGATTCCCGGTCGGATCATAGAGAAGAATTTAGAAGTAATTTATGAAGTGGCTTCCCATCTTAACGCTCTGGATGCATGCGTGGAGAATTACGACCGTTACACGTGTGTCGCGACATCTTACCAACCGTACTTGTAATCTACCCAGGCATTTAGATTCAATTTCAAAGAGATTATCACAGTCATGCCAACACATTAACAAACAGTCTCTAGGCGGCGGCATGTGACTAAGTTTATGATCAAAACACTTTACATCTGGTTAACCACAATGCCATTTAAAATTTCCGGAATATTTCGGAACATTTCATATTTTATCAACGTCACATGAAAACCGAACTTCGGGACTTTTTCTCATTTCCCCCATAAGCTTATTGGCTTGTATTCCTGGGAAAGACCAGTATTTGACATTTATTTGAGTGGAGGACACTTAAATGCACATCAGAAAAATACAGAACTCGGACTGGGAGTTGAACCCGGGACCTCTGGCTTGACAGGCTAGCATGTAACCCTTAGACCACCGAGCCACTTTGGAACCAAAGAAGATTTAAATTAGCCTGCGTCTCCGTGCAATGATCAACGATCATGATCCTTCATGTACGCTATCTAATGAGCAAGAGTCTTGGAATCCGGTTGAGAAAGTAAAGGCTGTTATTGTGTTTATTTGCGTAATAGTGGGTATTTTAATAACATTAGAAAAACGGTTTTAACGTGACCCGGTTCATTTTGAGCATGCCTATCCTATCCAACATGTAAATTGCCATGCTTTAGATATAATAATGACGACCACATACGGTCAATCCAATTTAAGTAATTTTAATGTATATCAAGGAAAATGTATTTTCGCTGGGCCATGACAAAAGTGGTACTATTACTTTTAAGACAATAAGACTTATTGCAATTGCATGCAGTTTGTATCGAAATAAACAGTCACGTTTCTAAATAAGCAATTAACACACCTTATATATCATTAGTTATTGCTTATGTCTGTGTGATTTTGAAATATATATCCACATTGTGGGGGCCAAAGGTGATATTTGTTCTCGTGTGTTTTGTTTGTTAAGGATCATGTTTTACGCCGTTTTCAAAAAAAAAATCAGTTATATCACGACGACGGTTCACTACTCCATAATCCCTGGGTAAACAAACCAATACTAGGTGTTAGGAAATGTGCCTAGCCCAAGGGCACTCCACCATAACCGTTTCGACGCGACTGAGGATTGAACCCGGGACGCCCGGTTCCAAATCCCAGACGCTAACCGTTACTGCGGATTCCCTTCTTTTTTTTTCACCAGTGACTAAGCACCGAGTGAAATATCGTATGTTGCGTTCACAAATGCAATTATGGTTTGATCTTACCTTACATCTTTACACATAATTAAACTTTAGTTCATGTCTTTACGCAGAGATGACATGTGGGTGTGGGTTATAGAGAGAGGGGGGGGGGGGGGGGGGGGGGGGGGGGGGGGGGGAATTTAACCCTCATCGTTATTTTTCAATGCCCAACTTAAAAGCATGACATTGAATGCATATAATCGTAATCGATAGTTGTTTTAACAGTTTAACGCTTTTCCCTCACATAGACGCTTTCTGACGCCTCTGCAGCAGACGGCTTTTTGAAAACATAGTGACAAAAGAAGACATTGCTCAAAACGAGCAATTTCTCCTTTTGCCACAATGTTTTCCACTTTTAGTCATAGGTTATCCATTCAATTTATTTTTTGACAAAGTATATTCAAAGTCATCTGCTGCAGAATTGTCGTATGAATTGTCGCCTCATACAGGCGCATTTTGACGCCTCCACCCAGACGAAATTTAAAAGCATTTTAACAAAGAAGAAAATTGCAATGTTTACCTTTTGCCACAATGATCTCAATTCTATTTAATTATTATAGTTTCATTTGCAGAGATATTTCAGATTTTGCCAAAATGTTTTCAAAGTCATTTTCTTCTGATTCGTTGTATGTGAGAAATGGGTTAAGGAAGCCGACCAGACGGTGACGATTTGCTCCAAACATGGCGGCTAATCACGAGCACCACTGTCTGAATTGACTAAAAAACCGTTTCCCTAGATAATAAAAAGACTATTTCGAGCCATGCCATCGTAAAAATGATTTAATAAGTATATAAACAATATTTGGTTACCTTTCACGCGTTTGTCGTATGGTACATTTCTAATTAAGCACACAATTTATGGGGGGGAAGGTTTTTTTTGCTTTCATATAGGATACAAACATTCACACACTGTAATTAAATACATTTCTTTCTTTGACCTAAACATTGTTTGCAGCAATATTGCAACAATAAATGTATTAAAATTTGGAATTAGGTATATAAACAACAACATTACCTTGAATACTGCTGTTTTATGGAGAAATGTCCGTAAAAAAATATTTAATAAGCATTTTTAATAATTTAATAAATATGTCATGATGCTGAATTCTGAGATTTATTTAATGCAGTGCTAAAAGAAATACTCACGAAAAATGTCTGCACCCCTCCCACAGGTAGACGCATTTTGACACATCTGCAGCAGACGAATTTTGAAAAAATTGGTAACAAAAGGAGAAATTGCTCAAAACGAGCAATTTCTCCTTTTGCCAAAATGTTTTCAACTCTATTCTGTATCTATATATTCATATAAATAGATTTTCCCTATTTTTGCCAACATCCTTTGAAAGTCGTCTACTGTAGGTTTGATGTATGTGGGAAAGGGTTAAAACCAGCTATGTAATGACGTATCGTGACTGTTCATTCATAAATATTTGGTTGTAGTTCTCTTCTTACTTGTTGCAAAAGATGCGAATATATATTTTGCCATTTTGAGAAAAACAAAAGATACGTAAATGATGTCATAATCATTTTTTCTTACTAAAGTAGAGCTTTGATTATAAACGGAACGAATTTGAGTTGTAAATATACAATTTATAGAATGTTCCAGGTGTCCATGTATCGTCTCTTATATATATCAGTTATG
>JASEVX010000026.1:1556093-1686743 GCA_031761405.1 Serripes groenlandicus
GATCGGCTCATTAAGAAGGCATTCTGACTCTCTGTTAACGCGGATTCAAACTGTCCAATATATTCCACTTCCGTATTACTTGACACTTTGGCGATCCCTGTAGTAGTCGTTGTGGTAGATGGTAACAATGCTTTTGTCGATGTTGATGATGAACTTGGTGGTGTTTTTAAAGTTACCGTCGTCGTGTTTTTCGGTTGAGCTATAGGTAAAACAGCAGATATGGAACCAGTCGCCTTGTTTGTCTGTGGTGCTATAGGTAAAACAGCAGATACGGAACCAGTCGCCTTGTTTGTCTGTGGTACTATAGGTAAAACAGCAGATACGGAACCAGTCGCCTTATTTGTCTGTGGTACTATAGGTAAAACAGCAGATACGGAACCAGTCGCTGTGTTTGTCTGTGGAACTATAGGTAAAACAGCAGATACAGAACCTGTCGCCTTGTTTGTCTGTGGTACTATAGGTAAAACAGCAGATACGGAACCAGTCGCCTTGTTTGTCTGTGGTAATATAGGTAAAACAGCTGATACGGAACCTGTCGCCTTGTTTGTCTGTGGTACTATAGGTAAAACAGCAGATACAGAACCAGTCGTCTTGTTTGTCTGTGGTACTATAGGTAAAACAGCAGATACAGAACCTGTCGTCTTGTTTGTCTGTGGTACTATAGGTAAAACAGCAGATACGGATCCAGTCGCCGTGTTTGTCTGTGGAACTATAGGTAAAACAGCAGATACGGAACCAGTCGCCTTGTTTGTCTGTGGTACTATAGGTAAAACAGCAGATACAGAACCTGTCGCCTTGTTTGTCTGTGGTACTATAGGTAAAACAGCAGATAATGAACCAAACGCCGTGTTCTTCTGTGGTGGCACGGGTAAAACATCAGACATGGAACCGTTTGATGGAGAAAGAACCAGTCTCACTGTTGGTGAACCTCGGCAGCAAGCAAACAATACCACCAGGCTGATAAAAACATCGAGATATTGTACCATCTTCTTACTCAGACAAGTGAATTGTACCGTAGTGTCGTACGTTTCACTGCGAGTTATGATTTTTATACCTGTCTTTTTTTCGTAATAAACAAGATCATAAACAGGTCGTTGATGACGAATTACATAAATGAGTTAATGAATTGTTATTGCAAACGAATATACGTTTAATATTGACCCACCAATTATCATTAGCGGATCAATGAAAAGGGGACTCGATGTCAGGACCACTTGCATTGTCTTATCAAGCGTTAACTCTTTCCCTCGTATAGACGCTTTCTGGCGCCTCTGCAGCAGACGGCTTTTTGAAAACATAGTGACAAAAGAAGAAATTGCTCAAAACGAGCCATCTCCTTTTGACACAATGTTTTCCACTTTTAGTTATAGGTTATCCATTAAATTATAGAGAGTTTCTGTTTATTGACAAAATACGTTCAAAGTCGTCTGCTGCAGAATTGTCATGTGAGGGAAAGCGTTAACTCTTTCCGTGCCGACTTCCCAAAACGAGACTATTCCATGTCCAAAATCGGGCGACATAATTATTCATGCCATAAGAGTGTTGAAGTAATTTAATAACTTAAGTGCAAACAATGCTGAAATCAGGTGATATATCTTGTTACGAGATGAATCTGGGTCTACATTGTTTTCTAAACCCTCCATATTGCCATTGGTGCTGAAAGAGTTAAGAAGAAATAATATATACACTAATTAAAACTGGTTGTTACAGAAGTAATGGATGCAATATAGTCTATCTGGTGTAGTAAAGTTTCGTCTTTTCTAGTCTGTTACGTATACCACTGTTTCTAAGTTATAGATCCGGGATAAAACCGCTTTGATCTGCCTATGTGTTTTTGAAGTGTAGGGCAAATATGTAAGTGTAGGGCAAATATGATCAATATCATGTTTTTGCTTTTTTTTTTTTTTTTTTTTTTGTATAGTTTACAAGCCTGAACTGCGGCAGAAAAAATGACAATTTGCGATTAATCTTCAGAAATCCGCATTTATGTTCGACCGGGATTAACGTTCTAGCGTTCTGTATCAGAGTATCATTTTGTTGAGGGTATTTCAAAATGATATTCGTGTGAGCAGTAAAGACTCTTATCGTAATGTAGAGTACACATGCCAGTCTGACCCGTTACTACACCCATATATAATTATTTAATTGTACCTGTTGTTGCATGGAGCAGCTTAACCAGTCTTACACCTGTCACAGTATTGTACGTGACATTGCTTTTTAGCGTAACTGAGTCATGACAAGCAAAATGGGTTCCTCGTGCATTGTGAAAGGAATGGGGGCTTAACCGCTAACTCTTACATATAACCGTCTTGGTAGTGGGAGATCAGGCCGGTTCGATCCCCGGTCGGGTCATACCAAATACTTTAAACAGTGGCTAACACGGGTTCCCTCCTTGGCGCTCAGGGTGACGGGAATACCAATATGACTAATGCATCAGTGTCATGCTAAATAATACCGGTAGTACTGTTAATCTATCAAGGAAACGCCGTGATATAACTGAAATACTGAACATTAGGAGTGGCCTTAAACACAATTCAACGAAAAACTTAATTTCTATATCTCGACGGAAAAAAATAAGACTTCACGTGAAAATTTGCCAACGATCCAGCGCATTCGAATATTGACTGTTCTTACTTGAAATAAGATACTGTTGACGATCGGTAATTCGAACGGTTGATTCGTCGAACATATCGTATAAATCGAACCGTTTATTGGAAAACAGAAACAATAGATATTATCATGCCAGCACGAGAGGTGATAATGTTTGATTTGATTTTGATTTATTTTCATAATTATTATCATAATTATTATTATTACATGTACTTATTAAGAATATCTGAAGCTGACAATACATAAATCAAACGATATTTCAAACACGTCGATAACTCAAACACATCAGTTACTCGAACACGTCTATAAGTCGACATCGTGGTCCACTCCCAATTTTTAATGTGTTAAAATGCAGCCAGCTGTCTGAAAATACTGTTATGTGGAGAACTGTTGTGAGAAAGCTGTGAAAAACGTAGGTATTAACCTTGCAACCGTTATATGACTGAATAATTGTTTAAAACAACGTTTACTCCCTTTCTCACGTGTAGACGCATGTTGACGCAACTGCATTTGAAGACTTGAAAACATTTTGGCTAATGAGAAATACACATTTGCCACACTACTTACTCTTTTCAATGATATTACTTTCATTCATATAGATTTTACATATATTTGCCAAGATGTTTAAAAGTCGTCTGCTACATATATTTTCTGTATGTGGGAAAGGGTTTACCCCCAATCCATTAATCAGATAACCAATCGATGCTCTTCGAGTTATCGCAGCCGAGCCCCGGTAGCTTTGTCGGTAGCGACGCGGGCGGTCAATCCAGGGATTGTGAGTTTTGACCCCAGCTCGGCCAACATTCTTTCCGACATTTGACAGGAGTCACTGTGGCAAGCACCAATGGGCTGACAATCCAAGTGGAAAAGCAGTCAGTTGCTTTGAAAGTATGTTGTGTGGAGAACTGGTATGAGAAAGCCAGAAACGCACGAGAAGGTGAACTGGTCGCCGTAAAGTGACTGAAAGATTGTTGAAAACGGCGTTAAATCCCAATCAATCTGTCCACTCCCGAGTTATCAAATCCACCTTACCATTTCCCCTGACGCCACTCGTTAACATTACTTACACATAATTAGCATGTAGACATTTATGACATCTCCTTCATTTATCAACCCTTTCCCAAATATGTGGTTAATGATATAGTAAACCTCTGTAGATGAGAAATTACTCATCTTAAGCATTCCTTCTTTTTTCACAATGTTTTCAAACGTTGTCTGCTGTAAATGTGTCAAAATGCGTCTGTAAGGGGAAAGGGTCCATAATTCTTTGATGTCGACAAAACGGTTATACTTACTGTAACGTCATAAAGTACAGTTATTGTTGAAAATCGCCCAACTGAAATGTTGCGAAATAGTGTCAATAACCGTTATTCTCCAATGTGTGTTTGTGTCAAGTAGGTGGTGTCATTGCCCGTTATTCGCAAATGTGTATTTGTGTCATGTACGTGGTGTCACTGCCAGTTAACCGATCTCAACAGTAATGTTAGGAAGAGAGTGAATTCCATGTTGATATGCTTCGCAAAAATATGTAGGGCTATATAACTTTACGACAAGTCTAATAACTTTTAACTGATTTTTTGTTCTTTTCTCTCTTAATCCGCCGAGCCCCGGTAGATCAGTTGCTAGCGACGCGGGCTGTCAATCCAGGGGTTGTGATTTCGAACCCCAGCTCGGCCAACATACTTTTCGACGTTTGACAAAAGTCATTGTGACAAGCGTGATTCGTCTTCCACTAATTTACTTTCAGTCTATGTGGAAAAACAGCCAGTTGCTTGGAAGGAATGTTGTATGTTCAATTCAATTCAATTCAATTTCTTTATTCAAGTATTTAGGCCTCTGGCCCATATACATTAATATTTACAAATAATACAATATGAATGACACAATGAGATATTTTACAGAAACAATTATTGAGATATATTACAAAAACAATTATTGAGATATATTACAGAAACAAATATTGAGATATATTACAGAAACAATTATTGAGATATATTACAGAAACAATTATTGAGATATATTCTTAAAATATTGAAATAGTTATATGATTATAAACATACAAGTAAGCTATACATTGTTTAAAGATATAATTCAGGCAAAATAAAACGGCGAATGAATGAGTGTGTGGTTGATTGACTGTTGTAGTTAATGAATGTGTTGGTGATCGAGAGCATGAGTGAGTGAATGTATGTGTGTTGCTTATTGAGTGTTGGAGTGAATGAATGTATGGGTGTTTGAGTGTTTTGAGTGAGTGAGTGAATAAGTCTGTGGAGTGAGTGGGAGAGTTAAATTGTTTTTGGTGGGTGGTAAAATGAATGGGTTGGTGGATGAGTAGTTGAATATGTGAGTGGTAGAACCAAATTGATAAGTGGTAATGTATGTCGGGCAAACAACTTTACACTTCATTGAATGTATCCTTATTTTTTCCAAAAATTGCTTTATTACTTATGAAGTACTAGTGAGAGAAAGCCAAGAAACATAGGAGTAGGTGAACTGACCGCCGTGATCTGACTGAAAAAAAAACCGGTGTTAAACCCCAATTAATCAATCAATCAACCTTTCCCACATTCAATAAATTTGCAGCATTCGAGTTCGAAAACATCTAGCATAAAATTAGTGAAAACTGCATAAATGAAATTGTAATTATTGAATAGATACAAAGACATATATAAAAAACATGTATTTTATATGTCTCTTATAGATAGCCTACATGAAAAAATATTTCTGTATAAGGGAAATGGTTTAAAACAATACCCGTTAAACAGTGAATAAGGGAAAAACATTTTTCGAAATCATTAAATGTGCGTGTTCAAAGCAAGGGAAGCTACCGCATATAAACATATAAATTCAACCTCTTGAGTTACTTCCCCTAGTAAATTTGGCAACGTTGGGGTGGACAGTAGATATTAAATAGAACACACTGGCTTTAAACCAGGACGTTGAAAAGGAAAGGCAAGATGTCGTTTTGTTCGTGGGCTAGTGGCGAAAAATATAGAGATCATTTTGAGAAAGGTATTTTGAATGGTTTCATAATCTATATTCTTCAAATAAGGAAAATAGAATATATTTATTCGTTACCAATAACGTTCGTGGACAGTATTATTTTGATTTAACTATCAACCACAAGTTTCGTCAGAGCTCAACATGATGTGTTTATTTCATTGGCATCTTTACAAATCCGTATTTGAAATTAAACCCTACCTATCTCTGATTAAATACTATTTTCACATGAGTGCAAATAATCACTGAAAATACATTAATTAATATCATACAACTTACAAGGGGATTGATGTAAAATTGTACTTCGCTTCGCACAACTATTCATAATCATTTGAAGAGGATGCGTGGTGCTAGTCACAATGACGTTTATCGAACATTTGAGAGAAGGAATGGCAGTCCCTGGGTTCTGACAGAGATTAGGTACAGACCAATGCCACTGGATAGTACAGGTTCTCTACTCGAATTGCATGTATATATTTTGGACAGTTTGCATCGGACGGTGTCACTAAACAGAGTCTGGTATATAATGGGATATTCGACCTGCAGTCTTGAATGCATCCTAATTCCTATGCAATATGTAACATCGAAATATTGAGACTAAATCACTGGATTGATAGCCTAGGAATGGGATTTTATATATTGACAGTTACAATGTAATATGTAACGTCGATATATTGAGACTACCAACAAAGCTATCAGGTCCAAATGGGAAAGGTGGTTAACCCATTCCCGCGTACAGACGCTTTCTGACGCCTCTTCAGTAGATGTGTTTTGAAAACATTGTTGCTCATATTGATAATGGAACAAATTTTCTTTTCAAAAGAAAGATATTGTTCATTTGGCAATTCATAGTTCTTTGGTTAACTGGTTGTACAATTCATTGAAATTTTACATTTTAAACTTACTTTTCTGACAAGCTTAGAATTTACTTTGTACTAATGCTTCTTTATACAGTGTAAATTTCTTCTGACCTTAAAGTTGAATGATGGAGTTAATTTTTTCAGGTGTTTATGCATGTGCTACCTGTAGTACGGAGCTATTTCACAGTGAAACCAAATACGAACATCAAACACCCTGGCCAGCCTTTCAGGATACAATCACACCAGATTGTCTCAGTAAAAATAAAGAAAGCAGCTCAGCATTGAAGGTAGGAAGGAGTTATTTGTATAAATAATTTAACCCTTTCCCTCATATAGACGCTTTCTGACGCCTCTGCAGCAGACAGCTTTTTGAAAACATAGTGACAAAAGAAGAAATTGCACAAAACGTGCAATTTCTCCTTTTGCCACAATGTTTTCCACTTTTTGTCATAGGTTATCCATTCAATTATGGAGATTTTCTATGTTTTGACAAAATACGTTTATAAAGTCGTCTGCTGCAGAATTGTCGTATGAGGGAAAGGGTTAATAGATCAAGGAATTATCATGTTTGAAGAATTTAGTAGTTTGTATGTTGTTTTACACAACCTTCAAAAAAAAAACCTGTTACATCACAGCAATTCCTGGGTATGTTACCAGTACTTCTGATCCATTTATCCTAATACTAGCTAGACAGGTACATTTTTAACCCAAGAATCTCGATTGCGATGAAGGGAAAGCCATTTTTAACATTAACCACATTTTTTGAAGTCTAATCTAGTAGTTCATCGCCTCAGTATAAAAAGAATGTCATGCATCAAGCAGCATGGCAATATGATACAATTTTGAAAAACACGTACCGGTAAAGGAAAATTGTAAATTTGGAAGTACATGTATTATATAAAATACTAAATAAACATAAAAACCTTTTCTCACTTCAACAATTCTCAGAAAACATAAAGACAAACCATTAAATGACTTCTATAAATTAAAGTTTAAAGTTTAATTATTTAATAGATTGACAACATAGTGCCAAATGGAAAAGTTGCTTAAAATGAGCATTTCTCATTTTCCCACAAAATTTATAGGAGTCAAAATAATATTTCTTAATTTCCATATAACATCTCTTAACTTATGTCTAAGATGATGTCAAAACAGATGGCCTTTAACATATCATATCAGGTTAACGACTTAACATTGCAATACATTTAATTTTATTGTCCTTTAATTATTCAATTCAGGTGTCCTGTGCAAAGTGTGGAAACGGACTGGGTCACGAGTTTCTTGGAGACGGACCAAAAGCAGGGAAGAGTCGCTTTTGAATATTCAGTTCTTCATTAAAATTCATTCCGAAATAGTTGAGGTCAGTTTAAATTACTGTATGTTTTCTTTTTTTCCAGAAAGTATTCACATGTTTAACTCTTTACCTGATGGATAGAAATTTAACCCTTTCCCACATACAAAAAATCTGCAGCAGACGACTTTGAAATTATACCTGAAAAATTTGGGAACTCACTATACATGTATATAAAATACAATAATTGAATAGAAATGAAAACATGATGTCAGAAGGAGAAATTGCTCATTTTTAGCAATTTCTTCTTTTGTCGCCATGTTTACAAAAAGCCCTCTGCTGCAGAGGCATCAGAAAGCATCTATATGAGGGAACAGGTTAAGATGCATCTGCAAAAGAATACTTTTGAAAACATTGTGACAAATATTCTCAGTGAGCTCTTTTTCTTCTGTCACAATGTATTAACTTTATTCAGTAATTATACTTCCATTTATAGAGATTTTCCATATTTTTGCTTGGAAGTTTTCAAATATGTTTACTGTCCATTTGCTTTATGTGGGAAAAGGTAAGGACATTTTAATGTATAATATGATATGTAGAAGACATTGCAATTTACAGATACTGGTAGATACGATATTTCTCTTTTTTCAAAATTATTAAAATTATTTTTATACTTCAAACACAATGTAATCATTCAAGATCCTTGTTTGAAAATATCTGTGGAAGAGAAAAGGAAATCTGTGAAATTTGTAGTACGATATATTAATTGGGAGATAAATTACTGTTAAGTTATAAACAATGTCTGCTACAACAGCATGCAAGTGTGTTTCATGTTTGTGTAAGGGTTAAAAAAAAAATGCAGGCTTGTTTAACCCAACTCAAGGCAAGTTTTCAATGTTCTACAGAACCTTTTCTAATTTAAGTAAATTCGCATAATAACCATCCTTCATAAATTTTGATTTTAAAAGCAAGTACATGTATCTCTATATTACCTCGCTAAGTATCTCGCTTTATTACCTTAGGCTAATCTGGTACTTCACTGTGCATAGAATCCTTAATGTCGATTAATTTTTAATTTGAAAACCAGGCAAACTAGTTTTCTAGCCTTGTGCTGGATAATTGCCCAGGGTCATGTATTAGTGTACTGTTGATATACAATAACTGAAAAACCTACAAATAAGGAATCCACCGTGGTCGAGTGGTAAGCATCAATAATTTGAAACTGGGCGTCACAGATTCCATCCTTGAAGTCGTGGCACGACGGTCATAGTGAAGTGCCCTTGAGTACAGCAGAGCACATTTCCTAGCCAAGAACTGGTTTGTTTACCCAGGGATAATGTATAAGTGAACTGTCTCCGTGATATAACTGAAAAGATGTTGAAAACATCGTAGAACCTCAATAAAACAAAAAACAAATAAAGTCTAACATGATCATTGTATCGTTATTTCAGGTGTAAATGTGATTTCATACAGACAACCATGTTATCTACATTGTGATATCTTCCATCAAGTTAAAGAAGAGAAGTCCCAACAAAGACTGCAGACTTCCTCAGTGGTCAGGTGAATTGATTAGAGTTGTTGCCTGGATAGCATGAGACCAAGATTCAGTCCCCTGTCAAAAACATAAAGAAAATGAAAGAAAATGGATTCCGTCCTAAAAGCTCAGGGTTGTGGGGATTGCATTACGACTGGTTTCAGGTTAATCTAACTAGCAGTGCTGATACTTTACCCAGTAAAATAAACATGGATATAAATGAAATATTGTTGGAGCATAAAACACCATATTCAAAAAAAAAAAATTGATGAAGTGAATAAATCAGTAAAGCCTTCTTACAGAATAACTTCCATTCAAGACTTTTTACAAGTTTTCAAAGAATGCCTTTTTTTTATAGGCTATTTTCAAAAAAATCCTAGCTTTTTAACCCTTGTACCAATTTAAGGCAGACGACTTTTGAAAATATGTTCTCAAAGTGAGAATTATTAATATCTCATCAATTTATCCTTTTGCCACCCTATTTTTTCTTGGTGTTTTCAAAATAGTTGCTGAAAATTTGTTGTATGGGAGAAAGGGCTAAGGCTTTACATACATTGAAATCAATCATTAATTTATTTTGTCATGTCTAGACTGAAGATATCACAATGTAGCGAAGATGAAGGACTGGTCAATTTATCACTTGTTTTCATTGGTCCCACTGCATCAGGACGAGTGATGTTCATTGGCCAAACCCTCCCGAAGGACCGCCTCTGAACGGATTGTGTGAAATCCTGATGTGGTGCTGGGCTATGGATAACTGATTGAAATACCAGCCAGATAACACTTTACTCGAATTCAAGATCAACTAAGCTGTGCTACAGGAAAGACAAACCATAGCATATTTGTGTCCTTTCTTGGGAAGATATTACTTCACAAGTTGGCTTTTGTGAGCAGTATAGATTGAGTTCAGCCTAGTCTGATCAAGATCTACAATGTTCACATATTACTTAATTAGATATGCTCTGTCAACTTGTGTTGATTCTGATATGATTGAGCAGATTGACATGGTGATCTGAACCTACACTGTTCATAAATGCCAAATTGAACCTTTCCCCATGGACAGCTGAATTAACCCTTTCCCTCATATATATACTTTCTCACCTCTCTGCAGCAGACGGCTTTTTGAAAACGTGGCGACAAAAGAAAAAATTGCTCAAAACAAGCAATTTCTCCTTTTGCCACGGTTTTCATCTCTTTTCAGTTATTAAACCTACATTTATAGAGCTTTTCCATACTTTTTCCAAAATACTTTCAAAGTCACTGCTGCAAATTTGTTGTTTGTGGGAAAGGGTTAACGCAAAAAGAAGGTGAAAATTTGTCTTATGTGGGAAAGGTTACTTCATTGGGTTATATTTATTTCCTTGCTGTAAAGTTCTAAAAGACTTACTGCAATATACAAATGTATATATGTTAACCCTTTCCCTCATATAGACGCTTTCTGACGCCTCTGCAGCAGACAGCTTTTTGAAAACATAGTGACAAAAGAAGAAATTGCACAAAACGTGCAATTTCTCCTTTTGACACAATGTTTTCCACTTTTTGTCTTAGGTTATCCATTCAATTATGGAGATTTTCTATGTTTTGACAATTTAAGTTCAAAGTCGTCTGCTGCAGAAAATGCCGTATGAGGGAAAGGGTTAATACATGTTGTAAAAGATGTACTAACTGCTGTTTTACATTTTGTTTTTACTTTCTTGTGCAGAAATGACTGATATTTACAAACCTTTGATGAAGATCAGCAAGAATCATTTACACCATTAAAATTTGAGTAAAGTGTTGCATATATGTATATATTATAAATAATTGCAATCATGTGTAAATGGACATAGTATATAGTTTTATTGAAAGGACATTAGATGAATATGTTGACGCATCTGCAGCAGACGACTTTTGAAAACACTTCAAATGAGCAAATTCTCCTTTTGCCACAATGTTTTCAACTTTATTGTATAACTAAACTTTCATCAATTGCTAGTGTTGCCTTATATACTTGCTGTAGTAGTTTGTGGGTTAATGCCTGTTGCTGGCAGCAGACAACTTATGTAAACATAGTACCAAACCCGGGTTAAGCCCTTTCCCTCATATAAATGCCTTCTGACACCTCTTCAGCAGACGACTTTTTGAAAACATTGCGGCAAAAGAAGAAATTGCTCAAAACAAGCAATTTCTCCTTTAGCCGCAATATTTTCAACTCTATTTAATATTTAAACTTACATTTATAGAGATTTTCCATATCTTTGCCTAGATGATTTAGACGTCATCTACTGCAGATTTGTTATATGTGGGAAAGGGTTAAACTTTAGTGCTATTGTTGGTCAAGCTTATAAACTTAAACCAAATTGAAAATTGTGTTTCCTTAGCATTGGTTCACTGGAAGCAGACAACATATGCAAACCTTGTTTGGAAAGTGAGAAACTGTTCAAACCTAGATTTTTTAACATTAGAATCAACATCAGGTTTAGACTTGTGCTAATGTTGATGAAGCTCATGAATATTTCCTTTCCTTAACTTGTTACACTTGCTAGCTCACCTGAGCACAATGTGTGGTATGAGCTATTGGGATCAATCTCCGTTAGTCAACGTCTGGGCTTTCAAAATTGTTAAAAAAAAAGGAATTCCATTGAAAACTTGGGTTGCCATAGCAATGGAAAGAAACAATTTTAATAATTATCTTGTCCAATATATTGAAAAAAACATGGCCTAAAATTAGTACTCCTTGGGTGCCCCTTTACCAAGTTGTTCAAATTACTCCCAATCTATAGCCAACAGGAAACTGGGCTCATTTTCCATATACATGTATGATATATTATGAAAACTTCCTTGAATGACCTTCTACCAAGATTGTTCAAATTATTTCTATTTGTTGAAAAAGAGGCTCAATATCCTTATATGTATAGAGTAAGAACATTGACAATTATGGAAGTTCTATAAATTCAGATGAGCGATATAAGACCATCATGGTCCTCTTGTTTCACATTTGAGTATGTTAAATTGTATTGGAATGTTGTACCTATATCTTGATTATATGTGTGATATTCTGTGATATTAAATATTTATTGAGGAAACAAAACATTTTTGTTTCATATTTCCACATGTATTTTAATAAGCCTAAGGAATTAGGATAGACAAAATAAATGCTGTTGACAACATAAATAATACTTTTTATAAAAGGTTATATGAATATTTCCAGGTTAAGCACTTTAATTTCCACATGTATACACATTTGCAACAGACAAATTTAAAAACAGTGTGGCATAAAAACACAATATTTGAACAATCTCTAAGGATTGTCCATAGTTTTGCCTAGATGATATATAAGTTTTCTGCTACAAATTTGGTATATGTGGGAATGGGTTCAAATAAAACCAGGATTAACTGCCCTTATTCAGAAAACCCGTGAAAATGGGTCTATTTGCCCTTTTTTGTGTTATTACCTTTTTTTTTATCTGTCTGTCCGTCAAACTTTTTCGTCACGTTTTTCTACTCAAAGGATTACATTGAAACTTCTGACAAATGTTTATATCAATGTGTGTGATTGGTTCACAAAAGGGGAATAATCAAAATAGTTTTATATCGGAGTTATTGCCCCTTTTCTGTCAAAAATTTAATTTTTAAATTACTTTTTTTCTACTCAAAGGATTGGATTGAAACATCTGACAATTGTTTATATCAATGTGTATGATGGGTTCACAAAAGGGGAATAATCCAAATAATTTTATATCGGTTATTGTTCTTTTCTTTCAAATAATCAAATTACTTTTTTTCTGCTCAAAGGATTGGATTGAAACTTCTGTCAAATGTTTATGTCAATATTTGTGATGGGTTCACAAAAGGGGGATAATCCAAATATTTTTTTATATCAGAGTTATTGCCCCTTTTCTGTCCAAAATTAAAATTTTCTGACTAGGCCCCTGCAGCTGACACACGTGCTCCAGGGAGCACTCCATTCTAGTTAAGCTCGCCTAAGCATAAAGTGCTCCTTATTGTTTTCAGGCTTTGTCCAACCGATCTTCTGCCATCTGTTACACATTTATTTAAGCTATTTTCCTCTGCTACCTTTTGGCCAATAAGGATGAAACTTCATAGCAACCAACATGCTGTCAATGTCTTCTATTAAAATGTAATGCAGAATGCTGTTTGCCTTGAGTTAAAAGGCAAATACTTCTTCTCCCGGGAAACTGCTGACCTGATTTTCAGTGAATTTTGCCTTAATACCTTAGCCCTTCTCAACTTACAGATTGATTTTGAAAACACTGTGACGAATGGAGAAAATGCGCATATTGAGCTATATCACTTTTGCCGCAATCATGATTTCAACTCTTATAAAAGAAATCCACTTTAATTTATCAAGATTTTATCAAGTTATTCTAGATGTTTGCAATATGAGTGTTTGCCTAAAATTGAAGTTTCTTTAAATAGCAAAAAATAGATGAGCTATTGATTTTAGTCGCTGATCATTCAACATTTGTTTGTACTTCATTATGCATTTTTAGCTCACCTGAGCTTTGCTCAAGGTGAGTTATTGTGATCGCCTTTTGTCCGTCGTGCGTCGTGCGTCAACTTCTTCTCCTCAGTAACCATTTGCTCAATTGGGATGAAACTTCACAGAAAGCATCCTCTCAATGACCTCACCAGATTTCCTTCAAATTTTTGAGATCCATGCAGAATTCTGGTTTCCATGGCAACGAAATGAAACAAACTTTAAAATTATTCTTCTCCCAAACTGGTTGGCATATTTTCAAATAATTTTGTAGAAATGTTCCTTGGATGACCCTCTATCAGATTCCTTCAAGCCATGTTGATTGGTCGAAAAACATGGCCGCCAGGGGGCGGGGCTATTTTGCCTTATATGGCTATAGTGAAAACTTAAAAAATCTTCTCCTCTGAAAGTGTCAGGCCGATTTTCAAGTAATTTTGTAGAAATGTTTCTTGGATGACTCTCCATCAGATTCCTTAACCCTTTCCCTCATATAGACGCTTTCTGACGCCTCTGCAGCAGATGGCTTTTTGAAAACATAGTGACAAAAGAAGAAATTGCACAAAACGTGCAATTTCTCCTTTTGCCACAATGTTTTCCACTTTTTGTAATGGGTTATCCATTCAATTATGGCGATTTTCTATGTTTTGACAAAATACGTTCAAAGTCGTCTGCTGCAGAATTGTCGTATGAGGGAAAGGGTTAAAGCCATGTTGATTAGTCGAAAAACATGGCCGCCACAGGGCGGGGCTATTTTACCTTATATCTGACCCTCTATCACATTCCTTCAAGCCATGTTGATTGGTCAAAAACTATGGCCGCCAGGGGGCAGGGCTTATATGGCTATTTAGCCTAAAGTGAAAAAAAAAATCAGGTGAGCGATCCAGGGCCATTATATAGCCCTCTTGTTTATTAATGTTTTTCTTGCAGAATGAGATATCTAGGCCCAGTTTGAACACAGATTATTTCGAGTGAAAACTTATTCACTAGGCAATATTTAACAAAATACTTGTGGACACTTCAAAATCAAGACATATTTTACTTGAGCCAGCCCATATAAACTCTGTCAGAAAGTCTGATTTGATGATTGATTTATTGGTATTTTACGGCATTTTCAACATTATTTCAGATATATTCTGTGACAGTTCACTTATTTAAATGCTTCTTGTGTCATCAAACCATTACCAGGCTAGGATATGTGTCTTGGCCAAGAGAACTCAACCATGAACTGTGAATGGGGATCAAACAGTTTTGATGATATCTAGACTTCAAGTCTTGGTTAGTATATTGGTCATGGTCATCAAAATCTCAGTCACTAGTACGAATTTAAAGGCAAACGGGGATTTGCCACTGCGCATTACAGCGGCCCAACTTTGACTTATCAGAGTTGTCCCCCGAGTAAGTCACAGCTACCTCCCCTTCATTTCCAGTTTAACGCACAGTATAATTGTTTTGTTTTTATATCAAGCATCAAAGTTAAAATATGTTAGAACTGTTTGCGAAAATGCCATCCAAATCGATATGATGTGATCTAACAGGTCAATAATTATGCAAGTTTTAATCTTTCACATATATATATTTCTGTTTATTGTTCCAAAGTACATATCTAGTGTACCTGGATATTTGAATGGGAGTTTACCTACAATGATATACTGTTATGTATGAATGCACTATATTTTGCCGAAAATGCCGATGTTTGAATAATGGTGGTAGGGTTGTACAATAACGCATATTTTTTTTAAACCCATGGAAACCTATCCTTTTTTGGCTCTTTTTACCTCCATTTTACATTATGGAGAAATGTTTATAATTCATTTAGTTTGAATTCTAAGAAACGGTCAAAAAAAGATATTATCCTAAAAGTGGAAACAATTGCTCCAAAAGGCGCCCTAAAAATTGTGGCCGGTCAGACTTTTTGGCCTCATAAATTTATATTTATATGTCTCTGGTATTCTGTACAATTATTGATGCCTTTCCAGCTGCACATACATAAAGCACCAAATTGAACAGGAATTTGCTCCAGAAAAGACTTGAAAGTATGCATACAAGCTTTTTTTTTATTATTTAGACTTCCAATAAAATGCTCGAAAATTTGACTACTAAAAATCGTTAGTATGAAAATCAACAGGTTGTTGTTGTAGGCCATTAGGTTACATCAGGTCAAAGCTCAATTTACTATCTTACCACTCGTTTAAACAAAAGATAACGTAAGTTATTGAACGCCCATCATCACATTTACATTTCTTTCCAAAGTAGGTATCGACTTATTTTATCATAACCAGTAGAAATATATTATATTTAGAAATTAAATTTTCATCCAATTGAAACATAAGATTAGCAATGAGTATTCCCTCACTATCTTAACCGATGTTTACATATTTATACATATTGTCTATGGAATTGAGAGAAGTACAACCGTTTGTATGAACGGTTCCGGAAGGGTCCGGGCTTCCGATGAGTTCATAACTTCCGGAGTTCATACAGCGCCCTCTGCGAATGCACGTAGTAAAATGGCGACCGTTGAAATGAAGAAGGTTTCTGATTTGCGCGTGGTTGATCTGCGCGCAGAGCTAGAAAAAAGAGATTTAGATAGAACTGGAGTTAAAGCAGTTCTTCTTGAGAGACTTCAGAAGGTTTGTTTCCGGGATGGTTTAAAGAATTCAACGTCGAGGGGGAAAGATAACAGTGTAGCATGGTCGAGTCCTCAATCCGGCGTTTATTTTATTAACGCTAATTTATGCAGCCCCTTTCCATCCAATTTTGTAAAGACTCCCTAGCCTATTGGTTTCGTGAAATTCAACGTGCAAAATTGCTAAATTGTGAAAACAATGGCATACGAAATCACAAAATTGTGACAAAAAATGATATGTTAGTTTATATGTAAAATTATAATGGCCAAAGGAAATGTTTCACTGGTTGGAACCAAAAGTTACTTTCCAAGGACCATAGGACCACTGCTAATTTCGTAATACTAGTCCTACTAGCAAATATTAAGAAAGCACTATAAAGAATGTTATAAATACTTAATTGTATTTAATATTTTTACATTTGAAATTAATTTCGAAGTTGAACTAGGTCATTCATCGATGGTTTCAACTTCTTTTTTATAAACATGGTAGAGCCACTATAAGAATAAGTTGTCTGTATTACAACAGTGTTTTTGAAATCCGACACCCAATTTGTTTTTAAGCAACGTTTTATTTGATTGAGTGTTTTTATTTGGATTAATATTTATATTTAAATTTTAATATATATAATGTGTTCACAAGAAGAGAAAAACACGCAGCCAGTCCTGTGCTCGAACCCGGGACCTCATGCTTTTAGTGCAAGTGTTCTACCGCCTGAGCTTACCAGCCCGCTTACATGTTATCTCTCCAACTGTGTACAAGTTTGACCTGGGACATTATCACCTTTTAAGATGGAATTTCGTCCTTGAATTTTGGAACACCAGTGCAAAGGATGTCTTAATATACACAGCAAGGAAGGGACCGCGCTGTCGTTCGGCATTTTTGCCAAATGCAGAAATTATTTTGAAGTTTTTCTGTGATTTGCGAAAGGATTTTGTCATAAAAAATCAAGAATTACCTATTCGGGGAAATCAATTTACGACATACAATGACTGTTTCCGTTTATCTCAGATTAAACACTACCATTTGATACAACAACTTTTTTACAACACCAATTTTTTAGCTCTACTGGCCAAAGGCCAGAAGGGCTTATGTCGTGGCGATGTGTCCGTCGTGCGTGCGTCCGTCCGTCCGTAAATAATTTCTTGTTAACACGATAAAGTCTTCACTTTTGATTGTATCTCAACCAAACTTATACAGTAGTTAGATATCCATGAGAGCTCGGTTCCTTTCGAAAACCAGCCAGATCCGCCCATGCATGACTGGATTATGGCCCTTGAAATGGTCAAAATTGCTATAAAAGAGCTTGTTAACACGATACAGTCTTCACTTTTAATTGCATCTCAACAAACTTATACAGTAGTTAGATATTCATGAGAGCTCGGTTCCTTTCGAAAACCAGCCAGATCCGCCCATGCATGACTGGATTATGGCCCTTGAAATGGTCAAAATTGCTATAAAAGAGCTTGTTAACACGATACAGTCTTCACGTTTGATTGTATCTCAACCAAACTTATACAGTAGTTAGATATCCATGAGAGCTCGGTTCCTTTCGAAAACCAGCCAGATCCGCCCATGCATGACTGGATTATGGCCCTTGAAATGGTCAAAATTGCTATAAAAGAGCTTGTTAACACGATACAGTCTTCACTTTTAATTGTATCTCAACCAAACTTATACAGTAGTTAGATATTCATGAGAACTCGTTTCCGGCGAAAACCAGCCAGATCCGCCCATGCAAGACTGGATTATGGCCCTTGAAATGGTCAAATTGCTATAAAAGAGCTTGTTAACACGATAGTCTTCACTTTTGATTGTATCTCAACTAAACTTATACAGTAGTTAGATATCTATGAGCGCTCGGTTCCTTTTGAAAACCAGTCAGATCTGCCCATGCAAGACTGGATTATGGCCCATGAAATTGTAAAAATTGCTATAATACAGCTTGTGAACACAAAAGAGCCTCCATTTACTATCCGATCTTCACCATACATACATGCTCTGGATTGAAAATGACCAAAGAACCATACCAGTAGAGCATAGGCCCTCATGGGCCTCTTGTTTATTGTTGTGAAGTCTTAATTCAGCCTTTTAATCTGACTGATCAACAACTCTTAGCGATATTGATATGATAATTGACAATTATAATACATTGGCACACCATTGATGAGATTTCATATTAGTATTTGTTGGAAAATTAAAGAAAAGTGGTGAACAAATGCCTAAAATATTTCTCTTAAGTGGCGATTAAAATGGCTCCTAAAAATAAAAGTGGCAATTTTTATTTTCAATTTGGCGAAAGTGGTGGAGAAAGCAAAATCCAACCCAGAGCAGGCCTTTGCAAGGGCTGTAAGGCTGCCCATAAGCAGTGCTGTCACGGCACCATGTTGGGCGCCAATGTCATAAGGAGAGAAATAAACATTCACTTAGGCCTTGAACCCGGGACCTTGCTTTATGGGCAAGTACTTGACCGACTGAGCTAACCGGACTGCTTACATGCAATATTAAAATCCTCCCCGCCCGCACCCCCCCCCCCAACTCTCCATTTTTTTCAGAGGAAGGGGGGCAAATCGCCCTTATTTCTAAATTCTTGATTAGAAACTGCCTCTACATTGGTTTACAAATATGTTTGGCTTTGTTGGATAACAAACAATCTGACCGCACAAAGATGATGGAAATGTTTTCGTTTTAATTTTTCAGGTTCTAGAATCAGAAGGTAAAGACCCAAACAATATAGAAATGGCCATTACTGATTCGCCAAGTGCAAAGAAGGTAACAGGAAATGTTAAAAGGACACCAAAATCCAAGGATATAGAAGATGGTAATTGAAAGAACTTTGTAAAAGATTCCTATTTTGTTTGCTCACTATGTCATGAACCAATATCCTGACCAATATTCAATATTTGACTTTTTGTACATGTGAATGTTTCATTTTCTCAATCGGAGCTAGTGTTGCACTTACTGAAAGGTCAAAAGTCACATTGAGAATTTTTGTTTAACTACAATATGATGTACTGAGTAAAGGTTTTACTGTCGAGTCACTTATAAATGGGAGACTCATTGAAAGGGTTTCAGCGTCCACCTTAAATTAAATTATTATTAATGATGAATTTGAATATATATTTTTAACCAGGTTTTCCAAAGGAAAAATCTGGTTATTAGTTTGGCGAAGTGGGCGGGCGTCAACTTTCCTTGTCCGGACCATAACTTTGCCATGCATAGAGATATTTTCAAATAACTTAGCACAAACATGCACCATATCAAGACGATGTGCCAAATGCCAAAAAAAAAAATCTAGATTTAAGGTCAAGGTCACAGTGATAAGAAATAGACTTTAATTGAACTTTTCTTGTCCGGACCATAACTTTGTCATGCATAGAGATATTTTCAAATAACTTGGCACAAACATGCACCATATCAAGACGATGTGCCAAATGCAAAAAAAAAAAATCTAGATTAAAGGTCAAGGTCACAGTGATAAGAAAGAGACTTTAATATAACTTTTCTTGTCCGGACCATAACTGTGTCATGCATAGATATTTTCAAATAACTTGGAACAAATATGAACTATATCAATATGATGTGTCACATGCAAAACTTTTGTCTGTAGCTTCAAGGTCAAGGTCACAGTGACAACAAATAGACATCAGTTGAACTTTTCTTGTCCGGACAATAACTTTTTCATCCATAGAGATATTTTCAAATAGCTTGGAACAGATATACACCATATCAAGACGCTGTGTCATATGCACACTTTATGTGTTTAGCTTCCAGGTCAAGGTCACATTGACAGAAAATATACTTTACTTGAACTTTTTTTGTTCAGACCATAACTTTACCATGCATATAGATATTTTCAAATAACTACGTGCAAATATGCTCCATATTAAATAACTTGGCAATTTAAAAGAATATAGCATAGATATGCATTATATCAATACAATGTGTTGCATATAAATATTTTATCTATAGCTTCTAAGACAATGTGTTTGCAAAGGCATAAACGCATTACTATCAATTAAAGGGTTAAGGCAGATCACTAATTATCAACCTGGCATTAGGGATCCTAAAATCCTTAATATCTGTTATCTATTATATGTTCTTAATAAATGAGGCCATCAACACACGATTGACTGTATTGAACTGATATTTGTTAGATAAAATTGTGATATATTTAATTGACATAGTAATTATGATTATTCATTAATAGAAATATTCCCTGTTACTTGAATTACTAGCTTTGATTAACTATTAACAGAAATATTTGATCAGATCTGTTAATTCTTAATCAAACACCTTCCATTATAGAAAACCTGGTTTCATGGAATGTCCATGTCTTGTTAAACTATGCAAAGCATTTATTCTATATTTGACTGAAAGCAAGGATGCCAGTAGAGCAACCCAGGTCTTTGTGAGCCTCTTGCTTTAGTTTTGTTTGTAAAATGCAATATTTTATGGTGTTGTTTTTTGTTGTTTTTTCAGGTGAAAAGGATTTGAATGACACAGACAAGGAAAAGGTAACTAACTAGTGTTTTGCCCTATAGACCATAGTCCTGACTTTTTAAACATAAATGATCCTTGAACAGACAACACGTAAAGTCTAGAGATTCACAAGACATTCGGTCAGACAGAGTTGTAAAGTTTGTCTGACCGAACCAAAATCTGTCTGACCAAAAATGTACAACACAAAATTGAAAAACGACAATAGTTATTAGTTCGACTTTTGAAAAAACGAGAGCTATTGTCATGACCCTGGCTTCGGCATGGTCGTCCTGTTAAGGTTTTTTGTTCAGCTCAGCTTTTTTTCTGTTTTCTATCAGTCGAGCGTCTGTGCCGTACGCGGTGCTCTTGTGTGTAATTCGTTATTACATTATATTTATTTCCGCTTATACATAAGCACTTTCTTAAAATTGTTACAAAAAGCGGATAATGCGTCTTTGGCAATAATGTTATTGTTTCGGTTTTTATCATATATTGAAACATTTTTTAACCAGAAGATCTAGGTTTTTTATGTGATCTATTATGCTATCTTCTAGTCATGTATCAAAATCTATCCAGCATAAAATTTATCAAAAAGTTTGGCTTGGCCATGATTCATTAGATTCACATATATCATGGTCTCAAACCACATTCATTGTGGTAAAAGGAATGATTTCTGATATCGTGATATTGCTTTTATTTTAAACACAAGTAAATAAAGTATTCTGCAGTGAGATGCATTATAAACACACATTTAGTGAACAAAACTTTTGCAATGAAGTATTTTAAAAGAAATAAGAATGAGTGTGAGTAATACTTTCTTGAATGACATTTCGTCGAGCCCCGTTAGCTCAGTCGGTAGCGACGCAGGTTGTCAATCCAGGGGTTGTGAGTTCGAATCCCGGCTCGGCCAACTTTCTTTCCGAGGATTGACAAAAGTCAATGCAACATGTGTCATTCGTCTTCCATCAATGGGCTAAGTCTATGTGGAAAAGCAGCCACTTGCTTGGGAAGATTGTTGTGGGGAGTACTGGTGTGAGAAAACCAGGAAATGCATGAGTAGGTGAACTGGCTGCGTGATATAACTGAGAAATTGTTAAAAACGGCGTTAAACCCCAATCAATTGAATGACATTTCCGATTTTCGGAAAGAAAAAATGCACGAAAACCCATAACAATATGTATTTTCACATTCAGTCTTCAATTTGTTTTATCTTCTTATAAAGAAATTAACTAAAATGGACAAATATGTTAGAAAAAACTTGAAATTCATCTCCAAAAGTATGAAAATGATTTTCAAATGAGTTTGTAGAAATGTTGCCAGGAAAAATCTGTGATATTATCTGAAAGTATCTGAAAAAATCACAACTTACTTAGTATAAATGTTCCTCTGGTGACCCTCTATCAGATTCCTTCATGTCATATGGATTGGTCAAAAACATGGCCACTAGCCTAGTGGGCAGGGATGTTTCACCTTATATGTGTTAGTTTCCTTTAAGCTATGTTGATTAGTCTATTAATGCGGGCTGTTTTGCATTAAATGGCATTAGTGAGTTAATTTTTATCTATTAAATGACAGTGGAGTGATACTGGCCCTATTGGGCCTCTTGTTTGTTTGACATGTAAACTATTTTGAGATATCCAGTCCCTTGACTAACTTCTCAGTAAGTCTTGTTTGATATTTTGGTTTAGATGAATGAAGATGAAGAATATATAGAGACTGCTGATGAAATCACGGAGTTGCTAGGCGACGATGGTGAAGATGAGGATCTGATTGATATTGACAATGCAGAAGACATTTTAAAAGAGGTGAGTTCTTATGAAATTTCAAATATTTGAAGGCATAAAGCAGAGCTCTAGATAATGCTATATTTTCATGTTTCAAAATCTTTATTTTACATTTAAACATTGTTGAGTACCAACAACAAAGGATTTGGTTGAGTAATGGGAGAGATATGGTAGGGAAAAGACCAGTTCACTCCCCCTTATCTAGTCCTCTGAATAAAGAGAATTTTTTATATTGAAAGTGAATTGTACATAATGTGTTCAGTTCAATCCTTTCCAACATGCAACAAATCTGCAACAGAAGACTTTGAAACATCTGATTAAACAAATGGAAAATCTTTATTCATGAAAGTGAAATTGTTGAATGGAGATGAAATGTGTCTGTTGAATGCGTCTTCAGTGGTTTCAGAAAGTATTAAGATTCAACTGGACACTTCAGAGAGAAATATTGGGTATCCATGTTTGAAGCCAATTTATGCTATGTTCGAGTAAAGTTCAATGGCATTTACATATTTTTCATTTCTCCTCCCCCTGAAGATTAGAATTACTTTTCGGGAAATTGTGACCATGGAACATGCCTATAGCAAAAATTAAGAAATTTTAACCAGCTTACTTTTCTTGGTATTAAAGCTTGAATGGATTTAATATAAGCTTGGTGTTCTTTGATCTTTGAAAACAAACTATTAAATATTTTGTTCATAAATTTCAGGCAGCTGAAAAGGATGAAATGGAAGAAAACGAAGATCTTATATTAGTAGAATCTTTGGAATGTGACAAGGTATAGTTTGTGGTCCCCTTTCAGTTTCAAAGTAACTAAAATGTTTGTCTTCATGTATTTAACAAATATAAATTAGTTAACCCTTTTTCCACGCCGAGCCCGGAAGCTCAGTCGGTGGCGACGCGGGCTGTAAATCCAGGAGTTGTGAGTTCGAATCCCGACTCGGCCAAACTTTCTTTCCGACGATTGACAAAAGTCAATGCAACATGCGTCATTCATCTTCCACCAATGGGCTTAGTCTTAGTGGGAAAGCAGCCAGTTGCTTGGGAAGATTGTTGTGTGGAGTACTGGTGTGAGAAAACCAGGAAATGCATGAGTAGGTGAACTGGCCGCCGTGATATAACTGAGAAATTGTTAAAAACGGCGTTAAACCCCAATCAATCAATACCCTTTTCCACATACAAAAATTCTGCATCAGACGACTTGATCATTTCTTAACAAAAAAAGTACTAAAAAAAAGTATATTAATTAAATAGAAATTTCTCCTTTGATGAGTGTCCATGTGTTTTACTGATTTTGTTTGTTTGTTTTGGCAGTCTTCAGACTCTGATACACCTGTACAAGAAGAAAATGTTAAATTAGCAGCTACTACAGAAGTGGACAAGGTATATTTAATTGTTTATCATATACATTGTATTGGCCATTATTTGCTTCGTTTTTGGAAGCTTTTTCAAGGCACATCTAGTCAGTTGTATCTGAGTGGTAATTCATGAAAACCCATCATAAGGGCATTTGCAATGAGTGTATATTAAGATCACCTGGCACATTTGTACGGTTTTTAATGAGTCACATAAACTGTTAAGACACTAAAGAAAATCAAAGCAGTATTGGATGACATAACATGGAAACAAAGACAGATCTCGACCTGCATTTGTCAGAATCGCCAGATGTTATTTTTTCTCAAGCATTGCTCAAAACAACTTTTAATTTGTTATTTAGCATTTTGTTTTACACCTAACTAAAGCATGGCATTGCATTAATATACAAAAAAAAGCTTTAATCTATTTTAAGAACTTGGATGACAAAAAGACAGAAGAAACCCCAGGTTTAGCAGCTGATACAAAAGAAAGCCAGGAAGAATCCATGGTTTGTAAATTTTAAGCTTATGATTTTCAATAAAAAATGCCAGTGAAGAAGTAGTGTTTTGATTTCCCCACCTGCAGAGGCATTTCGACACATCTGCATCAAATTACTTTAAAACATTGTGTCGAAAAATTGTTCATGATGAGCTGTTGCTGTAATATTTTTGACTATTCCATAAATATACTGTTACAGTATTGCTTGTCTGTAAGACACAAAGACACAGTTCTGCATCCTTTTGGCTGATTTGCTACATGTGTATACGTTATGAGCAGGAGAAACACACGAGATTTGATATATGTGGGGATATGTTAACACTGCAGGTTACTTTTATTCCCAAGAAACATGTATTCGGGCAGCAGGGGACCTCACAATGAGCCATTTCATTTCTTGAGATTGTCCATACATTTGCAGTGATGTTTTAAAAGTCATGGGGAAAGGGTTAACTAAGTAATAAAATATTTATTTTTGGCTGAAGATCTATAAAATTCTCCGTTTCTTGGCCTCCTTCTGTAACTTGAAACCTACTATTTCAGGAAACAGACACCCCTGGTGAGGTGAAAGCTGTAAAAACTGAAGAAATAGGTAATGTAAGACATAACTGTATTTGCTTTAGAATCACATTCTGGACAAACTAATTTTTGTAAATCAAAATGAATTTGGAAGGGTTTATGAATAAAGTAAATTCTGCATTTATCTTTAATCTCAATCCTTGGAATTTGTCCAAACTGTCCCATTTATCCTATATTTCATCAGTACTTAATTTTTGGGGTGGGTCTTAAGTTTACTAATAACAGCCTGTGGTGGATAAAGAATCAACAGCTAGAGGACAAGATTCTGTATCAAGAAAGAAGACTATAAAATGGACAGACCTGTAATGGTGGTTGGCAATTTACAAGAAGAAGTGTTTTTAGTGGACTGAATGGTTTAAGTAAACGTGGAATGCAGTCTTCGTAGATGACAAACCGATGTTGTCACCAAGTAAATGGTGTAACCATTACGTCGTGTTTGTTGGCGATAAAGAGAGACTGGTTGAGAATTGGACTTGAACTTGCATGTGATGTGTTTCCTCCTCCTATGGACCATTCAATCTAGTGATCAGTGTTAAGTCACATTAACAACAATCCAGCCTCTGATAGAATCCTTAAACATCTACTGGAACAGATTTTACAAACCAAAAGTCTCCCTCAACAGAAGCAGTATTGTTGAAGTTTACCAAGTTTGAGAGGTATATGTAAGTGGCAAAGGTAAGTTTGGGTCTGTAAAGCTTCATTGTACAGAAAGTGATTTATAAACATGTAAATGTTCAATTCAATTACCCACTTTTTCTGATTTCTGTAGCACAACACAGCTCTAATTCATCCACTGAAGTTGAAAATAAAACTAATATGGAATCAACCGAAACAAAGGCCAAGCCAGATCAAGATTTGGTTGAATCTGCCGAAGGAGATGTTGAAATGAAAGAACCTGCAAAGACAGAGAGTCAACTGGTAGAATCAAGAATTGATCCGAAAGAAAATGATGTCAAGCAAGACAAAGTTGACGAAACTCCAGATGCTCAAAAGGTTGTGCAAAATGATACACAAGCTACTGCACAACCTAAAGCTGATGTGTCGGCTAAGACTGAACAGCCTGCGAAGGAAGGTAGTTGTGAATCAGGTAAATCACTGTCAACTGAGGCAAGCAAAGCCCAGGTTGATTCTAAAAAATCTGTTGATGACAATAAAGGTGAAACTCCCAAGACAGATGGTGATAGTGAGCAGCTGGAAGTGTTGGTCGATGACACTCAGAATGACTTAGATGCCGATCTGAAATCTGAAGCTGAAGATGGTACCAATGCTAATGGTGAAGGGGAAGCCAAGGTTGGTGAGAAGGAAAGTGCGCCTGTTAATGGTGTGAAAGAAGATAAACCTGAAGCTAGTTCAAAACCCAGTGATCCCGACACCAAACCTGAGGACAAAAAGGATGGTGATGACAAGAGTAAAAGGTTGGTTTGGTTTGTATGAATATTTTTGTCACACTCCTTATACCTGTTCAGTTGTTCCAGTGTTTCCATAATGACCCGTTCATTTAGTTTTCTCACCATGATTTGGGGCAGTTACAAGTCAATTATTGATTGTGTCTCCTTTTTTTTTTTTTGATGAAGACAGTAATTTCTGTCCATTACCTAAATGCAAGCTTTTATGTCTCTGATTCATGAAATCAAGAGGTGACTAAAGCTGGCCAACACCGTGAAAACAGAATTATAACCTTGGAGAGAAGTTACACCGATTGATTCCTACGATGAGGTGAAAGAAGTGGAAAAGAAGCTGATGACGGATGCCTTACACATTTCAGTTTAAGCTAAATCCTGTCGTTTCCAATGCCATCTCGAGATAAACAACAACAACATCTTGCAGCTGATGTCTAGTCCATCCTGTTATTAATTACAATTATTTTCAGGGTTGTTCATTAATTGTGACATTTCTTTTTTTGCCAAAAACAAATCACTAGAAATATCCATCTTTTATCATGACATGTTAATATTCTATCCCATTAATACTAAGGTCATCCCTTGTTTTGTTGTAATATTTTATTGTTAATTATGTGTATACTATGTTTTTGCCTGTAAATATGTTAAATAATACCTTTTTTCACTCAAAGTAAGGATTTTTTAGAAGAATTTCGTTTTAATCATTTTTGACATGTTTAAGTTAAAACAAAAATGTGCAACAGATAGCTTCTAGTACATCTAGGCAGAATATGTAAAATTTCTACAAATGAAATCATAGCTATTAAAAAGAGTTAAAAATATTGTAACAAAATGAGAAATTGCTCTTCATGAGCCATTTTAACTTTATATACAACATTGTTTCGAAAAACATCACAAAGTAGGAAAGTGTAAAAAACAAACGTTGGCTTTCTCACATGAAAGTTAACTTTCTTGTGTTGTCAGTGTGACATGAAGGGATCACTTGTACGTAGTCCATCACGCTTTGTCTTAATTGATTAATTCCCAGATAGCTCCATGCTCCTTGAGCACTTTTGTTATGCTATATAATTTCATTAATCATTTCATTTTAAATTCAATGTATCAGAAAACAATAATTATGTCTGATATGGATTTCATGACATTTGAAGTATAACTAATGATTATTTGTTTGTTTCTTTGTTTTAAGCAGCACATCAAAGGACACTAAGAGAGATGAGAAGTGTAAGTAGTCTTAACCTTTCTGCAAAATTTGCTTAACCTTTGCCTTTTCAGAATTATTCGTTGTTTTTCAAAGTATCATGGTTCGAATTTAAGCTTGCAAACTCTTTTAAAATGACATTATGTCATCATGAATGTTGATCAAAGCAAGGTGTTTTATAGTCGAGTAGAATAACACTGGAATTGCAGAAATATTTCAAATAAGCCAGATGTAAACCCTCATTACAATTTCTACCTACGATATCATATATTATTGAAGCCATGCTACAGAAGCAACATAGTCTGTCAATACATTGGTTTTGAGTTTGAACCCCAGTTTAGCCAACATTCATTTAGATGTCAATTTCACCAATAGGCTTACAATCTTTGTGGAAAAGCAGCCGGTTCTGAAAGACTGTTGTTAGAATAATGGTTTTAGAAAGCCAGAATGCATTGGTAGCCCAGATCTGGAAAATTGTTGAAAAACACAGTAATACCAAATCAGTCAATTAAATTAAAATGCATATCATGTGAACCATTTAATAATACAGTTGTTTACATTCTACATTACTAGTTTGTTGTTTTAAGTGTAGTTAATTAGAAAAATGACATATTAAATTTAAAAAATGACTAAGCATATTCAACCATAGGATATTTGCTACCAGATCCAAATCAACTTGTAGTTGAACCTTGCTCAGCACTGTTTGCAAATTAGTCTAAAGAAGGTTTCAAGAATCTTTTGGCTTGATAATCTAATCAGCTAGCATTGATGTGAAGATTATTTATATGCGCTTAATATAAAACATATTCCAATGTTTATAATGTCCTGGAGCTGGGCTAATGGCTTAACCCTTTCCGTCATATAGACGCTTTCTGACGCCTCTGCAGCAGACAGCTTTTTTAAAACATAGTGACAAAGGAAGAAATCTCGAAACAAGCAATATCTCCTTTTGCCACAATGTTTTCCACTTTTATTCATAGGTTATCCATTCAATTAAAAAGATATTCTATTCTTTGACAAATTATGTTCAAAGTCGTCTGCTGCAGATTTGTTGTATGAGGGAAAGGGTTAAATTTGTTTAATTTATATTAACCCTTTCCACCTTGCAACATACAACAAATTTGGTGAAAATTATTGAAAAGAGCTTTATACATTGAGGCAAAAGGAGAAATGTCTCCTGAAGATGTGGGACATTTGGGAAAGAGTTAAAACCACAGACACGATGTACCATTGAGGACATTACTTTTACTTTTTTCAGCGGGTAGCCGTAACTTGTGGGTGAGCTCCTTATCATCAACCACTAGAGCAACAGATTTAAAAGCCTTGTTCAGTAAATATGGAAAAGTATGTATACACAACTATTCTGCTGGCAATTCAGTAATTCAAATATTATTAATGTCTGTAATAAAAAGTAGTCGTCACTGTGCATTTTGGTCTGAAAAGAATATAATCTGTCCCTTATACATCAATTCTGCAGCTGATGGTTTTGAAAGCATTTAGGCAAAAATATGTTTGTCTATTGGAGAATCTTTAATCTCTTATATATAGTCTATCATTCCCTTTATAGCAGGGGATTTTTAAAAACATTGTGGGAACAGTAGAAACTGCTGAAAATGGTTTCTCCATTGGTCTGAATCAAATTATACTTGTTTTCGATGTAAATTTTTTAATTTGAGGGGTTTCAAATTGGATGACTTGAAATATTATTTCGGGTATTAAATGGTGTTTTTATATAAATGACTTTTAGGTTGTTGG
This sequence comes from Serripes groenlandicus, assembly GCA_031761405.1. NCBI lineage: Eukaryota > Metazoa > Mollusca > Bivalvia > Cardiida > Cardiidae > Serripes > Serripes groenlandicus. The sequence goes on from JASEVX010000026.1 coordinate 1,585,539, forward strand.
AGCCAAAGTAGTGACAAATGCCCGTAAGCCAGGCTCTAGGTGTTATGGGTTTGTGACAATGTCATCAGCAGATGAAGCTGCTAAATGTATACAACAATTACACAGAACTGAACTTCATGGGAAGATGATATCCGTAGAAAAGGTACACATTTAACTTTGAATTGAGAGTTATTTTACAGAGGTCTAGCCAGGCATGTCTTAACCCTTTCCCACATATATAAGTTTTCTGACCCCTCTGAAGCAGACAACTTTTGAAAACATAGAGAAAAAAGAAGAAATTGTTCAAATTTACCTTCATTTATAGGGATTTTCTATATTTTTGTTCACATGCTTCCAAAGTTGTCTGCTGCTGTTGTTTGGGGAAAGGGTTAAACCTGTATTTGACATCAAAAGCCTTTGTTGTTGTTACTCAAAGAATTGATTCAAAATGGCCTCCTCTTTACCTAGGTCTCCGATTGATTTTAAACTTGTTTTTGTTTTGAAGTATCCAGTGAGCTCATTGTTTCTTAGCTATACAAGTTTTAGAAAGAATATAAAGAACAGATATAAAATACATGAGGCTATAAATTTTTTTACAACATATAACTTTCTTGTATTTGTTAGGCCAAGAGTGAGCCAGGAACAGCATCAAAAGCTGCTCCAGGAGCTAAAAAGCCAGACCCCAAACCATCAACAGACAAAGATAAAAAGCCCACACCTTCAAAAAAAGATGAAGGTAAGCTATCCTCATGGAAAACTAACCCTAAGATGTTTGTGTCAAGGGTTGATAGATATCTGCCTCTGCATCCATGCCCTCTAATCTGTCAAGTGTCTTGAAAGTTTCAAGTGATTTTGTGGTGAACAATGCAATTTTCAGATCAGATTGAAAAGCCCACACCTTAAAAAAAAGATAAAGGTAAGCTATCCTCATGGAAAACTAACCTTAAGATGTTTGTGTCAAGGGTTGATAGATATCTGCCTTTGCATCCATGCCCTCTAATCTGTCAAAAGTGTCTTGAAAGTTTCAAGTGATTTTGTGGTGAAAATGCAATTTTCAGATCAGATTGAATAGATGCCCAGGTTGATCTGAATGCACACTGGTTGCTATCATAAGGTTGGCTTTCTTTGAACACAGGTCAATGGAAACATTTGATGGTGCTGAAACACAACAAATTGTTATTTAGGAATTTAGGTAAAAAATCATTTCCTTCATTGCACGACAATGTTTTGTCTCAAGATTTATCATATTCTTGCCAGTATTGACAGTCACTCATCAGAAGAATTAGAAGAACATGTTAGTAGGTAAGAAGTAATACAGAATTCTCGAGGTTATCCATCCTGCTGTGGGTTGCATTTAATATTATGTGTTTGGTAAGATAAATACATGTACAACAAGGACTTGCTTAGTGATGACATTTCTAGAAAACTATATTTCATCCTGTAGGAAAGCCAGATGCTGATAAAAAAGATGACAAAGATAAAAAAGAGGTTGAAAAGAAGGATGAAAAGAAGGATGATCGTAAAGATACGCACAGGTCTCACAGCTCACATCGAGACCGACATGACAGGGGTCGAGACAACAGAGATAGAGGTAGTCGTTACAGAGGTAGACATGATCATCATCGCCATCACGACTCACACAGAACACCAGCTCACAGAAGACGGGACGATAGAGATAAAAAGACAAGTGAAAAGGGTATGTCTTTAATCCTCACTTGATGGATTTCTTCTAATCATGACCTGGGTTCAATCCCTAAAAATGATGTCTAGTCATCAGGGCTCCAGATAATTTTTTGGCAAGAGGAGTAATTACTCATGAAAATTTTGATTGATGATTAACGCCCATAGTACCATGAGTATTTTGATAAAGCCATGGTGGGTCGGAAAAATATTTTATTTTTTTTGGAGGGGAGGATTAATAAACTAATATGAATGTTGAATGACATATAAATCGTACACGCTGCCCTGTTTAAGTGACTGACCTAAATCGGTGACCTTGTTGTTTTGCATATTCTTCAATTTGAAGAGTTTTATGGTATCAATGTTTTTTGTGGTCTCAAGTGTAAACATATAAATACAGAAATGATTTTTTGGATAGGTCACAGCCCTTGTTATCATGTAGGGGGTGGGGTACGTGTGCTTTAAGTGCAAAAATACAACTTGGGAAACCCAAAATATACACGTGACCATTCCAGCCAATCGTATTCGCGATATGTAAATCAAAACTAATTTTAGACTTACGAAAGCCCAAATGTAATGCAGTAAACGTCATCAATATTAGGGCCGTTGAATAGGAATGCACACAAGACATGTATCGATTGTATCGATTGTAAACTTCCGCTAATATTGAAAAAAGTATACTCCCCGCCACTCGGTAAATCTCGAAAATTAACTGCAGTTACCGCGATTTGTCAAAGACATTCGACGATTAGAAATGCGTATTATTTCGCTCGCAAAAATATGCTGGTGCCTGAAATCTCACCTCGAGTATGCGAGCCTAAATTCGAACCCTGTAAAAATGTATCGCATGGTGCATATATGAGAAATTATTTCCTGTGTAATAGATTTCAAAATAAGGAGATGTTTACTACAGCTTCAAGAAAGCGCGCGAAAAAAAATCACGTGATCTGTATGCCTGCGAAAATATCACGTGGTGTTATTTCTTCAAGTAGAAAGCGACACCATTGGATGAAGCTCTCCGTTTAACTGTCTCGCGAGATTACAAATTAGCACAGCAACAAATACACACTGATCACGTCAAAAACGCTTTCATTTAATTCAATTGAAATTACAGGCGCTTCAATGACAAAGATCGATTTGGTTTCCGATTTACGTAAATAATAAGCTAAATGTAGAAAACGGGAACCATTACTTTAGTTCTAAAAATAGACTAGGTTTTTCCGAGAAACTTTGAAAGAAAATATTATTGTTTTGTGATTTAAAAAAGAAGATACGCATGATAACGTGAACGGATGAGTAAATTGCAAAATGTATGCGTATTTGTAACTCATGGGATTTGACACACGTGCGTATTTGGTGATTTTCCATTCGTAATTTACGCAGATACGCACGTTATCTGGAGCTCTGGTCATATGTGATGTTTAATGATAACTTATTTGAAAAGAGATGTATGAAAAGACACATCCATATATCTAGTATAATTATACCTCACATGACTTTGTAGATTCTCATATACTCATCATGGGCAATTTCTTACTGTCTCATGCTAACAGTATGTTTTTTAACTGGTTAACAGTAAACGCGCGTCTAAAATATGGGTCATGCACATGTATGACGTCATTTAAACCAATAACGTCACTGTTTAGACGGGCGTGCCATGTAACGGTAATAGTAGATCTACCCATGTACACCTCCCCTATAAAGGTACAGAATGAATTGAATACACTTGTAATTTTGTTTGGTATAATAAAATAAATATTGCATGACTTCAATTGTGACATGACTACATATTGTCAACAATCGATAAATACTGTTAACCTCGTCTTCGTCTCGGGTAACAATATTTTCCTCATGTTGACAACATGTACTGTCACACTGGAAACCATGCAATATTTATATCATGTGACGCTATTCAGTATTGAGAATCGGTTCTTTAATATTTGGGATTCAAACAGATAAAACTAATCGGACGAATCCTTTGTTATGAAGGAAGATCAGGCATTACATATTCCCTAGCTTAATACTGGTTAGTCATCAAGGGATCTTTGATAATTTTTCTATTACCATGATAAAACTGAGACATGGTTGAAAACTGCAAGAAAAACAACAACAGTAATACCTACTTGGAAGGTCAATCATTGTTATCAGTGTTGCTCCTATTTAACCCTTTCCCTCATACGACAATTCTGCAGCAGACGACTTTGAACATATTTTGTCAAAAAAAAAGAAAATCTCAATAATTGAATGGTTAATCTATGACTTAAAGTGGAAAACATAGTGCCAAAAGGAGAAATTGCTTGTTTTGAGCAATTTCTTCAATTGTCACTATGTTTTCAAAAAGCCGTCTGCTGCATCAGAAAGGGTTAAAGGTCCAATCATTCTGACTTATGATACACATTATCATGCATCCTTTATGCTAGGCAGGCATTTGATACCAATATTGAACCTTCCACTTCAGAAGCCTTAACCACTAATAATAACATTTCTCAGCAATGCCATGTCTTTAGAAAACTCATTTAACGTTATTTATTTCATATTTAGATGATAAAAACAAACCTCGCACAGTCATTATGGATAAGAGTAAAGGTGAACCAGTCATCAGTGTAAAGGCAGAAGATAAAGATAAGGAAAAGAAAGAGGAAGTTTCAGAAACGAAACCCGAAGCAGGAGCAGAAGTTAAGACTGAGACTGTAGAAGCAGACTCCAAACCTACAGAAGCTGTTGTAGAAACCAATAAAGAAACAGAAGGAGATAAAGGCACGGAAGGTAACAATCTAATACATTATGTATAAGATGAATATCATCTAGTGATAGGTTTTGTAAGCAATCCACACTATTTATCCGAAGTGTCGACTATCAAATTAGTTCAAATTCTTAATCCGTCTCTGGATGTAGGCTCTTGAGTTGCCTCTTTTGAAAACAAACTTTGAAAAAAAATGGTGTCAAAAGGCTTATAAGTAACAGTTCACTGCATAAGAGGAATAACATGTTTTCATTTGATGGCAAGTTAGAAGGAATAGAGTGAAACTCTTACAAAGTTTCTACAAGAAATATTTCATTCTTCAGCAGAAGCTCCCAAAACTGAAACTCAGAAAACAGATGAAAAGAAGGACACCAAGGACACACCTTCAAGGTCAAGGTCCAGAGCAACATCCTCAAAAAAAGATGATAAAAAAGATGTCCTGTCTCTGGATAAAATAAAGGTATGGACAAATTGAGTGTTCTTGTCTTTAAAAAAATGTCTTTTCAGAGCTCTAGATAAGGGTCATTTTACATGTTTTAAAATTCTTATTTGTAACTCACCCTATGTTGTGGGTACTCAAAAAAATTCTCTCATTGAGATGGTTTTTTGAGTACCAACATCATAGGGTTTGGTTGGATAATAAGAGTGATATTGTGGTGAAACAAGCTGTATACCCTCCTTATCTGGACCTCTTGTCATTTTTAGGCCGCTTGTCTTAGCAGAGTGACACATAGTTCATTTTTGTTGAGCCCACTTGCAGTGAGCTTGAAATAGCTGTCACAATGGCGGTTTGGTGTATGTGCTTGAGTCTGTCTGTCTGAATCTTATACTGGGCGCATCTTAACCATGCATCATAGGATTTCCAAGAAATTTGGCAAAAACATTCACCATGTCGTGCACAAGACTGATCCTCAAATGTAAAGGTCACATATAGAGGTCAAAGATCAAAATAATTACTGTTTGATAGGACTGTACCTTGTCCTGACCGCATTTCAACCATGCATTATAGGATTTCCAAGTAACTGGTCACACATGTTCACCATGATGAAGTGGCATGTCGCGCACAAGACGCAGGCCTGTACATTAAATGTCAAAATAAATATTATTTGATAGGACTGCACCTTGTCCAGGCTACATTTCAACAATGCGTCATGGGATTTACAAGTAACAAGGCACACATGTTCACCATGATGAGGCTATGTGTCACGCACAAGACCAAGACCAGTATCTTGAAGGTTAAGATCATACGTGGAGGTCAAAGATCAAAATGCATTGAAGAGCACTATCATATGTGACAAACCTTTTTGACCAGGATCGACATGTTGCCTGTAGGCATCTAGTTCTGTCATCTGTCACTTATTTACCTCTTGGCAAGAACTCTTATTACCCTGCTTCTCCATTAACTTTACCCTCATTTTGGTAATTCTTATTTAATACAAACAACATCTGGTTGAAGAGTCCAATAAGTTAATTAGAATAGAAAATATGCAAACTGTCTGTAGCACTGCAGAGCGTTAATATAATGCAGACCTTTATTTTTGTTTCAGGAGGAAAGAGAAAAGGAAAGGGTACGCCAAATGGAAAGAAGGGCTAGGGATGATGAGAGAAGACGTCAGAGGAATCTTTTGAGAGAAAGACAACGACAAAGAGATGTTCATTTGAAACAGAGACAGGAGGCTATTAAACTTGCAAGAGAAAGAGACAGATTGAAGTATGTTTAAATAGCTTTTGAAGGCACAGCAATTATTATGTTCCAGTACTTTCTTCTGACTTCATGTGCAGTAGTAACGGCTTTCCCTCGTTGGTGATCAGGATTTGGGGTTTAGCATTACGACGGACTCGCTCTAGTCATGATAAGTTGACCAGTAGTATTGTTACTTAACTAGGAAATAGTGTGATATAACTGACAAATTATTGAAAATGACATAAAGCACCATACAAACAAATGCTTAAAAATAAATTTACTTAGCAATTGTAAGCTTGGCTGTCCTTCAAAGAAAAAAAGTCGGCTATTGTGATACCCTTGCTTTCATCGTCACAATACTTCAACCTTACCTCATAACTCAAAATGAGTTACACATATTCAAATGATACTTGCTAAACATGTTACAACAAACAATATGCTTGTCTTAACCATGTCACATAAACCTGACTTTCATTTTTTACTTGGAAAAAACAGACGAGCACTGGTGTTTGTTTTGTTGCGCTCTTATTTCTTTTGAGCTTACCAGAGTCTGTCATTCATCGACAACATTTCCTTGTTAACACTCTAGAGGCAACATTTTGCATCCAATTTTCATGAAAGTTTATCAGAAAAATATTTGAGCATGTTGAAACTTTGTCAGAAAATATGTTTAGATGATATCTTGGCCAAGTTCGAATATGGGTCATGTCCGGTCAAAAACTTTGTCACTAGGCCAAATTTAAGGAAAATCTGGTTAACACTGGAAGCCTCATTTTTGACTTGAGCTTGTTGTAACTTTGTCAGAATATATACGTGTCTTGATGATATCTAGGCCAGCTTCGAATATGGGTTTGGTCGGGTCAAAAAACTAGGTCACTAGGCCAAATTGAAGAATAATCTTGTTCACACTTTAGACTTGAGCAGCTTGAAATTTTGTCAGAAAGTTTGTCTTGATGATATTGCCATTGGCGCTGAAAGAGTAAGTCTTAAATAGCCCATTTGCAGGTGAGTGATCCATGGCCTCTAGGCCCTCTTGTTTAAACAAAGTGGTATGTTTTGCTATGCTGTCCTGTGAAGGGTCTTGTTTTAGGTTAAATTAGGGTCAACCTGATAGATTGTGACAGTGTTGGCAACTTGGCATACTACTTAACATTTTCTGGGATCTTTTCACATTGAAATCAAAACAGATTCTCTGTCAATGCATTGATGTATTTTTATTTCCAGGAGAGAGCGGGAAATGCTGGAAAAAGAACGAGTAGAGGCTCAGCGTTTGGAACGATTAAGACTTGAACAGATTGAGAGAGAAAGAATAGAAAGGGAAAGGGAAGATAAAAGAAGATTGGAACAGCTCAGGTAAGCAAATGTCATTTGTTCATGAACCAGACCAACCAATGACTAATTATTATTGCTCAACAAAGTTAACCTGTTCCTGACCTTTATGCACAGATGTCCACAATAATGATGCAGATGCACTTCTCTTCATATTTATGATTCGTTTTATGATATACATGATAAATGCACAGTCTAGATTTAATGAAAATAGATATGTCATGATAATTGGTTGACATATTTGCACAAAGGTCTCAATCGGGTCAATATTGTCTAGAAAAGCATGTTATACAAAATTTCATAAATAATCTCATATCAGTTGTTTTTGCATAGAAAATAAAAAGTAGACTTTCTGTTGGTTTACATTTTATTTAATGTCAGTTGGATGTTTAAAGATCAATAAACAAAAAGCTTATGTTATGCACATGTTTGTTATCCCCTCGGTTACGAAGTAAGCGAGAAAGGGATATAGTAACGGGACCGTCCGTATGTATGTATGTATGTATGTGTGTCCTTCCGTCCGTAACAAACTTTGTCATCACTCTACACTAACCATTTCTTAACAGATCTTAACCAAACTTGGTATAAAGTAAGTATATGGTAACATCTTGAAGCCTATTGATTTTCAAGGTCATAGGTCAAAGGTCAAGCCCAAAATAGCCCAAAATTGGACTTGCAATATTTCCGTCCGTAACAAACCTTGTCATCACTCTACACTAACCATTTCTTGACAGATCTTAACCAAACTTGGTATTAAGTAAGTATATGGTAACATCTTGAAGCCTATTGATTTTCAAGGTCATAGGTCAAAGGTCAAGCCCAAAATAGCCCAAAATTGGACTTGCAATATTTCCGTCCGTAACAAACCTTGTCATCACTCTACACTAACCATTTCTTGACAGATCTTAACCAAACTTGGTATAAAGTAAGTATATGGTAACATCTTGAAGCCTATTGATTTTCAAGGTCATAGGTCAAAGGTCAAGCCAATAATTGGACTTGCAATATTTTCAGCTGTGGCAACCTTGTCACCACTCTACACTGACCATTACTTGACGGATTTTAACAACACTTAGTATAAAGTTACTTTATGATAATATCTTGAAGCCTATTGATTTTCAAGGTCATAGGTCAAAGGTCAAGCTCAAAATTGGACTTACAATATTTTCAGCTGTGACAGCCTTGTCACCACTCTACACTGACTATTCCTTGACCGATCTTTATGAAACTTATTATACAGTTAGTTTATGATAATATTTGAAGCCTATTGATTTTCAAGGTCATAGGTCAAAGGTCAAGCCCAAAATTGCACTTACACTATTTTCAGCTGTGGCAACCTTGTCACCACTCTACACTGACCATTACTTGACAGATTTTAACCAAACTTGGTATACAGTTACTTTATGATAATATCTTGAAGCCTATTCATTTTCAAGGTCATAGGTCAAAGGTCAAACTCAAAATTGGACTTACAATATTTTCAGCTGTGGCAGCCTTGTCACAACTCTACACTGACCATTCATTGACCGATCTTAATAAAACTTATTATACAGTTAGTTTATGATATGTCTTGAAGCCTATTGGTTTTCAAGGTCATAGGTCAAAGGTCATGCCCAAAATTGAACTTGATTGAACTTACAATATATCTCACCTGTGGCAACCTTGTCACCACTCTACACTGACCATTCCTTGACAGATCTTATCCAAACTTGGCATACAGTTAGTTTGTGACAATATTTTGAAGCCTATTGATTCAAGGTCATAGGTCAAAGATCGAAGTCAAAAATTGGACTTAAATATTTAGATCACAAGAGAACTCAATGTGATGATTGAAAGCCGAGGGGATGCATCCGCTTTGCGGTGCCCTTGTTTATTTAACTTTTTTGAGATGAAAAACAGCATCTTTTAAAATTGAGCTGTGTTAATCTGTTGACTCTACTTTGTTTAACCCTTTCCCTCATACGACTATTCTGCAGCAGACGACTTTGAACGTATTTTGTCAAAACATAGAAAATCTCCATAATTAAATGGATAACCCATGACAAAAAGTGGAAAACATTGTGGCAAAAGGAGAAATTGCACGTTCTGTGCAATTTCTTCTTTTGTCACAATGTTTTCAAAAAGCCGTCTGCTGCAGAAGCGTCAGAAAGCGTCTATATGAGGGAAAGGGTTAAGGAGAGAAGAGATTATAAACGGAACTCTAGATAAATCATCTTTTTCATGTTCTAAAATACTTATTTGACCTCAAAACCATATCTTATGGGTACTCAACTTCTGGAGTTGGATGTGATAAAATTAAATCTATCGTCCAAAGCCAGTTGATTGAGTGGAAATACAAATATGAAAATGGATATTTTTAAACTAAAAACAATTGTCTCAGTTAGATGATTCTGTTGTTTAATCATAACACAAGGTTTAACCTTTTCCCTCATATAGACGCTTTCTGACACCTCTACAGCAGATGGCTTTTTGAAAACATTGTGACAAAAGAAGAAATTGCTCAAAACAAGCAATTTCTCCTTATGCCACAATGTTTTCCACTTTTAGTCATAGTTTATCCATTCAATTATAGTGATTTTCTATTTTTTGACAAAATGTGTTCAAAGTCGTCTGCTGCATAATTGTTGTATGAGGGAAAGGGTTAAATGTGTTATAAGAGAGATATTATGCAGCAAACATATGTATGTGTTCTTCTCCTTTAAGTGACCTTGTTGAAAGTTGAAAACTGAATGGAAAAGAAGGCAGAGAATATTGCAAACAAATCTTTAAATATCACAAAACATTTATATAAACATAGTAATTTAATGATCTTTTCAGAATTCAAGAGGAACAGCAAAGAAGAGCAGTAAAGCGTTCCTATGATCAGAGAGACAACCGGGATCAATACTGGGATGCTAAGCGACCTGCTTTAGCAGAAAGGGGATATCAAGATAGGTATGTATATTCAGTTATTTTACAGGTTTATATCTTTGCCTTGTAGTAAAAGTACCCAACCATTTTCACTAGAGAGCACTGTAGGTTTGACCTTTGCCTGTTTGTCTAAAAATTGGAATTATGAGTTAACTTAGCAAGTATAAGAAGATAAGGCTCAGGAAACTTTGTATGGCGATAGATGGCAACTAGGTAATTATGCAAGTCGGGGAATTTTTCAGTTTGTTTCATTGTAAAGGTAACACTTAAAGGTCAACTTGGAAACTGTTAGTTGGGTTCAATAAATTTAATGTGGGCTTAAAAGTCTGGGAAGGTATTCTCTTATCTTAGAAGAATTTCATGTGGAGTACTGGTGGAAGAAGGCCAGGAAAAGCAATGGTGAAAAGTCTGCTGTGATATAACAGAAACACTGAGGAAAACGTTGTCAATCCTTTCCTAAGATATGTTAAAAGTAGATGACTCTTAAGAAATTATAAGTAACTAACAGCCATATTTTTGTCATATGTTAAGAATTGATAGAAATCGAGATGTGGATAGGGCTGGCAGGGATACAGGCCGTTATGTGGAGAGGGTGAACCAATCTGACAATATAGGCGACAGTCGACGTGTCGTTGATAGATTTGACAGACGGGCTGAAACCGGTGGACGAGCAGGAGCTAGGTTTGATGAAAGACGAGACAGAAACGTCGGTCATAAGGATGATAGAGAGCAGAGATTTGACAAGTAAGGATCTATTGGAAGTTTTTCAACTTTTTCTACATACAACAAATCAGCAGCAGAGAACTTAAAAAACATCTAGGCAAAACTATGGAAAATCTCTATAAAAAAATGTATAACCGTTGAAAACATGTTGCAAAAGTTGTCTGTTGAAGGTGTATCAAAACACTTCTGTAAGTGGGAAAGCTATATACTAAAATTATTTTGTCTGTCTGGTGGATTAGGCAAGTTCAAGTTTGACTGTTGTAGTTCTGACTTCTTAAATAGAGTAGCAAATGGAGTATATTTGCAGCTACATGTTACAACTTTGTTTTCAGTTACAATGACAGAAATCAGGTGTCGGGTAGAGATCGTGGGAATGACAGACTGACAGCCAGAAATGACAGGGCCGGAAGGGGTGATGACCGAAGAGATGTTGCTAGCAGTAACTACAGAGATAATCAGGACTCTCGAGCAGACAGGGCGGGTAATCGAGGCCAAACTGATAGGGGTGGTAGACAGACTCTTGGGTCTACACGTGATGGGGCTCATGGCAGGGACTTTCGGTCAGATAGAGATCAAGCTGTAATTGGGCGTAGCGATCATAGAGGTAGGTTCTATTATAACTGTTTGTCTGATGATACTTGTTGTAGACCAAATGTTTGCTCATAAAATGTCAAGTAGATTTATTTGTATTAGACCTGTACTAGTTTTCGTGATGCCTTGCTTGGTCAGGTGACACAGGGATCCCGACTGAAAAACCTACTCTCTCATCTTTTTGTCTTGTCAAACTTTGATTTAATAGTGAATTATTGGCAAGAGACTTGTATGTTCCTTTGAACGTTGTCATCAAAATTTTATTTCCACATTTCGGTAATCTTTTCTGCCAGGAGAATGCATGTTGTCAATCTGTAGTTTGCAAGTTTTTAATTAGCCCCAAACTCGGCAAGATTTGATTATTATTGTACATAATACTGTTGTTTTCCAATGATTGTTGTGATTACTATATTTAGAATTGACCCTTACCTTCTCATTTTAAATTTATATGAATCAATCATTTTAAGTTCTTCAGATAATTAGTCATGTTACATAATAATTGTTGTCTATTAATTTGCTTTCACTGCACAAATATTTTGGCTGGTCTTTAGCTCATTTTTGTGAAAAATATACTTGTTTTTCTCTTTTCATTAATTATCACTGTTCCACTTTTCGACGCATCTGCTGCAGATTTTGGAAGAATTTGACTCGAGGAGAAATTGCTAATAATTTCTCCTGTTGCCTCCATGTTTTCAAATGTGTCTGCTGCAGATTTGTTGTATGGGTTTAACATCATGCCTCACAGGTCAGAAATATTGCTAAAGTACTTGAAGAGCATGACATTTTATGGTTATTTACTGAAATTACTTTATGGAACTTGGGTTTTGTTTACATAGCCTCTCTAATTCAGAAAGAGCTGATTAATGTTTATGCACATATTGAATATATATATATATATATATAAATATATTTTGAGTAAACAAAAATCATTTCTTATTGATGAGCCAAAGTTTTTTATGTGTATGTATTATAAATATTATATTATGCATTTTGCTTGTTAAACATATATAGAAGACATAAAAAAAAAACCATTTTTGTGCATTCCTTTAAATGTTTGAAGGTTACTGCAGCATAGAGTACGTATTTTAAATGATGGTTCATCCAATAATCTATTTGCATTGTTTAAAATTTGACGTTCACCAGGTTCCATATCTTATGTAAGTAGCTGTTTTATTCTGTAGAAGCATGTGCATGTTACTGCTTTCAACAGGGGCTTGTACAGTTAATCCATTCCCACATTAAAGTAAAACAAATCAACAGCAGACAACTTTGATAAAAATCGAGGCAAAAATATGGTAAATCATATAAATGAAATGGTATAAATATTGAATAGAGGTGAAAACATGATGGCAAATAGAGAAATTGCTCATTATATAAGTTGACTGCTGCTGGTGCGTCCAATTGCTTCTGTATTTGGGTGAACAAAAAAATGTGGAAATGAATATGGGCAAGATTTCACTATTGGAATTCTTGGTGTCAACACTCTATTCTGTATGTAGTTTCAATTAAGTACAGATTTAGAAAAAAAATTAAGACATTTATTTACACATTTATACCTTACACATCCTTTTGTAAAAAAAGAATGAACTTAAAAAGTATTGGTTGCGAGAAATAAAGCCTTAAAACATCATATTTAAGGTTTTAGTATGACAAAAAGTGTGACATTTTGTACATGCACTTTAATGTGTGTGTATAACAGCTTTATTTTGCCTCATTTTAGTGTGTAGTTGATTCAAAACTTATATCTAATAATCAAATTTTCCTAAAAAATCAATCCAGTGTATTTGTCTGCAACAATTGTTTTACAAAAAAAGAATGAAAATTGACATGTGCATGTAACATTTGGTGTCAAACATTGTTACATGCATACATTTATCAAACAAACATAAATTGCAGCACCAAAGGACTTAAATTTTTGCCTTATATTATGCTTTCCTTACCCAGTTGATGAATAAAAACACATTTTCTTCAAATCTTTGAGTGACTTATGATAGGAAGGCCCAGCATAATGTCTTAAATTTTGGTGTCAAATAAATCTTACAAATTTTGATGAAATACTTCAATAATGGAATGCTTTCAGTTGTTTTAATTTAATAAAATTTACAAATTATTGGATGATTTAAAAATCTGTAATAATATGAATTCATAATATAATGTATGACAAAAAATAAACTGACGTCAAAATGTGCATGTAACCTTGACAAGATGTTACCTACACCATACTTTTTTAAAACTTCAATTATTTGCTTCTCTTTAGACAAGTATCTCCAATCACTGGCTATGATCTTTGGTAGAACATTTATAAATAAAGAAAAAAAAAAATTCTCTTAATCAGAAACAACAACCTTTGATATGTGTGTAACTGTTTAATTTGACACAAACGTGGCCATGTTACATGCATCCAGCATAGCCATATCTTCTATACAGCAGCTGACAGGCTAAACTATTTAATTTAGAAAAATTCCACTCCTGACAATTAATCTCCAAACCACAAAACAACATATTAAATTTCAAATCTAACTAAATAAAATTGCTTTTCAAATTTGTATGTAACATTGACAACAATTCTGTCAATGTTACATGCAACAATACATATAACAGTATAATATTAATAAGTTCATAATTTAGAGATGTTTGAAGTTATTTGATATATTGCATCACATGCTTTTGCTACAAGTAAAAAAAATAACAAATAATATTGTATATAACAGAAATAAATGAGATTTCTAAATGTATGTAACTATTTCAGTTGACACGAAAGTGTCAATGTTACATACTTCAAATATCTGGCAATCAAACATACACAGTAGTAAATACAACCTGAATCAGAAGACCTGGTCCCAACTTCTAACATATAATCCACAAACTAAAGAAGATTTTATATGTTTAATGGATATAAATGACATTTTAATCTATGGCTATCAACGTGTCAATGTTACATGCATCAAATGGAGCTTTATTTTTATTTTTTAGGTGTTTACTTATAAAATTCATTCACAAAAAACACACTGACCCCAACAGCCATGAAATAGGCTAGGACAGAAGCAAGATATATTATTTGAAACAAACATAAGTCTGCACAAACTTTACAAGTGTAACATTGACACCAACCATATCTTTTTGCTATTTTTTCCTGTTAAACGACAAGACAGTATTTCTCATTCAAAGGGTAAATGTTGGAACGAACTCTAACATCATTTCACACCATAGCACAAATTAGAGCCTCTTTCAATTATATGAGATATGAACAATTGAAATAATCTTGGTGTCAATGTTACATACTCCATATTTCAATAACTATGACATTTAAAGAAGACAAGAAGACATATTTTAAAAAAAGTCTCTTGGTTTTAGATGTCTTGCTAGAAGAACTTAGTAGTAAGGCATTTTATAAAATGAATAAAGGTGATCTATTTTTTTGTTTCAATGTCACACTTTGTGTTGCATTAGTGAATTCTTGCCCATATATCTCATCATGAGGATTGTGTTATGTTTTACATGTTTTCAAAAGTTTTCTGTTGGAAAAGTTAAAATGATGTTCTGTCAGGGCAGGGTTATTAGTGTTTATTGTTCCGGTGAAGTAAACAACTGTTGATAGAAAGTATAAAAGATGCACCAAAAGTTGTTTAATTCAAAACTTTTAATGTTTAACTAAAACATTTCTAAACATCCTGCTCTAATTACAGGGTAAGAGAAATTTCACTTTATTCTGACACAATTCTAGTTGATTCCTTTATGTTTTTATTAAAACCTCAAACAACAGCTGGTGTCTGTATTGGGTGTGCATTGTTCATGAAATATCTGAAATCCTCTGTGATTAGGTTGATGACATATGGAATTTGAGAATAGATTTATCAGGTTCAATCCCTACTAACAAGAGTGTTTTGGAAGAGAGCACTTGGGCAAGTCACATTTCCTAGCCTAGTAATGGTTAGTAACCAAGGGGTTATCAATAATTATTCTGTTGTCATGTTATAACTGTAATACAACTTTACCTTTCTTAGGCATCATTATGTTACCTACTCAGTGGTGAAGTTGTTTTTATGTTTCTGCCTTAACAGTGGAAGACCAAAGACTGGATCTCTGGTTGCGTCAACCAAAGACATTAAAAATGGTTGTAATGATTTCCTCCTTGGAGCTCATTATGATGCTCTGATGTCAAGATTATCTTGCCAGCACTAATGCTTATTTACCCAGGAAACTTTTGAAAGAGGCGTTTAGATCCATAACTACCATACATTTTGCATGAAATATTTTGCGAATTTCAGATGATGCTTGGCATCATAGTCTCTTTATGTTTAAAGCTTTAAGCTTTTGTGATCACCCTGTGTCCATTGTCAACAATTACCTTATGCAATCTAGAGGCATGAAAGTTCCTAAGCACATTTATCTCCATTAAATCTAGATTGTGGGGTATTAGAAAAACATTGTGAACACTTAAAAATGCCACATTTTTCATCCAATCTTCATAAAAGTTCATTAGACATTCATTTTCACCAAATCTAAGTCAAGTTTGAAATTTGGTCACCAGGTCAAAGCTTTAAAAACCTTCCAGTAACAGCATAGTGAGCATACTATCTGAACTTATTATGTCAGAGCAATTGATGTCCAAAACTAGGTTGCTAGAGGAATACTGAGTTTAGCACCGTAATCCCATCCTGGCCCTCTTGTTGTTAATCTTTACCAATATTCAGCAAATTTACAGCAGGGTACTGTCTGATTTGTCATAATCATTTAAAGTTTCGCCATATATGAAAAGGTTATTCTTTTTTCATATATATAACAAATCTGCAGCAGATGACTGAAAATCCCTATGAAAAATCTCTTTAATAAAAGTGTAGTAATTGAATAGACTTGAAACTTTGTGGTAAAAAGGAGAACTTGTTCATCATGAGCAAATTCTCCTTTTGTCACAATGTTTTCCAAAGTGATCTGTTGCAGATGCTACAAAATACAGCTGTATAATGGAAAAGATTTAACTTCATCCTCTTCAAAAGAAAGAGATTTCAAAAGGTGACAGACATTCTTCTTTACACAAATTGGTGTTGGTACCTTACATAAGTTATTTTGACCATATCATTGATTGTCTCCAATTGGCTTAATAGTCTATATAAGGAGTTAACCAGTAACCTAAGAATGTTTTGTGGAGTACTGGTATGAGAAAGTCAAAACACATGTACAGTAAACTGGCCACTCTGGTATAACTGAAATATTGATGAAAACAGCAAAAACACAAATCAACACCAGTCAATTTTTGAAAATGTTGTTGTATATTGGCTTAGTTTAATGTATAGAACTAAGTACATATATATCATTTTTGTCTCGCCACAACAAAGTTCAGAAAGTGAGACTTAGGTGTTACTTTTCTGGCAGCGTTGACGGCAGAGCTGTCAGACATCAACGTTAAAGTTTCAGTTGCTTTTCCTCAATAAGTACTTGTGCTAGGGCTTTCAAACTTGGATCATAGTTGCATCTACTGCCTTATTCCCATTGTTTGCTGAAGATGCTAAGTGTGATCTTATTTTTTGGGTAAAAAACATGAATTTTTTAGGTTTTTAGTCTACTTTGAGAATTGAACATTAAATCTTCATTTTTAGCTCACCTGAGCACCCAGTGCTCAAGGTGAGTTATTGTGATTGCCTTTTGTCCAGCGTTCGTCACGTGGTGTCCGTCAATATCTTCTCTGTAACCAGTGGGTCAACTGTGATGAAACTTCACAGAAAGCATCCTCTCAATGTCCTCACCAGAATTCCTTCAAATTTTTGGGATCCATGGCACCCAAACGAAAAAAACTTAAACAATTTTCTTCTCCTAAACTGGAAGGCCGATTTTCAAATAATTTTGTAGAAATGTTCCTTGGTTAAAAAACATGGCCGCCAAGGGTGGGTCTTTTTTGCCGTATATGGCTAAAGTGGAAACTTAAAAAATCATCTCATCCGAAAGTGTCAAGCCGTTTTAGAAATGTTTCTAATGTGACCCTCTATCAGATTCCTTCAAGCCATGTTGATCGGTCGAAAACTATGGCCACCAAGGGGCGTGGCTTATATGGCTAAAGTGAAAAAAAAAAAAAAATCAGGTGAGCGATCCAGGGTCATCATGGCCCTCTTGTTTTGTTAGAATATTTCAAATGTTGCACTCACATCTTATATGCAAAGTACTTCAACATATCAAACGTGTTTGAGGGTCATATGTTTAGCTCCAAATTTAAGTTTTGTTTTTAACTCAAATTGGGGGACAGCTAGACATATAATTACGCATAATCTAGGACCTAGAAACACTTATTTATCATCATCAGTTCACTTTTACAATTTGAATTATTTATCATGTTATTGGTTAGGTTTGACATTTAAATCGTATCAAGGGCTTAAAAATAAATAATCAGAGCTCTAGATAAGGGGTTTATTTCTTCCTCTTAACCATTTCCCACATACAACAACTCTGAAAATGAAAGAACAATTATTGAATATAGCTGAAAATAATGTGGCAGAAGCACAAAGTGCTCATTATGACTGAGAATTTTCTCCTTTTCCCACAATATTTTCAAAAGTCATCTTCTGCAGAGTTGTCTGTATGAGGGAAAGGGTTAAACCTTTATTTGCCACGAACGAATGTTGTAGTTCCCATTTTGAAACCCAACTAGCTGAATTATAAGACAGATATTGGTCTGACAATTACTTTTCCATATCCCTGGGTATTGATGGTGCCTCCTTGAAGGTCAATATCATGGGGATAGAATCATAACTGATGTTGGTGTCGGTATACCCTTATGATTGAACCATAACTTAACCCTTTCCCACCTATAGACACTTTCTGGCGCCTCTGTAGCAGACGGCTTTTGAAAACATTGTAGCAAAAGGAAAAATCTTTTTACAATAATTAAACTGTCTTATACAGACATTTTTCCATATTTGTACCTAGATGTTTTCAAAGTCGTCTGCTGTACATTTGTTGTATGTGGGAAAGGATTAACCAGGAAACTAATATAACTGAAACACTGTTAAAGGCTGCAATGGTTAGAGCTCAGATGTGTAGAAATCACTTGCATCATTAGATTAAATGTTGATATGTATGTTTTCCAGACAGCAGGGGCTCACAAGTCGTACGGGGATCCGGTGGCTCGATTTCCCAATCGAACAGGGGCGATAATTGGCAGGGTGCAGCCCGCGGCGGTGTCACACAGACTATATCGGAAAGGGGTCGTGATGCAGGGGGCAAGAACTTCACACGTGGGCAAGGTGGGGGTCTTTTAGGTAAAAGTATCTATATATAGATGTGCACTCTTTCATGGTTGTTGATTGCATTGGGCGAACAGTGAAGACTTGGCTGAGCTTATATGCATATGAATATGATATATCTTTGCTGGAGCATTTCCTGTCTCATAACATTCTGATTTAATTCATTAGAGCAATAGATGGAGCTATGTAGAATTATATCCTCACTCAGAGAACTACATTGGGATCTTTTGAATTGCCAATGTATGACTCTTATGACTCAACCAAACCTTATGCAGTGAGTACTAAAATAAATCTTCTCTCTGAGAAGATTATTTCTAGTCTCAAATAAGGGTTTTGGAATTTAAAATTCTCACCATCTAGAACCCTGCTAACTGTTTCCACTCCCACAAGCCAATGTCAACATGAGAAGGATGCAGTAACATTTCATTTTGCCAGATGCTCTTTTGCGTGTTGTAATTGTAAACAACTCGACATTAGTTCAACATCGTCAACAAATAACATTTGTCAATTCTTCTAAAAGTTGGTTAGTCTGCTTGTTATAGATCCATCCGTCTTGTGTCTGATTAACCGGATTATGCTATAATGCAAAGTATAGGAACTAGCGTTAGGAGATTACATACATGTTTCTTCAGTTTGCTTCCATTTTGAGGTCAAAGGACAAAAACAGATAGTGGACTTCCGTTTTGCCATAGTTTGAATTTGGCTTAATTTACTTCAACAGTATTTCAAGTTCAATCCTGTTCAGCTTGCTTGACATAAAAACAACATAATAAGAAATAACATGAAATTTTCACAATATTACTTCTTCACAAATCCTTAACAATTTGAAATTTTTAATTTTTTTTGTAAGCAGAAATTCGCTCGACACAATTGAATAACTTGCAGTGAGTTTTTCATTTAATGCATGAACTTTCCATACTTTTTACAATTTGTAAACTGTTGTTTAATTTGGATCCAATCATATGCTCACCAAGCAATTTTATCTACATTTATATATACAGGCAGCGGCCCGCAAGGTGGAACTAGTGGCCAACAGAATTGGGGGTCGGGCACATCACAAAGGAATGAGGCAACATCAACGGGGAGGGCAGAAAGGTGGACTGGCAACTCGATAGTTCAGCCGGATGCAAGACCTTTGGCCTATCAGACAGTTGGGGCCCCACCTGGTATCATTACCAATGTGCCAACAGGGATGTATGTGACAACCTCCATGGCACCGGGTGCATTAATGATGGCAGCGCCTAATTTAGGGGCGCAAGCAAGACAACAAGACCAGCGATTTGATGCTTATAAAAACCTAGGTGCAAGTCTAAGGCGCTATTGAACTGTTAAAACAATGTAAAAGAAAAATCCATAATTGCTTTTTGTACAAAGCCTGCAACTATTACTGTAAACTGTTGGGTCAAGTATGATATAAGCTTTGTAACTGTTACTGGTATAGTTGCTATTGCATATCTATTTGATAGATGCGAAGTAATTAATATAGAGCCAGAGCCACAAGTTATTTAACGCCGTGTTAGCAGGATAAGGGTTATAATAGCTGAGGAGGAAGCTTTGAATGGCAGAACGTATTGCAATTCCTTTATACAACAAACTTGATAGGTTATATTACATCATATAAGACAGGGTAGCAATGACTGACAAAGGTTACAGAGAGACATGTGTGTGTTGTGCTTTCTTGAAACCACTGAATGTGCCATTATAGTAATCAAATTTTATGGGGATGCATATAGCAATTTCCTTGTCTGTAAATCTCCTATATCATATTAATACCTTTAGTGTAAACAAAAACATTCAGGAATTGAACTGCTTCCTGTTATATGTCCTTGTATAAATCTTGTTGTGAATTGTAATTTTAGTATGTTTATCATAATGTACATGTTTCTTGAAACTAGTGTAACTAAATCTTGAGGAATCCGCAGTGGTTAGCGGGGATTTGAAACCGGGTGTGTGGGGTTCAGTCCCTAGTCATGGTGATCATGAATAACTGAACTGTCGCCATGATATAACTGAAATAATGTTGAAAGTGCACACACACAGCCGCCCCTCCCAGAAAAAATATTGTAACAATGATGTCCAGACATTTCTATAAATGCATCTTTGTTAAGCAGAAATACTTAAAATGTTGCATGGTACAAGGAGGGTTTTTAAAGAAATGGAAAGAATTCATCATAAATATATTTTTAGTATACTAAAGAACATTCGATCCGTGCTCCGGGAAATCGAACTGGATTGTATTTTGTCGATTTATTTACACTGTAATAACATCATTGTGCAATGAGCTTCAAGTCAAAAAGTGATCTCGTTTTGCAATTTTAAGTAATTTTGAAATACCTGTAAGTTTTTAACATTTTCATTGTGTAAATGGACCATATAATCGCCCATTGTACATACCATTTTCTCTGAAAGCTCAATAAAATATTTATTGCAAATCTTGATTATATCTTTCCCCGTCATGGGCCAGAAACTATACAATTTTGAAAATGTTCTCAAACATCTAGTTTCAAGATGATGTGATGAAAAATGTAACTTTGTCTTGACTGAAATTTCTGAGTATGGAGTTTCAAATGGTTTGAATAAAATGTGACAAAAGAGAAAGGATGTAGCAGTCCAATTCAGTCCTGTTAAAAGTGAATTTCATATTTGAAACTAGTATGGACTGCATCCTTGCTCAGGCATCTTATGCATTCAATACTTGAACCGTATACAGAACATGTTCTTGTTCAAAAGGAAAACAATCCTTTACCGTTTATAGTATCCACCGTTATATGATTGAAAATGAAAGAGGTTGATATATGTTAAATAAGATTGGGACCCAAATTAGAGAGCAGACACATTGGACAATTAAGATGACTAAAAGTAGAAAACGTTGTGGCAAAGGAGAAATTGCTCATTTTGAGCAATTTCTTCTTTTGTCACTATGTTTTCAAAAAGCTGTCTGCTGCAGAGGCGTTAGAAAGCGTCTATATGACGGGAAAGGGTTAAAACATTACGACTGAAGCAGAGACCTTGTATATTGATTTGGACCTCTTCCTACATTCAATGTGGGAAGAGGTCTCTGGATGATCTATTAGAGTTCAAATTGTTTAGTTCTATCACCTTACTAGTCTTTCTAACATCTATAGGAGGATGAACGAGACAGAACTTGGCAGAGATATTTGTGTCGAGGTAACATTACTTTTGGTTTTGTGACCATGTTTTAAAAACATGTCTAGAATGGCGAGAAATTAGACCGGTCATCTTTGAAATAGTCGTATGTTAATACCTAGAACTCTCCGAAGATAGTTTAAGAACATGAGTCAACTTATAGTGTGCAAAGCTTTTTAACGCGACCCTTGGGATAAATATTTGAAACCCCTAGTCTGCCTCTAATAGTTATGAGGTCATTGTGATAAAGGTAGATCAAGACCAGTAAAATTAAACAACACTGTAACCAAGAGGCCATCCAACGTGTCTTCTGAACATCACATTTGGACTAGATATTTGTGGGGTTCTTGAAAACATGGTGACAAAAGGAGAAATTGCTCAAAACAAGCATATTCTCCTTTTGTAACCGTTTCAATTATTGATTAAAAGGATTTTCTGTACATTGCCTAGACCTTTTCAAAGTCATCTGCTGCAGATTAGTTGTATGTTGGAAAGGGTTAAGAAATAAGAAGTCACCCGAGTGATGTTATAGTAGCAAATGTGCAAATTGCCAATATCAGGAATCATTTTACCCCTTTGTGATGCCACCTAGTTGCCACGATTTTCAACCAATCAATATGGCTCGAACAATTTTGGTAGAAGGTCGCCCAACACTTAATTATCTTAAAATACGATGAGCTAATTTAGAAAAGAATTTAGGCATTTTGTCCCCTTTCTACCAAAGTTCTCCTATGTGGATTTGATGAAATTGGTCTAGTGAATTAGGAAATTAAAAGCGAAGTAACAAGAATTAATGTTTTCTGATGCCAACATGTTCTTCATCCAATCAAGATTGTTTCAAAGATTTTTGAGTGGATGCTTTCTGTGAAATTTCATCCCACTGGTTACCGAGGAGATGTTGACGGACGCCAAATAACTGGCAATCACAATAACTCGCCTTGAGCACTTCGTGCTCAGGTGAGCTAAAATAGAATTTTTAAATTTTGCCCCTTCTCTAAATCAGCCCGACTGCCATTTCATGTGAAGGTGGAATTGTCATTTGTAGCTTAAATGTTCAATTTACCCCTTTTGTGATGACGCCTGGTTGCTACGATTTTGAAACCAATCAATACCGATTGAACAAATTAAGTAGAGGATCACTAAAGTAAGATTCATATTCTTAAAATCAGAAAAGAACTTGCAAAAAACTAGAATTTTCAAATTTTGCCACTTTTCTGATGCCGTCCGACTGCCATGTTTTTCAACCAATCAGTATGGCTTGGAACAGTTTTTGTAGAGGGTCTGTCACCCAAGGAATATTTCTACCAAATTATATTGGAATCTGGCGAGCAGATTCAGAGAAGATTTTTTTCAAGATTGGACATTTTGCCCCCTTTCTGATGCAGCAGAAACCAAAGTTCTCAATGGAATTGAAATATTTGAAAGAGGGCCACCAAAGGCACATTTCTGTGAAGTTTGGTCCTGCGGTTAAGGAGGAGATAATGTTTAAAGCTAAAAATTAACGACAGACGACGAACAAAGAGTGATCAGAATAGATCGCCCGAGCTGTGATGGTCCTGTAACGGTCACCGGATTTAATTAAATCCAAAAAGTTTTTACAATGCACATATAAGGAAAACAAGCCACACCCACTGGAGGCCATGTTTTTTATAGGATCCGAATAATTTTAGCAATCTTGGATGAAGGTCCCTCAAGGAACATTTGTGCCAGATTATTTTGAATTCAGTCCACTACTTTTGGACAAGAAATTTTTTAAGTTTTTACAATGCACATACATGTATCAGGAAAACGAGCCCCACACCGTGGAGGCCATTTTTCTTTAAGGATCCGAATAATTCGAACAATCTCAGTAGAGGAACATTTGTAACATTATTTAATCAGGCCAGTACTTTCGGACAAGAAGATTTTTAAAGTTTTTACAATGCACACACATATAAGATCCATATAATTTGAACAATCTTGGTAGATTCAAGGAACATTTGTACCAGATTATTTTTAATTAGGGCCAGTACTTTTGGACAAGAAGATTTTCAAAGTTTTTATAATGCACATTTTAACGAAAACAAGCTCCGCCGCCTGTTGGCCATATTTTTCAATTTCCCGAAATAATTTGAACAATCTTGTTAGAGCGTCTCCCAAGGAACATTTGTGCCAAATAATTATTAAATCGGACCAGTACTTTTGGACAAGAAGATTTTTCAAGTTTTGGCAATTTTCCCCTTTTCTGATGCCGCAGCAACCAAAGTTCTACATGGAATTAAATTCTATTTCACTTTGAAAGAGGACCAGCTAGGGAACATTCCTATTAGATAATTATGAAATCAATCCATTTGGTTCAGAAGTTGTTGGATAAAGTGAAGACGGACGAAAAGCGATCATAATAGCTCACTTCGCGCTCAGGTGAGCTAAAAAAGAATATTCAATTTGTCACTTTTCCAATGCTGCCATGTTATTTAACCAATCTGTACGACTTGAACAATATTACACGAGATTTTAAAAGATATGGCACAAGCAGATTATTTTTACTACATAAACATAAAACTTTCGACCCTGGCCGCCGGTTTTTTTGTCAACGGATCAAAATTATTTGATCAATCTTGGTAGAGAAGATTTTCAAAGTTATTATTTTTCCCTCTTTAAGATGCTGCGGCGACAGGTTAAAATTATTTGAACCTATTTAAACAAGTTATCCAAAGATTATCCCCGAGAAATTAATTTTGACTTTGGTTCCTTGGTCAAGTTGTTTGTATGAAAATGTTAACAGACAGATGATGACCACAAGTGCTGACTAGCTCAACATGCACTTTGTGCTATGGCGAGCTAAATTCACAGACATTCAGGAAATTGATAAAAAAGAAACCAATTTTTAAGTGCGAAAGACTGTCAATTCTTCCGACAGGAAATGGCAAATATTTACCAAACAGCTATGCCGTTTTGACGTGTTTTGCCAGCTAAATATAGATCTTTTCAACGAACGCATTTTTTTCCCCCCAAGTGTCATAGCTTTTAACAAATTTTATCTCGTTAGAATTTGGGAGATGAATATTCAGATGCTTTTTCAAGAAGATTGGACAGTTTTAAGCAAATATATCCACATATCCCTTAGATATGGTAATGGATGGACAGACAGATGTCAAACCAACATGATTCCATCAATCGTTTGTGGAGTATAATAAAGAGCATATTAATGCAATTGCAAAGGAGAGGGCCCTAGATCGCTCAACTAAATTATGCAATGTTATTTCCAATGCAAAATACATCAAAGACATTTACTCTGACAAAGATTTAAAATGCAACCTCCAGTGTTAACAAGATTTTCCTTCATTGGCATAGCGACGTATTTATTTTACCCAATACGACCCATATTCGAACATGGACTAAATATCATCAAGACAAAACTTTTGATAAAATGTCAACAAGCTCAATTTAACAAGAGGGCCAAGATGGCCCTAAATTGATCACCTGAATGATAGTAAATTAGAAGCAAATATCTGTGAAAATTTAATCAGGAGTTCAAATAAAACTGCAAGGAGTGGACACTCAGTAAAAGCCATTTGTATCTTGAAATCTAACAAGAACTTTAATAAGAATGGAATTATAAAGTTTTTTCATTTTGCACCTTTCCTGATCTGTTGGTCAACGAAATCAATATGGCTTGAACAGTTTTTGTAGTCACTCAAAGAACATTTCTACCAAATTATCTTGGAATATGACAAATGGATTATGGAGATGGGAGGTTATTAAAGTTTGGGTATTTTTCTCAATTTCTGATGCCGCAGCAACAAAAGTTCTACATAGAATGCAAGTCTTTGAACAATTTTGAAAGAGGACCATCAAAGGAACATTCCTGTGAAGTAACGTTTAAATTGGTCGAGTGGAATGGTAAGAGTTGTCCTTTGTAGCTAAAAGTTCAATTTACCCCTTTTGTGATGACTCGAGGTTGCTATGATTTTGTAATCGATCAATACGG
The DNA here is from genome assembly GCA_031761405.1 of Serripes groenlandicus. Classification (NCBI taxonomy): domain Eukaryota; kingdom Metazoa; phylum Mollusca; class Bivalvia; order Cardiida; family Cardiidae; genus Serripes; species Serripes groenlandicus. Next base: position 1,611,530 of record JASEVX010000026.1, read on the forward strand.
CTTGTAAAAATCAAGTAGAGGATCACTGAAGTAAGATTCCTATTCAATTTTCTTAATATCAGACAAGGACTTAAAAAAAAATGGAATTTCCAAATTTTGCTCCTTTTCTGATGCCTCCTGAATGCCATGTTTTTCAACCAAACAGTATGCCTTGAACAATCTTTGTAGAAGGTCACCCAAGGAACATTTCTACCAAACTATATTGGAATCTAAAATCTTCTCCTGTTAAAGTTTGGACATTTTGCCCCCTTTCTGATGCCGCAGCAAACCAAAGGTCTCAATGGAATTTAAACCTTTAAACAATTTTGAAAGAAGGCCACCAAAGGAACATTCCTGTGAAGTTTGGATGAAATTGGTCCCGAGGTTTAGGAGGAGATGATGTTTAAAGCTAAAAGTTAACGACGGACAAATCAGAATAGCTCATCTGGAGCATTTGGCTCTAGGCTATCTAAAAATACAGCCTTCAGAGCGTTAACAATATTTTCCTTCAATTTGGCATAGTAACCTAAATTTCATCGAGATAAACATTCTGCCCGAGTTTTTAAAAGATTTCCCTTCAATTTGACCTAACATCTAATGGAGATGAATGTTCTGATAAACTTTCATGAAGATCGGATGAAAAATGTAGCCTGTAGAGTGTTAACAAGGCAATTGACGACAACGCACAACAAATGGGCACCGGACAAAATGTGATCACAAGCGAGCTAAAATAGAAGTCCTATCAGGATTTCAGCTGAACAATTCATAAGCAGTCAATCTTATTAAAACCAGACCTAAACACTATAGATCTGATGACTGCCCAATACAGGTCAACTCTTCACTGATCTTTGCTTCAGCCAATTAAATTGTTGCTTAACAATTTAATTGTTCAGTATTCAAATGAGATAACCTATACAAAAGGGCCATGGTGCTCTCGATCGCTCACCTGATTAAATATAACTTGGATGTTTTAAATGTTCTTACTCAATTCAAACATGGAAAACAAGCAATGCCTCCTGGAGGCCATGTTATTCAACAAATCAGGAAAATTAAAAGGATAATAGTCTTGTGCCAAAATATTTTTAAATAATGCCTAGATTTTAAAAAAATTCAGTTTTAATACATATAAAGAACAAGCCTCTACCCGTCTGGCAGCCATGTCAGAATAAGATGTACAATGTTGGTCGCGATTCACAGAAGGACTGTGTAAAATTATTTTCATATCGGTCATGAACTTATGGACATGCAAGATTTAAGGCCTTGTTTATCAATTGATTAAATTGAAATAATTTGAACAATCTACCAAAAAATAATAATCGAGCCAGTACTTTTGGACCAGTAAATATTTTGAAGTTTAACCTTTCTGGCAACCAGACTTCTGCATGTAATTCAATTCTTGGAATAAGTTTGAAAGGAGATTACCACCCAAGGAACATCCCTGTAAAGTTTTATGAAAATTGGCCAAGCAGCTTAAGTGGTGATGTTTGAAGCAAAATACTGATTGAAGATGAACCAAGACCGGTCACAATTGCTCACCATGAGCCTCTGGCTAAAAAACATTTGCGCTTATTATTTGCCAAACTTAACATAGTTTATAATTTTTTCTCACATGAATCATCAGCAACTTAAAATTTGAGAATAAAAAAATACAAGTTTTGGGTAACTTTTCAAACTTGTGCATCAATATTTACAAAATTTAGTATGATAATACAGACTCAAATATCAATCACTTATTAGTTTATATTTCCTTTTGGTTTTAGCTTCTGTTAACAAAACAATCACTTCTTTTAAAGCTTATTCCACAAGAGAAAATTATCACTTAATTTCAAACAAAACAAAATGTGTTGTCAAATGATCAAGAAAGTTGATCAGGCACAAATGATGGATTTTTTTGGGCTAATTTAGAAAGGTAATACTGTTACTGGCAGCTCCTGTAGAACATATAATTCATTCAAATTTTGAAGCAATGAAGTTATCATCCAAGAATTTTTTATGACTTAAGTTGCCACTTTTGCTTTTTTGATAATTACACATTTTTAACAGTATTTAAGAGGTATCACAACATCAAAACATGTAAATTATTCATGTAAATCTGGTGACAAACCAGAAATAGGATAGGAAAAACGCTTTGCCCAAGGAAAAGTCAATATTACTACTGTTAATGGGGATCAAACTCAAATCACTAAAGCCAATGTTGTAAGTCTTGATTTTATTGTTGAAGCTGTAAATGTGTTGACATGTTATTCCTCTTGATAAAATATATAAACTAAAATTGTATCAAAAATACCTTGTTTATATACATAGGAAGTGCAATATCATTGTTTAAATACCAGTTTACTTCGCATTTTTTTTAAGGATTTCTACTACTTTTTTTAAAGATGAAATTCAAGAATTTGAAGGATATTTTTGAGATTTTAAATTGATTATAATTAAAAATTTATAAATAAACTTTTATACTGCTGAACGATTTTTTTCAACTTCTGTCAACATACATTTCTCTTTAACAGACATTTAGCAAATTAACCCTAAATTATCAAGATATATCTGTTATATTGTTCTTTTTCATGTCCAGGTCCTTTCAAGGTCTTGAACAATTCTTAAATTACGCTCTTTAAGGTGCAAGCTCTGCATATTGTATGAACATTTCAAATTAACTTTCGTCTGGTTCAACTGGACAGCAGGTTATATTCATTATTTTTCTGTTAAAAACTTTTTGGAGCAACTGGTTGCAAGAGCCCATATCTCAGCGCCCCAACATTCTACTGCACTCCTACGACTGCAATACGGACAGCTTCGGACTGCCTCAGCTCTGCCTAACTGCAACACAGCCCAGCTTAATCTGCTTGAACGGTCAGCAAGACAGCCCAGCTTAATCTGCTTTAACGTCAGCAAGTCAGCCCAGCTTAATCTGCTTTAACGGTCAGCTAGACAGCCCAGCTTAATCTGCTTAAACGGTCAGCAAGTCACAGCATCGAACTGCATTCCCTGCTACTCTTAACTCACACTGCATTACTTTAATCTGACCCAACAGCTAACTGCTCAGCTTAACTCTAACTGCTCCTGGCAGATTAAAAAAAGAAGATAGCTGGTTAATAAACCTATATACATCACTTTAATACATATGGATCATGGTTTACCAGAATAGATGATAAGTGATAAAAAATGTTATTAATTACAATGGGCAAAATCTTCAGAACATCAAATATTTACAAGCAAAATTAAAGAGAAGTTAAACATTATTATTAATTGGATCCCCTTAAAACTATTTGAACATTAAGTAAATGAACCTTGTTGATAAAAGTGATCGCATTTTTTTTAAAAAAACTAGTTTCAACTAAAGATACAAAATTCAATTTCAATTCCTGATAGGAAACCAAAATTCATTCATAGCTCTAGATAAGAGACGTTTTTCATGTTGTGAAAGGCATACAAGACCATTCAACTCTTTTATATTGTGGGTGCTCAAAAGCATTGCTTGCCAAGTAATTCTTACGAGTGCCCTCAACATAGAGCTCGACTTGGTAAAATTGTGGGGATAATTAAAAGTGCAATTTAAACCTCCTTATCCAGACTTATGTTCTTTTTCATTTGATAAGATATATTAAGACCACACATCTACTTTTACAAGCTCTATGAGAGAGTAATGACAAGACAAGACATTAACCTTTTGTGGTTAAGCTCAGGATCCACTTGTACTGATAGGAATCAATTGTTCTCTCTCTATATTATCAAAACAGTCCTGCCCTCATTCAGCCCCGTTTTCTTGCGTTTCCGGCTTCGGTGTATGTGATTTATTAGACCTTGATCTAGATGAACGACTCCTTGAACGACTCCTACTCCTGCTCCTGCTTCTGGATCTGCTGTATGACCTGCTCCTACTTCTGGAGTACCTCTTGTTTCTACGTCCTCTGGAGTGGGATCTGGATCGAGACCTTGATCTGGACTTTGATCTGAAATTTCATATAAATAAAGGTTTTTCTATCACATCAGTAAAATTTAGAAAACTCAAAAAATTACACGAGCTTAACTCAAGGGAAAGCAAACATCTGCCTTCAACATGGTTCAAAGTTTCAAAGTATCAGGGCTAGAAATTAACTTTTTTGTGCACTTGCGAATTTGGCCAGTGCCTAAAATTTCAACTGGCCAAATGTGAAACCAACTTGCCAAAACAATTTTCGCCGAAATGGCTAAAAAACAAAATTATTTGTTTCAAAACCTGTACTCATTTGACAAATAGTATTAGACTTTATTATTAGTAGTAAATCATTTTAATGACCACTTTAAGTATCAAAACAGAAATATGAATCATGGATTAAACAATAACAAGTGTGACAGTGCAGAAACTGTGAGTGAGAGACATAGTTCTTAAACTTTTAAATGATTAATTTATCAGTCCTTCACTGTAACCACAGTCAGTCCTTCTCATGATTATCTTATTAATACTTAATGCCTTAATTGGTCTTTTGGCTGTGAGTCAACTCACAAAAATACCACCAGCACTACTATTTATATAGTCACATTATGGAATATTAGACTACCGAGTAAATAAATTCAAATATCTCCCTTCAATGACTTTATCAATGACAGACAGATAGACGCCCGGCAGTGTTCAAAAGGCACGTAAGCAGTTTTTAATCAATCCAAGAGCGTATCGCCTGTCACGCACAGAAAATCACTTGCCTTTTGCAATTCATATTAATAAAGAATGAAATGCTTGTTGTAAGTCTAACAATCATAACAATTTAATGCATCGATCTATAGTCTACGGGGAGAAAGAATGAAGATAAACCTGGTACCTTTCTATTAATAACTCACTCAAATACTATATATAGCTAGTACAATGTATGTTGACCACGTGATCAGTGTACATTATTTTCCTAACTTGTAATCTCGCGAGATAGTTAAAAGAAGAGAGCTTCATCCAATGGATGTGAAATAACACCACGTGATATTTTTGCGGGCATACATATCACGTGATATTTATTTGCCGCTCTTTCTTGAAGCTGTAGTAAACATTTCCTTATTTGGAAATCTACTACGAAGCAATTTCATTCACCATCGATATGACTCATTATTTTCCATGCTTTACCTTTCCCTACATTGAGGATGTATTCATTGAATAGGGTTCAAAACTGTGTGGTAAAAGGAGAAATTGTCTATTTTAATCTTGGAATACCCTCTTTTCTATTTATAGTAGATCTAATATAGAATCAATATATAGTGGTAGCTAATGGCTCTTTCTTTTAAAATTAGATTTAGAACTCATCAAGGACGATTGTTTAAATGTTGTGATACCATAGTAATAGAAATAAATTATTATTATCGTGGATGATCTGTCGATCGCGTGATTTCTGCAATCGACGCACCAAATCTCAGCAACAGTTCTGTCACTGTCGAATTTGTAACCAAGAGTGATATTAAGCTCTCGCTCCCATTTCTGAACTGTATTTATTGAAGGGTTATTTCTTTTTTTCTTGATTGGCGACTCTTGTTTAGGGGACTCATTCGATGTTTGTCTCTTATTCGTCGTCGAGTCAATTGAAAAAAAAAGACGATATTTTTTTGCCAGCCATTTTAGCAGTCGACAAAATATGTAAACAACGAATTTGACGGGTTCCCAACTTTTAATTAAACTATAGAGAAACGCAATTGATAAACGAGACACAGTCTACTCACTTTTGTTGTTGACGGGTTTTAAACTTTTTTCAGTTCATAGAGTGAGTGCGTAATCGAAAAAAAATATCCGCAGTCTACTCTTTATGTAAATATGTATACATGCTGTTGATAACCTGTTGCTACGGGGATAATATGGCGAGAAGAAAAAGAAAGAGGTTAAACCTAGTTTGTTTTACCTTGAACATACGTGTTTATTCTTTTAATCCAATCAAATTAAATAAACAGTTATGTACTTAACTTGAAATCCACTCGCAAAAAAAGGCCAGCTTAAGAAATAACAACTCGCATTTTTAAAATACAGCTCGCATTTTGCGAGTGGCGAGTGCTTAAATTCGAGCCCTGAGTATGCATGAATGGGCAGGTTAATTTGAACCTTCACTGGCATATCATGTTTACTTGGAATTGCTGCACATACAAATAAACCAAATAGATCAGTTTACCAAGCTCTTCCAACCTATTTTCATAAATAGAACAACAGATGATGTCAGAAGAAAAGAATTTTGTTTTGTTCACTTTTAGAAGTAAAAGGAATTCTTCATTTTTTTTATTATTATTTGTGCAGATACATTTTGAATGATGACAAAAGATTGCAGTAAACTACCCCTTCCTGATCAGATGACTTCAATGTTTATATCTCAAATGATGATCATCAATTGCCATTTCATTTTAAATTTAGATACAAGTTTTTAAAGGATAAGGGTAACATTAAACACTTATATTAATGAAGTTATATCTGACAAATTGTTCAAGCAAGGTTCAGGGTAAAATTAAACACAAGGGCTAAACAAATTATTTTCCTATACAGACCTTCCTCTTCCATATCGACTTCCCCCACTTCTACTACCTCCTCCACCATCCCTACTGCCTCCACCACCACCACCACCACCACCACCACCTCCGTAACGACCTCTAGACGGTCCACGTCTGTATGGTTCAGTGGGTCTGCCATACCTGGCCATCTGCACTCTTAGTTCCCTACCGTCCATTATGGCTCCATCCATAGCATCTAGTGCATCTTCAGCATCTCGTTTGTCGTAGTATCGTACAAATGAAAACCCTCTACTCTCTCTAGAAAACCTGTCTCTTGGTATGTATACATCACCAACATCGCCTGGAAAAAAATATATTAAAAACTTAGCATCATATATCTTGTTAAGTCACGAGTAAGTGATGTTAACAAAAGTTTTAGTTTAATTGTAGCGACACAATTTACGATTTGCAGTCGCCCAAGTACATCAAACTTCAGTTTCTTTCCCAAATTTATACTATAATCAGATTGAATCTTTGTCCTCATTCAGTTCTGGCAAGCAGCTTCTAAAGTCAATTTCATTAATGGTCTACAGTCAACCTTCCAAGCAATCGTTTTAAAATGTTAATAACTTATTCCTTACATTGGCAACTACATAAAGAAGGAAATGAAAATTGCCCCTTAAATTTCAACAACAAAAGCAAGCGTCGTTTTCACCACGTTGTCGGGGAAGCAAATTAATTTTAAAATTTTACCGTATTTAGCGAATGCCCGTCTAAGATCTTCTGGTGTTGTTCTGTAGGTTAGATTGTCCACTTTAAGTGAGACCATGCTCTCTGTGTTGGGCGGAGGCCGTCCATAACTCATGATTGAATTTACTTTGATAAAATGAGGCACGCTAGTTTTTCCTTTCTCGACTACAAGTGCCCGGATGTAAAAGGACTGGTTGTAGAAAAGAGTCAACAGAATATCAGATATAAATTTCGTTATTTCAACAATAATTATGTAAAATATAAAAATCAATCTAAAAGTAAAGAAAACACATATAGGAACTTTATTTAATAAAAAAAAAAATTAAAAAAAAATAAAACCCGACTAATGTGTACTCCGAAACAGAAACCAGAACCGTACATGTCATGTGACATTTGAAGTGTTCAAGATGGCGGGCGAAAAATATTTTGATTTGCGATTTTACAATATTGTTATGCTTGGACTTTCCTTTATGTTTATCTTTACAGCCTTTCAAACAACAGGAATGGTAGAGGTAAATCGATATAGTTTCCATGCGATTACTTTTTATTTTTTATTTTAACGTTTAATTTGTATAAATGACAGGTTACTTTTTGTTGACATTTCTTACTCTTATGTTCCAAGAGTATCGCGGTAAACTCTATTCTGGTTTTGCCTCTTAAGCTTACAAACTAGGGGTCAACATGTTAGCAAAATCAGAGCTCAAAAATGTTGATATCATGCAGCTCTTAAGTCACAGTCGCTCACTTTTACATGTCAACGAAAAGTTTAAAAATAAGACTTTTGTTCCTGTGCATTGTCCATAAACTGTAGCTGTCAGACATATAAATACAGAGATGGGCAACTCAGTCAGATTATCCAAAGAATAAATCTCAAGGATATTGAGAGATGTGTTTGCCAGAAGTCCAGATAAGGAGGGATTTACAGCTCTTTTCCCAACAATATCTCTTATTATCCAACGAAACCCTATGTTGTGGGTACTCAACAGAATCGTCGCCAGAGGGTGGGGCTGTTTTGCCATATACAGCTATATAATGAAAACTTTAAAAATATATTTTCATAAGTCTTCTGCTGTAGATGCATTAAAATGCATCTATATGTGGGAATGGGTTGTCAGAAAGCGTCTGTTTGTGGGAAAGGGTTAATGTACAATGAAAACTCAGACAACAAGTCTCATCAGATCCCCTACTGTCCATCATGTGATTTAGCCCTATATGTATCTTTTATCAGATAGCTAGAACTGCAGCCCAACTACAGGGCTTGAAATTAGCTACTTAAAATGGAATCGTGCTACCTGTCCAAAAAGTCAGTAGTAAAAACTTGCTACTTGAAAATAAAACCGGTCAAGTTTCATATTCGCTTGATGTTTCTTTTCCTATCTGTGCAATCAAGTTAAATTAAACACTCTTTATCAATTTGTTCAAACAAATAAATAGTGAAGGTGATTGGTTTACATATAAACACCAGACAATAAGAACTAGTGGATGCACGTTATTTATCGAATTTTTAACAAGTAATGCTAAAAAGAAAATATGTGTGGTTCAGGTAACATTGGTCAAAGAAAAAGGGTAGGTAGGTAGGCTTTTTTTTTCTTTTCTTCAGAAGCAAGTTGTTACAGACGTAAGTGGTTACAAATGTGTGCTATATGCGCATTCAAGACATCTCATCAATATATGCAATAATTCTTGCAAAAACCCCGACAGTAGATGAGTTGATGACTGCCTTCATAATTCGTTTTGAAAGGCCATGGACGCGTTTTCTAACGTCACAGCGAACACTGTGGCCGCCGCCATGTTTGTTTTATTATGATCGATAAACGCTTTCCAAGCATTTCAGTTTCGAACTCAATTATTTTAGTTCCCAAAATCGATAAAAAGTTCTAGGGTCGGCCCCAAAAAATAGGGAAGGTAGGGTTACCTGAACCACACATTTTTTTTTTTAGCCTAATCTCAAATCATTAGATAAATTCAAGTAAAGAAAAAAGCTTGCTTTAATATGTTATTATTTATCTCACTAATGCTACCTGAAAGATGAATTTGCTACCTACTTTCAAAGCAGGCAGCAAGTACTTGCTAACAGCCAAAAGAGTTAATTTCGAACCCTGTCCAACTAGTTTTATGCCAATTTACCTTAATTTGGCCAAAAAGCTGGCTCATATCTTTGCACAAAGGTCAGGTTCAGGTTCATATTGGTGAGGAATACCTACATGTACTATATCTAATTATCTTGATAAGCTTTCAATGTTTATTACTTTTTCCTTTTTCAACAAGGTCATAATTTGATATGTCGGTCATTCATAATTGTAATCTTCAAGACTTGTAATCTTGTTCAGAGCTCCAAATTAGGTCATCTGCATCTTTCATTTTCTAAAATCTTTATTTTACCATAAATCCCTTTGTTGCTTGTACAATAAATTAAGAATAATTATATCTGTGAAAAGGTTCTTTTGAGTATCCACAACACAGGTTTTTGTTTGATATAAAAAAGATAGTGCTGGGAATTATCAATAGCCCTTTCCTACATACAGATGCTTTATGTCACCTCTGCAACTTTCTCTCACTTCTGCAAACAACAACTTAAGAAAACATTGTGACAACACAATGAGCAACTTCTCATTTTGCCACAATGTTTTCCACCCTATTGAATAATGGTTCTTTCATATGAAGTTATTTCTCCTATTTTCAATAATTTTGCCTGGATGTCTGTCATCTGCAGTTTTGTTGTATGTGGGAAAGGGATGGACTACTACATGTATCTAGATGATTGAGGGTTGAATTATTTATCTTTGTTCTTTCCTGAATAGAAACAAATTTGGATGCTGCATTCAAACCTTTGAAAACATTGGTGGGAAAAGGAAAAGGTCATTTCTTCTTTTTAGTCAATATTTTGTCTCTTTCTTAAAAATATTTTCTTTTCTGATAAGTTTTGATTTTCTGCAGGAATTTTAAATTTGAAATAGTCTAAGAGGGCATAGATTAACATCTTATCAGCAAGGGCATTTTGAAACATAAGTGGGGAAAACAATGTTAAATGAGGCTAATTGGGATTATCATTTGAATGTTATGAGTCATTTTTCCTCACAATGTTTTCAAAAGTGGTATGCTACAAATCCATGTTGAATCAGATAAGCACTTACTATTCAATTTCTAACCCTTTCCCACATGCAGACATGTTTTGAAACATCTGCAGTTGACGATTTTTGGAAAACATTGTGTCATTTTCTCACAATGTTTTCAACTCTTTCAATAATTAAACATGTATGTACCAAGTTGTTTACTCATTTATCAGTCAAGAGCTGTACCTTTAACCCTTTCCCATATGCAGATATATTTTAACCCTTTCCACATACAACAAATTTGCAGCAGATGAAAATTAGTATATAAATGCAAAAATATTTAAAATCTCTATGAATAAATGTAAATTATGAATAAATGTAAATTATTCAGAAGTAGAAAACATTGTGTCAAAACGAGGAAATGCTCATTATGAACAATATTCTTCTTTTGCCACAGTGTTTTCAAAGGTTGCCTGCTGTAGATGCGTCAAAATGTTTCAACAGGTGGAAAAGAGTAAACATACACGAAGGCCAAACTTTGGAAAGTTAGTAATTATTATTGAATATAGTTGTAAACATATTACCAATAAAGGAAAAATTGTCAGTTTTCAAAATTCATCTTGTACAGATGCGTCAAATTAGGTCTGTGTACATTTGGAAAAGGGTTGACCTTGATATGCTTCTCGGACTTACACTTTGAACAACTTACTCAAATATAACTTTAATACCTAGCTTAATTATGATTTCAATTGAACCATTTTCCAATTAATGAAATCTTTTTATGCCTCTACAATTAATAGAATTTGAGTTTAGATCAAAACAGGCATTTGCCGACATCTTTAACCATTTCCCTCATACTGACGCGTTCTGACGCCTCTGCAGCAGACAGCTTTTTGAGAAAACGGCGACGAAAGAAGAAATTGCTCAAAATGAGCAATTATTTCTCTATTGTACTTTCATTTACAGAGATTTTTCATATTTTGCTAGATGTTTTCAAAGTCGTCTTCTGCAGAATTGTTAAATGTGGGAAAGGGTTAATACAATGTTTAGATCTCTGTACTTCTTACGGTTTTTATTTCAAAATATTGCATTTCTTTTCGTCATAGCGTGTTTTCATAGCATTTGTCAATGATCACTGAATTTTTCTGTAATCACCTCTGGTTTCATTTAGAGCTACCATAAGAATCTCTGATTATGTGAAATGATAAAATTGCCTGCATACAAATGAAAAAAACATGTACATTTCCTGATTCCCCATCATGTTTTCCTCAACCTAACTGTCAATTTATTTTCTAACCTATTCCCACATACAACAAATCTGCATCAGACAGCTTTGAAGACATCTGACATTGAAACAACAATATTTTTTCAGAAGTCGCCTGCTGCAGAGTCATCAAAATAGTCTTTATATGGGAAAGGGTCAACCATATCAAACATAGGAAGACTCTGCAGCAGAAGACTTAGAAATCTTCAGGGTAAAATATGGAAAATGTCTATCATATGAAGGTATACTTTAAAAATAATTATTTTAGAATATGGCAATTTCTCCTTTTGCAGTGAGTATTTTGATAAGAATTGGGCCATTTCTCCTTTTACCAAAATGTTTTCAAAAGTTGTCTTCTTGAGATGCTTCAAAATATGTCTGCATGTGGGAAAGGGTTAGTTAAGGGGTTGATTCTTGTAGATGTTTTCATTTCTGAAGGGTTTGCATGATCAAGTATAACTATGAGTTGTCCATGCAGGGAGTGTTTTCACTGTAATCTAGATAAAAAATATGTGTATATTTTGCAGAAAACAGTTTTAGATGGTGCTAAAAATGAAACAAACGGAACATTTAAGGGCGATGGATATACAAGGTAACAATTGCAGATATTATATAAGTATTTCACTATGACCGTGTTTAAATGACATTTGAGCCTTGCAGTAGAAACTTTTGAAAACCTTAACTGTTGAAAAGACAAAAATTGCTTAAAACTAAAAAAAAATCCGTTACATTTTTTGTGCTCCAAAGACTATAAAGCAGATTGAATATCATACCATGAAATTTTAATAGGTTTAACCCTTTCCCACATGTAGGCGCTTTCTGATTCCTCTGCAGCAGACGACATTTGAAAAAAATGTTGAAAAAGAAGAAATTGCAATTTCTCTTTTTACAACATTATTTTCAATGTATATACAGGGCTTACTAAATTTTGCCTAGATGTTTGACATGATTGACATGTCGTCTGCTGCAGATTTGATGTATGTGGAAAAGAGTTAAGCCCTGGCAGAGGATCCACATGGTCAAGTGGATAATATACATGATTTGAGACTTGGTGTTGAAGGTTCAATACTCTCTTGTGGTGGTCATTCGAGAGAACTCTTGTGTGAGGCACATTTTCTTAACCCTTTCCCTCATACGACAATTCTGCAGCAGACGACTTTGAACATATTTTGTCAAAGCATAGAAAATCTCCATAATTGAATGGATAACCTACGACAAAAAGTGGAAAACATTGTGGCAAATGCACGTTTTGTGCAATTTCTTCTTTTGTCACTATGTTTTCAAAAAGCCGTCTGCTGCAGAGGCGTCAGAAAGCGTCTATATGAGGGAAAGGGTTAATCTAGCGCTTGTATGTTGGAAAGTGCTGATACAGTACTTTCTACTATTATTCAAACAGTACATATTGGTCAAATATATGGCTCCAAAAGTGGCTCCAGAATTGCAAATTAGGCACAAACGTTTTACTCATTTGCCGAAAGTGATGGCGCAAGAAAAAAAATGGTCCGGATGAAACCTGTGCAAGCTAGGGGTCATGATTCTGTGTCCTGTAAATGTAATATAACTCAAATACTGGTGAAAACAGGATTAACACTTTCCCACATACAACAAACCTGCAGCAGACAATTTTGACAATGTCTACTCAAAATGATAAAAAAATCTCTTTATAAGTAGGTAAAATTACTGGAAAAAAATGGAAACATTTATGGCAAAAGGAGAAATTGTTTGTTTTTAGCAATTTCGCCCTTTGTCACATTGTTTTCAAAAGTCATCTGCTGCAGATGCGTCAAAATCTGTCTATGTGGGAAAGTGTAAATTAAAACACATAATTTAAACCTTTTGCTGATACTGTTTGTTATGCCTATGCAGCAGACTGCTTATAAAATCATTTTGGGAAAAGGCAAATTTGCTAAAAAACTTAAAATAAGCAATTTCCCCTTTTCCCAATTCCCCAATGTTTTCATCTGTCTCAGCAATAAAGCAGACGCCTGATCCGCTATTAAGATAGTTGAAATTATTTTTTGATGATATGATCTTTTACATGTACATGGTTTCTTTTTAGCTCACCTAAGCACGAAGTGCAAGGTGAGCTTTTGTGATCATCCGGCGTCGGTGTCTGCTAACAATTTCCTACAAATGACTTCTCCTACTAAACCAACGGACAGATTTCAAAATAACTTCACAGGAATGGTCTTTAGGTGGTTCTCTTTCAAAGTTGTTCAAAGAAATTAATTCCAAGTAGACATTTGGTTGCTGCGGCATCAGAAAAGGGGAAAATTGCCAAATCTTAAAAAATCTTCTTGTCCAAAAGTACTGGCCCGATTTGAACATTATTTTGCACAAATGTTTCTTGGGGTACCCTTTACCAAGATTGTTCAAATATTTCCGATCCGTTGAAAAACATGGCCGCCAGGGGGCGGAGCTTGATTTCCTTATATGTGCTTTGTTAAAACTTTAAAAATCTACTTGTCCAAAAGTAAGGAACATTTGTGCAAAATAATTTTCAAAGTAGCCCGATTTGAAAATTATTTTGCACAAATGTTCCTTGGTGCACCCTTTACCAAGATTGTTCAAATATTTCCAATCTGTTGAATAACATGGCCGCCAGGGGGCGGAGCTTGTTTTCCTTATATGTGCATTGTTAAAACTTTAAAAATCTTCTTGTCCAAAAGTACTGGCCTGATTTGAAAATTATTTTGCACAAATGTTCCTTGGGGCACTCTCTACCAAGATTGTTCAAATATTTCCAAATAGAAATTCGGGACAGGAGGTAATAAAGTCTTCATTACTTAGAACTTCATAACACTTTTTATAACACTTTTCCAAATCGATAGCAATGGAGCACTGCTGAGCCTCTATTTTTGTCTCAAATGTGTTATTGTGCTTGACATAACCAATCACAAAATATAAATCAGGTGAGAGATCAAAGGTCTGATGGCCCTCTTGTTATTATAAACTGACCTTGATTACGTATTCATAATGTGAAAGTTTAATTTACTATAATTTGTCACTATCTACATTTCAGTTTGAGCATCATTTATGTTGTCTTTTCTGTCTCCAACTGGGTAGCTCCATCAGCCATCACAGTAATCGGTCCCCGGGCTGCTATGTTTAGTGGTTCCATACTTTATCTGTAAGTACCATGTACAGTGATTAACACTTCCTGCAAAATTCTAGAAGACAGCTAGCTTGAACATTTATTTTTACCCTTTCCCAGTTAATTTTTTGAAAACATTATGGCAACAGAAGAAATTGCTCATGATTTTGCCATAATGTTTTCAACTCTTTCCAATAAAACATATTTCTATTATAGAGATTTTTCATATTGTTGCCTAGATATTTTTAAAGTCTTCTTCTGCAAATTTTTTGTGGATTAGGGTTAAAAGGTGTATGCTACAGTTATTTATCAAAAAAAATCCCAATCAAAGAATTTCTTTATTATTTGTATTTTGTTAGTACATACAATAACTGGTTGTAATAAGAAGAAAAAATATATATGTTATCAATTTAAAAATAATATATTGGCCTGTCAATGACATGACCAATTTCATCAAAGGCACAATTATACGCATTTTGGCAGAAAACCTAAAACACACACAAAAAAAAAAATCTACAAATCATATTAATGTTCATATATAACTTTATATATAGAATTTAAATCAATATGAAAAGAGGATTTGTGAGAAAAATATGAACTCGAAGTCATACAATTTTAACATTTTCAATCGCACTACGCTCTCGTGAAAATATTTAATTGTATCACTTCTCGATGAGATATATTCCATGTCCACTAAAAAAACACAAATATCCCCTATTTATCTGACAATATTAACCCTTTCCCTCACATAGACGCTTTCTGACGCCTCTGCAGCAGACGGCTTTTTGAAAACATAGTGACAAAAGAAGAAATTGCTCAAAACGAGCAATTTCACCTTTTGCCACAATGTTTTCCACTTTTTGTCATAGGTTATCCATTCAATTGTAGAGATTTTCTATTTTTTGACAAAATATGTTCAAAGTCGTCTGCTGCAGAATAGTTGTATGAGGGAAAGGGTTAATGTGATCCTGATTAGCAGATTCCTCTACTAATTCATGGAAAATCTCTATTAATAAGAGATTGGAATTGTCTGCCAAACACAGATAGATCATAATTATGTATATAAGATGACTATTGAAAATGCTGTATTGTATGAACAAAATAAATAAGCAATGTTTCCTTTTCCACTGGTAATGTGTTAACCCTTTACCTCATATAGACGCTTTCTGACGCCACTGCAGCAGACAGCCTTTTTGAAAACTTAGTGACAAAAGGAGAAATTGCACAAAACGTGCAATTTCACCTTTTGCCACAATGTTTTCCACTTTTTGTCATGGGTTATCCATTCAATTATGGAGATTTTCTATTTTTTGACAAAATACGTTCAAAGTCGTCTGCTGCAGAATTGCTGTATGAGGGAAAGGGTTAAAAACTTAAAACCATACCAAAAATGTCTTAGACCTTTCCCACATACAACAAATCTGCAGTAGATGACTGATATAATCCTGGAAAAAATATAAAAAATGTCTTTAACCCTTTCCCTCATATAGACGCTTTCTGACGCCTCTGCAGCAGACGGCCTTTTGAAAACATATTGACAAAAGAAGAAATTGCTCAGAACGAGCAATTTCTCCTTTTGCCACAATGTTTTCAACTTTTAGTCATAGGTTATCCATTCAATTATAGAGATTTTCCATATTTTGACAAAGTTTGTTCAAAGAGGTCTGCTGCAGATTTGCTGTATGTGGGAAAGGGTTAAATAAAAAAAAATATGTATTGAAATACATTGTTGCAAAAGGAGTGAGTAATGAACAGGTTATGAAGAGGTCAGTAGACTCTCTCTGATGCCTCAAAGTTGACGGCTGCAGCATTTTAGTAGGCGGGAAAGGGTTAAGAAATAACTTTTGTTTCCATCTTTCAGTCTGTTCATTGTTTCATTTCTGAAACCAATGACCTGGGCATTATATACCACTTCTGTGTTAGTTGGATTTGGAGCTGCAAGTAAGAGTTTTGTTACCCCCTGCCCCACCCACCTTTTTTAGCTAAGGTGGGTTATTGTGATCGCCTTTTGTCCGTCGTCCGTCAACATCTTCTCCTCAGTTACCAGTAGGTCAATTGGGATGAAACTTCACAGAAAGCATCCTCTCAGTGATCTTACCAGAAATCCTTATTTTTTTTGGGATCCATGCAGAATTCTGGTTTCCATGGCAGCCAAACAAAAAAAAAACTTTAAAATTCTTCTCCCAAACCGGTTGGCTGATTTTCATTTTTTTTTGTAGAAATGTTCCTTGAATAACCCTCAATCAGATTCCTTCAAGCCATGTTGATTGGTCAAAAAACATGGCCGTCAGGGGGCGGGGCTATTTTGCCTTATATGGCTAAAGTGAAAACTTAAAGAGAATTCTCATCCAAGAGTGTCCGGCCGATTTTCAAATAATTTTATAGAAATGTTCCTAGGGTGACCTTCTCTCAGATTCCTTCAAGCCATATTGATTGGTCAAAAACAATGGCCGCCAGTGGGGTGGGGCTATTTTGCCATATATGGCTGTAGTGAAACCTTAAAAAATATTCTCCTCTGAAAGTGTCGGGCTGATTTTCAAATAATTTTGTTGAAATGTTCCTTTGGTGACCCTCCATCAGATTCTTTCAAGCCATGTTGATTGATTGAAAAACATGGCCATCAGTGGGCAGGACTTTTTTGCCTTACATGGCTATAGTGAAAACTTAAAAAATCTTCTCCGACGAAAGTATATAGCCGATTTTTAGCTCCACTGGCTGAAAGCCAGTCGAGCTTATGTCATGGCGAATTGTCCGCCGTGCGTGCGTGCGTGCGTTAACTTTTTCCTTTAAACAACTTCTTCTCCCTAACCACTTGGCCAATTTGGTTGAAACTTCATGGGAAGCATCCTCTCAATGTCCTCTACTAAATTCCTTCAATTTTTTTTGATCCATTCAAAATTCTGATTTCCATGGCAACCGAAAGAAAAAAATAGTGAGAACTTAAAAAATCTATTTTGCCTTATATGGCTAAAGTGAAAACTTAAAGAAAATTCTCATCCAAGAGTGTCCGGCCGATTTTCAAATAATTTTATAGAAATGTTCCTAGGGTGACCTTCTCTCAGATTCCTTCAAGCCATATTGATTGGTCAAAAACAATGGCCGCCAGTGGGGTGGGGCTATTTTGCCATATATGGCTGTAGTGAAACCTTAAAAAATATTCTCCTCTGAAAGTGTCGGGCTGATTTTCAAATAATTTTGTTGAAATGTTCCTTTGGTGACCCTCCATCAGATTCTTTCAAGCCATGTTGATTGATTGAAAAACATGGCCATCAGTGGGCAGGACTTTTTTGCCTTACATGGCTATAGTGAAAACTTAAAAAATCTTCTCCGACGAAAGTATATAGCCGATTTTTAGCTCCACTGGCTGAAAGCCAGTCGAGCTTATGTCATGGCGAATTGTCCGCAGTGCGTGCGTGCGTGCGTGCGTGCGTGCGTTAACTTTTTCCTTTAAACAACTTCTTCTCCCTAACCACTTGGCCAATTTGGTTGAAACTTCATGGGAAGCATCCTCTCAATGTCCTCTACTAAATTCCTTCAATTTTTTTTGATCCATTCAAAATTCTGATTTCCATGGCAACCGAAAGAAAAAAATAGTGAGAACTTAAAAAATCTTCTTCTCCGAAAGTGTCTGGCCGATTTTCTAATAATTTTGTAGAAATGTTCCTTGGGTGACCCTTTATTAGATTCCTTCAAGAAATTTTGATTGGGCGAAAAACATGGCCGCCAGGGGGCGGGGCTTTTTTGCCTTATATAGCTATAGTGAAAACTTAAATAATCTTCTTCTCAAAAAGTGTTCAGCAGATTTTCAAATAATTATGTAGAAATGTTCCGTGGGTGACCCTCTATCAGATTCCTTCAAGCCATGTTGATTGGTAAAAAAACATGGCCGTCACAGGGCGGGGCTATTTTGCCTATATGGCTAAAGAGCAAACTTAAAAAATCTTCTCCTCCAAAAGTGTCAGGCCGATTTTCAAATAATTTTGTAGAAATGTTCCTTGTGTGAACCTTAATTAGATTCCTTCAAGAAATGTTGATTGGGCGAAAAACATGGCCGCCAGGGGGCGGGGCTTTTTGCATTATATAGCTATAGTGAAAACTTAAAACATCTTCTTCTCCGAAAGTGTTCAGCCGATTTTCAAATAATTTTGTAGAAATGTTCATTGGGTGACCCTCTATCAGATTCCTTCAAGCCATGTTGATTGGTCGAAAAACATGGCCGCCAGAGGGCGGGGCTATTTTGACTTATATGACCATAGTGAAAACTTAAAAAATCTTCTCCTCCGAAAGTGTCAGGCATATTTTCAAATAATTTTGCAGAAACATTCCTTTGGTGACACTCTACAAGATTCCTTTAAGCCATGGTGGTTGGTAAAAAAAATAGCCACCACGGGGCAGGGCTGTTTGGAGATTTTATTTTTGCCTTATGGCCGTGGAGCGATACTGGCCCTCTTGGGCCTCTTGTTTAAATAATGTTCTAGAAATATTCCTCGGATGACTCTCTCTGATTCCACCAAGCCATGATGATTGGTCTTAAAATATGGCTGTCAGGAGGGTTGGGCTGTTGTTATATTGGCTTTAATGAAAACTTTAAAAATCTTCTCCTCCCATACTATTTGGCAAAATGAATTAAGGTGGTTGACTGTGGTTGGCATGACAAATCACATTGCATAAGTCATGTGAGCAATTCAGGGCCATCATGGGCCTCTTGTCTCATAAAGGCAACTTTTGATAAACATGTATCATGTAAGTTAGTTGATATAATATTATTAAAATGACTAAAGCCTTCTCTGGGAGTGTCATAATTCCATCACATATATATTATATATGACACTACTAAATATCATATGCCACTACTAGTTTGGTTTCCAGTCTTTTTACACTCAAGTCTTTGTTACAACTCGGAAACCAAAACTATAAAAATTACGTCACTTCAGCGGTTTGACGTCATAACATAAGTCACTTTGGTGCCCAAACTGGAAAATTTCATGTAGAAATAGGGTAAATGTTAAGTACATTTTTCGAAATACGCCTCATAAATAACTTTATGTGATAAATAGAATATGTCATTCGTGTTTATTTATTATCGCTTTTAATAAACTCTTTAACTTAGCTGGGTATGACGCTCGCCAAGGCTCGAGGCATATCATCTTAGTAAACTCGTTTAATTAGAGTGACAATAAATAAACACTCATAAAATATCCTCTTCTTATGAGCAATTTCTCCTTTTGTCACAATGTTTGCAAAAGTGTTTTGCTGCAAAGTGTCATAAAGTGGGAATGAATTAAGAGAAAATTAATTAATATGAAAACAAAAAAATAAGACTTTTCAATATCTGGCAGCATATTAGTGAACAACTATTGCTCATAAAGCTTATATCCTTATTTTTTCCCAACAATGAGCCCGTCCACTGGAGAAGGAACAATTTGGCATATATAAACAGTAGAGGTTCAGACCAGCCTGGCCCATCTGTTCCTTCATATTAGAATCTACACAAGTTGACAAAAGCTTCTAACAAGCTTATTGAAGTGATATATGAACAGTGAAGAATTTGATCAGACTGTGCAGATGTACAGGCTGATCTTACTCTTCACTGTTCACTCAAGCCAACTTGCATCTTTTCCCATATACATGCTCATATTGGATTTAATCCACCAGTATTATTGTTATATTTGTTAATTCTCTTTGAAACAGTATTATGGACAGGCCAAGGAAATTTTTTGACGATTAACTCGGATTCAGATACCATTTCAAGGAACAGTGGAATATTTTGGGCCCTGCTGCAATGCAGGTATGCAACGATGTTGTACCTTCTATGAAATGGATGACTTCTGTCAACTTCTGCAGATGACGACTTTGAGAAAAATTTGTTGGAAAAATATCCCTTTGTATATGACATGAAATTTTATATGTTTCTGCTTTGAAAACATATGGGAAAAAAATATTTTATATCCAATTGGAATTGAAATAAGAAAAGTTGCTTATTATGAGCAATGTTTCCTTTTTATACGCCGCCGGAGGCGGTCGTATATTGGCGTCATCTTCTCCGTCTGTCCGTCCGTACGTCTATTTCTTGTGAACGCAACTCCTCCTACGTTTCTGACGGTATCTTTTCAAAACTTGGTCAATGTCATAACTATAATGTGTAGATGTGCATGAAGCGGCGATTTTCCGGTTCATTGATATTTGCAAGATTTATGTCCCTTGTAACTTAGTCTCTGTAGCTGATTGATATTGCAGCCTTGTGAACGCAACTCCTCCTATGTTTCTGACCGAATCTTTTCAAAACTTGGTCAATGTCATTACTATAATGGGTAGATGTGCATGAAGCGGCGATTTTCCAGTTCATTGATTTTTGCAAGATTTTTGTCCCTTGAAACTTAGTCTCTGTAGCTGATTGATATTGCAGCCTTGTGAACGCAACTCTTCCTATGTTTCTGACTGAATCTTTTCAAAACTTGGTCAATGTCATGACTATAATGGGTAGATGTGCATGAAGCGGCGATTTTCCGGTTCATTGATTTTTGCAAGATTTATGTCCCATGTAACTTAGTCTCTGTAGCTGATTGATATTGCGGCTTGTGAACGCAACTCTTCCTACGTTTCTGAATGAATCTTTTCAAAACTTGGTCAATATCATTACTATAATGGGTAGATGTGCATGAAGCAGGGATTTTCCAGTTCAGCAATTTTTGCAATAGTTATGCCTTTCGAAACTTGGTCTCTATAGCATATTCACTTGAGAACGCAACTCAAGTTTCCAAACAGGTAGAAGTGCATAAAGCAGGGATTATGCTCAGAAGGAAAAAAGGATACATATCGACACTGCCATTTGACCTACTTTCATATCGGAAGCCTCTATAGGGTTCTATCTCTGTTTATATGTATCCTATTTTCTTTAGTTAATACCAAAGTCAGCTAGGCTGGTAAGCAGAGTAAGACTTTCAACTCTGAACAAGTGTGGATAAACTGTTTTGCTCAAGGAAACACCCGGCTGCCCCTGCAGGGATCGAACCTACTACCCAGGCAACCATGATCTCAGGTCCCTGTCTCTTCCAGCTAAGCTAACTGGTCTCACAGACTTCATTTTGAGCTTATGTATACAGACATGTTAAAAGCAATAATTAAAAGGACCAATCTTGATCTTTATATTTTGTGGCGGCACTGGCACTCTTCTTCAAGTAATGTTTTTATAATTCAAATGTTGTTTCACTTATATGTCACATATCCTGGCTATTTTCAAAAATCGTCTGCTGCAGATTTTTTTTATTTTAAGTTTAAGAACCTTTCAATATATTTTTGGCTAAGATATTTTCTAACGTTCTCAGCAGATAAAGATCAGTTTTCTTATTCATCTTTTGTTCACAGTTTGCTGATCGGTAATGGTTACTCACATTTCGTCCTGAGGGGAGCAGACGAGATCTCGAAGAATGAGCGAACACTGCTATTTTTAGCACTCAGTGGAGCAGGTCTACTTGGATGTCTTCTTCTCTTATTACTTCGAAAGCGTAGAACAAGTGATGGGGATAACCTAGTTAATCTGAATTCCAGGTAAGTTGAATCATTTAAATTGTTGCAGAGAAACCTCAAGCTGCAGCAGAGGACAGAGAACATTGTTTAACCCTTTCCCTCATGTAGACGCTCACTGACACCTCTGTAGCAGACAGCTTTTTGAAAACATAGTAACAAAAGAAGAAATTGCTCAAAAGCAATTTCTCCTTTTGCCACAATGTTTTCCACTTTTAGTCATAGGTTATCCATTCAATTATAGAGATTTTCTATTTTTTGACAAAATATGTTCAAAGTCGTCTTCTGCAGAATTGTTGTATGAGGGAAAGGGTTAAAAAGAATTTCTCCTTTCCCAAAATGTTTTCAACTCTGTATTATTTATGCTAGGGGGTTTCCAGATTAACCTATTTCTTTCAGGGATGTTTTCAACTCTGAAAATATCATTAACAGTAAACAATTAATGAGAGTTCTGACGATGGATTTATTTGCACAAAACATGCTTGGTTCTAAAGTATCTTATTGTCTTCTAATAATGGTTGTACTGCCTCGGTGGTGTAGTGGTAGAGTGATCGCTCTGAGTGCAGGAGGCTGCTGGTTTGATCCCCGGCTGGGTCATACCGAAGACTTAAAAATGGTAGTAATGGCTGCCCTCATTGGCGCTCAGGCTTGCGGTGTTAGCATTACAACTGACAGGCTGGTACCAGCAGTACTGGTAACTTACCCAGGAAACGCTGTGATATAATTGAAAAATTAATGAAAGTGGCTCAACCCTTTCCCTCATACGACAATTCTGCAGCAGACAACTTTGAACATATCTTGTCAAAAAATAGAAAATCTCTTTAATTCAATGGATCACCTATGACTAAAAGTGGAAAACATTGTGGCAAAAGGAGAAATTGCTTGTTTTAAGCAATTTCTTCTTTTGTCACTATGTTTTCAAAAAGCTGTCTGCTGCAGAGGCATCAGAAAGCTTCTATATGAGGGAAAGGGTTAAAACATCAAACTTGTGGTTGTAACTGTGAGCCATTCCTTCTTTAAAAAAAACATCTGGATAAAATATGGTAATCTTGATAAATGAAAGTTTGATTGAACAGAGTTGAAAATATTGTGGCAAAAGGAGAAATTGCACTTAAAAGGCATTAGAAAATTTATGTATGGGAGAAAGGTTAATTCTTCTTGAATGTTCTTTAGATGGTCCTCTTCAAAACTGTAAGATAAAAATTCAATTCCATGCTCAAAATGAAAAAGAAACTTTAAATATCTTTTTTCTGAAATCACTTGTTTGATTTCAAGGTAATTTGACAGAAATGTTACTTGTGTTACCAAATATTGTGCTCAAACTCTTGATTGGTTGAAAACATGATAGGTATAGGCCAGGGAGGGTTAGTTTCCTATTAATGAAAAAGTCTATTACGATTCCGATAATCTTAGTTGACTCTTTAAGCCATATTGATGAGTCAAAATTGAGGTTTGAGAAATCCTGTTTCTCACCATGTTATTTTCAAGACAATTAAATCTAAAAATAAACCGTCAGGTTACAACTAAACTTGTTAATTTCAGTGGACAGGCAGCTGCGGACACACCCCTTCAAGCACTAAGTTTGTATTTCGTTCTCTATATAACAGGTTTTCAACATAGTTGAAACCTTGTTATTTGAATGATGATGTCGTTGTTCAAGTTGGCGGGCGGCGTCAAACTAACCTATGAAACTAGTTATCTTTAGTTGCGGTTGACATATTGTAACAAAAGTTGGTATGTAGAAAGAGTTTATGGAGATCTTTCAATTCATGGGAATTTGGGATTGCATTTGGGGCCCCTAGGGTCAAGTTCAAGGTCACTGATGCTAAGAATAAAAAAACAGTTGAAATTTAATATCTTTAGTTACGATCAAAGTTGGTATGTAGAAAAAGTCTATGGAGACCTTTAATGGAAATGCTGATGTTCTTCTGTCAATCAGTCGAGTCCCGGTAGCTCAGTCGGTAACGATGCAGGCTATCAATCCAGGGGTTGTGAGTTCAAATCCTGGCTCGGCCAACTTTCTTTCTTTCATTGCGACATGCGTCATTCGTTCCACCAATGGGCTAAGTCTATGTGGAAAAGCAGCCAGTTGCTTGGGAAGATTTTTGTGTGGAGTACTGGTGTGCGAAAACCAGGAAACATATGAGTAGGTGAACTGGTTGCCGTGAGATGACTGAGAAATTGTTAAAAACGGCGTTGAACCCCAATCATTCATTCATTCTTCTGTCAATCATTGAAAACCTGGTTTCGTCGCATTGCTGTGTTTCTTATTTAAAAATATACTCCCATTTTTATGAGTGACAAATATGAATTATTTTAGCCTATCCATGGGAAATGTACATATTGGCATTTCTGAACAGAGTAGGTTCAGATCAGCATTTACATCTGATCCATCTAGCATTTAGCTATCTGTTGTGTGGCGTGTTGAAGAAAGTTAAGTTCCTTTTTAGCTCGACTTTTGAAAAAAACGAAAGCTATTGTCATGACCCTGGCGTCGTCGTCATCGGGGGCGACGGCGGCGTGGTCGTCCGGTTAAGGTTTTTTGTTTAGCTCATTTTTATGCCCTCGGAATCTCCGATTCGGTGGGCATCTAGTTTTTGGCCTGTCTGCACGTCTGTCTGCACGAAAAAAACTTTAACCTTGACCACTACTTTTGAACCATAACAGGTACGGCTACCATATTTCACATGTGTATTCCTTATGACATGACCTTTCTGTCAGTACCAACATTTTTGTCCTTGCGACCTTGACCTTTGACCTAGATGTTGCCATTCTCGAAAAAAACTTTAACCTTGGCCATTACTTTTGAACCATAACAGGTACGGCTACCATATTTCTCATGTGTATTCCTTGTGACATGACCTTTCTGTCAGTACCAACATTTTTCACCTTGCGACCTTGACCTTTGACCTACATGTTGCCATTCTCAAAAAAAACTTTAACCTTCACCACTACTTTTGAACCATAACAGGTAAGGCTACCATATTTCACATGTGTATACCTTGTGACATGACCTTTCTGTCAGTACCAAAATGTTTGACCTTGCGACCTTGACCTTTGACCTAGATGTTGCCATTCTCGATAAAAACTTTAACCTTGACGACTACTTTTGAACCATAACAGGTACGGCTACCATATTTCACATGTGTATACCTTGTGACATGACCTTTCTGTCAGTACCAAAATTTTCACCTTGCGACCTTGACCTTTGACCTAGATGTTGCCATTCTCGAAAAAAACCTTTAACCTTGACCACTACTGTTGAACCATAACAGGTACGGCTACCATATTTCACATGTGTATATCTTGTGACATGATCTTTCTGTCAGTACCAACATTTATCACCTTGCGACCTTGACCTTTGACCTAGATGTTGCCATTCTCGAAAAAAACTTTAACCTTGACCACTACTTTTGAACCATAACAGGTACGGCTTCCATATTTCACATGTGTATTCCTTGTGACATGACCTTTCTGTCAGTACCAACATTTTTGACCTGGCGACCTTGACCTTTGACCTAGATGTTGCCATTCGGGGGCATTAGTGTTTCACAAACACATCTTGTTTTTTTTTTTTTCTCCCTATCAGTTGAGCGTCTGTGCCGTACGCGGTGCTCTTGTTTTTTTTTCCAATGATGTTTTCAATTTTTTTTAATACTTGTTCTTTCAATTATAGAGAGTTTCCAAATGTTTGCCTAGATGTTAAACAAAATTGTCTTTGACAGATTATATTGACAGTTAAAGTGTATACCTGCAAGACATATACTTTACCATTGAACAAGTAATCTTAGCACTCAATTTTAAATGCTTTGTTTGAAATAAGATTGATACCGTTTTCTACAGTATTTGAGCCGTGCTGTGAGAAAACCAACATTATGGCATCTGCATAATGTATCGACCCAGATCAGCCTGCGCAGTCTGTGTAGACTGATCCGGGCTGACCCATTCCGTCTCAGGGGGATAGAGGTATAGAGTAATGATTCCTGAAACAGATAATCCACAGGAGGCGAAATGTGTCTATCCGGGTAAGCCTGCGGGGCATGCTTAGGCTGATCTTTCCATACTTTACGCAGAGTCCACAATGTTGGTTTTCTCGCGGGACGGCTCTTTTCAGTTGTATTACAGTGGCCAGTTCACATGTATTTCCTGGCTCTCTTGCACAAGTACTCAACACAACACTAGATAGAGTCTTCCTGCACAAGGATTTAACCCGCTCCCACATAAAACAAATCTGCAGCCAACGAAAACTTCTTCGCAAAAAAAGGGAAAATCTCTGGAAAAAAGTTTAAAACATTGTGGCAAAAAGAGAAAGTAGAAATTACTCATCGTGAGCAATTTCTGCTTTTGTCACAATGTTTTCAAAAGTAGTCGGATGCAGAAGGGTCAGAAAATGTCTATGGGGGAAAGCATATAAAATACATGTATGTATGAATGAGATACGGCAGTGTTAATTAAACTGATCTTTACTCTGTAACATCTCTCTAATGATTCGTCCAAACTGTATGTCGTTGGTACTCAAAACAATCACCTCAATGAATTTATTCTTAGAAAGATCACAATGTGGGGTCTGGAGATCAAACAAGAATCTTGGAACATAAAATGTGCAGCTAATCTAAAGCTGTGACTGAAGTTTTTATGTTTTACTTTCAGAGAGGTCCTTTCACCTTTTGAAGACAAAGGAAATGCTGATGCTGAGTGTTGCAATAGCTTATACAGGTAATGAACTGTCTCAAAAATCTTGATCACAAGTTTGGCCCGAGTGGTTAGCGTCGGGGATTTGGAACCGGGAGTCCCTGGTTTAATCCCGAGTCCCAGCTCAACAATTACGTTGGAGTGTCCTTGGGCAAGGCACATTTCCTAGCCTTGTACTGGTTTGTTTACCCAGGGATCATGAATATGTGAACTGTCGCGGTGATATAAACTGAAATAGTGTTTAAAACTGTGTAACCCCCCCCACAATAATGATACTTTCATTTACCAAGATTTGATTTTCCATATTTTTTCCTTACATTTTCAAAGCCGTCTGATGCAGATTTGGTGAATATGAGCAAGGGTTAAACAACATTTGCTTATCATGGAATGTGCAAATCGAAACACATATATATTGAACAAAATAGACCAAGGTCTTGCTTGAAGTCTTATCTTGGTCTTCATTGCTTGCTTTTCTTATATGAGCTGTTCAGCGAGAAAACCGTCATTGTAGACTCTCCGTAAAGTATCGACCCAGATCAGCCTAACACAAGCTAACACGGAGAGACACTTTTCATCTCCTGTGGATTCTCTGTTTCAGGAAACATTCCTCTTTACCTCTATCCTCCTGAGACGGAATGTGTGTGCCCGAATTAGCCTGTGCAGATTGTGCAGGCTGATCTGGGTAGATACATTATGCCGGTCCATATTATTGGTTTTCTCGTGGAACGGCTCTTATCATTAAAGGTCACAAACTACATGTATATAAGAACAAGAATTGATGTTCATAACATCAGTTTTAAGAGTTCATCTGGATAAGGGCCAATATTCTTTTACTTTGTTTGATGCAGGCGTGGAGCTGACATTCTTCAGCGGGGTGTACGGAACATGCATATCCAACAACAAGCATTTTGGGAGTAAAGCCAAAGGACTTATCGGTATATCCGGGATGTTTATTGGTGTGGGAGAAATCCTAGGTAAGATCTTTTGATATATTTAAATTAAGTGCATTTCTGGAAAAGAACACGTGAAAAGAAAGTTATTTTAATAATCTTTTAGTGTTTGTAAGAAAACATTAACGGTGAAGGAGAAATTGCTCATAATTTAATTGCTTTAAAGGTCTCTTAACCCTTTCCCACATGCAACAAATCTGCAGCAGACGACTTTGAAAATGTTTACTAAAAATATGGAAACATGGAAAATCTCTTTAAAAGTAGGTATAATTACTGAAAAAAGTTGAAAACATTGTGGAAAAAGTAGAAATTGCTTGTTTTGAACAATTTCTCCTTTTGACACGATGTTTTCAAAAATTGCCTTCTACAAATGTGTCAGAAAGCGTCTATATGGGGGAAAGTTATAGTACATAAATCATGTTCTGTTTCAAAATTATCTGAATAAAATTATCTTTCTAGAATTGTCTGCTTCTCAAACGTTTGAATAAAAAAAAATCATGGAAATATTGAAATGTTGTCTGAATGTTTGTATTTTGACATATAAGTCTGGAGCAGATAATGAGAGATTTGCCACTGTGTTTTATACTCTATAAAATGATTAGAAGTAATGCACTTCTTTTCCCAGAGATTTTCCAAATTCTTGCAAAGTCTTCTGCTGCAGATTTGGTGTACAAAAAGAAGAAGAACCCCTTAATTGAAGTGACTTGTGTAAACATTAACAAATTCAATATTACAATACAATTTTCCACATAAAGACCGAAGGGCTTATCAGTTGCCTTAACCATTTCCCTCATATAGACGCTTTCTGACGCCTCTGCAGCAGACAGCTTTTTGAAAACATAGTGACAAAAGAATAAATTGCACAAAACATGCAATTTCTCCTGTTGCGACAATGTTTTCCACTTTTTGTCATAGGTTATCCATTCAATTATGGAGATTTTCTATGTTTTGACAAAATACGTTCAAAGTCGTCTGCTGCAGAATTGTCGTATGAGGGAAAGGGTTAAATAAATACTTTCACAGGAATATTGTATGTGGGAAAAGGTTAAGTTTGAATCATTTACATTACAGGAGGAACTGTGTTTGGACTGTTGGGCAAGAGGACTAATCGTCATGGTCGAGACCTTATTGTTATTTTTGGATATTTAGTGCACATGGTTGCTTTCTACCTCATATACATCAACTTTCCCAGTAATTCCCCAATCAAGGAATCACTTGAAGATACCTACATTACATCAAAGTAAGTACAGCAAGGTATTCACACATCATAGAAAGTAACGCAAATATACAGCATGAAATTCACACATCAAAGAAAGTAACGCAAATGTACAGCATGAAAATCACACATAAAGTAAGTAATTCAAATGTATAGCATGATATTCACACATCAAAGTAAGTAATGTAAATACACAGCATGAAATTCACACATCAAAGTAAGTAACACAAATACACAGCATGAAATTCAGTGAAAACATTACAATTCTGTAGTTTCATACTTGGCCTCGTTCTTTTTTCTAATTTCAGTGAAAATATTACAATACAGTTCAGTTTCTTACGAGGCCTGGTTACTATTTCTAATTTCAGTGATTACATTAAAATGCTGTTCAGTTTCTTACTTTGCCGGTAACCTTTTTCTATCTTGACGGAAAACATTGCAAATCTGTTCAGTTTCTTACTTGGTATGGTTCCTCTTTTTAATTTCAGTGTATCCCTTGCAATTCTGTGCAGTTTCTTACTCGGACTGGGAGATAGCAGCTTTAATACACAGATCTATGCTCTGTTAGGATTCATGTTTCCAGAGGATAGTTCACCAGCATTTGCCATCTTTAAATTCGTTCAGGTAAAACAATCAAGATCTGTATTCAACAGCTACTCTAATTTCTTTTAACCCTTTCCCTCATACGACAATTCTGCAGCAGACGACTTTAAACATATTTTGTCAAAAAATAGAAAATCTCCTTAATTGAATTAATAACCTGTGACTGAAAGTGGAACACATTGTGGCAAAAGGAGAAATTGTGTGGCAAAAGGAGAAATTGCTCGTTTTGTCACAATGTTTTCAAAATGCCGTCTGCTGCAGAGGCGTCCGAAAGCGTATATATGAGGTAAAGGGTTAATACTTGAAGAAATTTATAAATACTAAAGTAATACAATTTCTGTCAAGATAAAACAAACTGTTCACTTACATTTTTCCCACAAACTATATTTCTGCAGCAGACAACTTTTAAAAGCATGTAGCAAAAACTATGGAAAATCTACGTAAGACAAAGCATAATGATTGAATAGCAATTAAAACAACATATTGAGCAATTTTTCCTTTGCCCACAATGGTTTCAAAAATTGTCTACAATAAATGCAAGTGTAAGCAGGCAGAGGCTAATTAAGAATTAGAATTAACCCTATCCCTCATACAACAATTCTGCAGCAGACGACTTTGAACATATTTTGTCAAAAAATAGAAAATCTCTAATTGAATGGATAACCTACGACTAAAAATGGAAAAACATTGTGGCAAAAGGATAAATTGCTTGTTTTGAGCAATTTTCTTCTTTTGTCGCTATGTTTTTTAAACGCCGTCTGCTGCAGAGGCGTCAGAAAGCAATTATATGAGGGAAAGGGTTAAAATGGTATAAAGCTTACAGTAATTGGTGAAAATGGGCTAAGAAGACTTTTAAAGAGGAGTAAACAAAGTCCCTAAATCCCTCTAATAGCTTTATTAACTCTATACATCTTACAATGAATCTGCAGCAGATGAATTTGAAATTATCTATAATTAAATGTATACATTTTGAATAGAGTTGAAAACATTGTTGCACATGGAGAAACTGCTTATTACGAGCAATAGTGCTCTTATGTTTTCTGAAGTTGTCTGCTGCAGATGCGATAAAATGCCTCTGCATGTTGGAAAGAGTTAACCCTTTCCCTCATATAGATGCTTTCTGACGCCTCTGCAGCAGATGGCTATTTGAAAACATAGTGACAAAAGAAGAAATTGCTCAAAACGAGCAATTTCTCCTTTTGCCACAATGTTTTCCACTTTTAGTCATAGGTTATCCATTCAATTAAAGATATTTTCCATTTTTTGTCAAAATATGCTCAAAGTCGTCTGCTGCAGAATTGTCGTATGAGGAAAAGGGTTAACCCTTTCCCACATACAAAAAATCTGCAGCAGACGACTTTGAAAACATAGTGACAAAAATGTTTTCAAAAGTTGTCTGCTGCTATTGCGTCAAAATGCGTCTGCAGGTGGGAAAGAGTTTAACCTTATTTTGCCACAATCTTTGAATTTTCGATTAGCTTTTATTTCTATATATTTTCCTTAGTTGATGTTTTCTAAGTTGTCTCTGCAGGTTTGTTGTGTGGTTAACAATATGAAATTAACGGTTTCCCAATTACAATAAATCTGTATCCGACAACTTTGATATTATAAACATCTTTTGCACAAATATTGAAAATAATTACACAAAAGGAAAAATTGTTTTGAGTGATTTCTCCTTTTGCCTCAATGTTTTAAATAGTCGTCTGCTACAGAGGCATCAGAAAGCTTGAGTATGTGGCAAAGATTTTTCTGTATTTCCAGTCGATAGCGACGGCTGCTGGCTTCTACTATAGTGAGTACCTGCTCCTCCAGTACCAGCTGTTAATCATGGTCATCCTAGGGTCGCTGGGATCCATCTCTTTCGCCGTTGTAGAATGGCAGGTCACCAATTCCAATAGGGACGGGTACCAGAGTATTTGACAATTACAGGTATATATATTTGTATTTGTTTTGAATCAGGATACATCAGTTTTTAATCCATCACTCATCATAATAAGTCAAGAGCAGGCCAATAGGAAAAGGCACAAGTTGACTTTTGGGAACGCTGCAAATCCAGATCAACCTGTGCATCTGCACATTCTGATCCGATATCCACTGTTCACATATTTTTAGATCACCTGAGGCCGAGGATCATGGTTCTTTTCTAATCACTCTCTGTCCTTCGTCTGTCATTGTTAAAATTTTGAAATACATCTCCTCCAAATCCATTGGACCAATTTCAACCAAAATTCACAGGAATGTTCTTTTGGTGGTCCTCCTTTAAAAGTGTTAAAAGTTTTAATTCTATGAATAAATGTGGCAGCTGCAGCATAAGAAAGGGGAGAAATGCCCAATATTTAAAATTCTTTTCCTCTGAATAACCATGACAGATTCCAATTCAAAACAGCTGAAATCTTTGCAGCCAAGTGACACCAGAAAAGGGCCGAAATGACTAAATTTGAAAATTTCATTCTTATGAAAGTGCTTGTCTCAATGACCCTCTACATGTTATTTTTAAGCTATATTGATAGTTTGAAAGTCATAGCAACGAGGTGGCATCAGAAAAGGGGTAAAATTAATTTTTAGCTTTAATTTAAATAACATATCTTCCTTGTGCATAGGACCATTTTGTTCAAGGCAATATAAATCACCATTCTTTTAGTGTTGATTTGTTCAGAATTTTAGCCATTTTTACTTGTTTTCATCTACAGCCAGAACCTTTAAAGTAATTTGTTTTCTTTATTTACCACATCCTGACTTTTCCCAAATGCATTGTTCCGTTTCATGAAACAATATATCCTAGAACCGTATTCCACGATTATTGACACGTCTGCAGCAGACGAAATTTTAAAACATTTTAGCAAAAAAATGAATGATCAAATTCTACTTTTGCAACAATATTTCAACTGTAGTTAAGAATTACAGCGTCATCTGCTGCAGATATGTTGCATGTATGAAAATGTTATCCAACTGCCTGACACATATTCTGAAGTTGTCTGCTAGGGTACTTTGCATATACACAATGTATGTCTGCACTCCTATATTTTCACCTCATTTCATTTCTTCCATTTACTGTTTTTTACAGTCACCAGTGACTTTTAACCCTTTCCCACCTGCAGACACATTTTGACGAAATAGCAGCAGACGACTTTTGAAAATATTGTTGCCAACGGTGAAATTGCTCATGATGAGCAATTTCTCCTTTGGCCACAATGTTTTCAACTTTATTTTACAATTAAGCCATCTTTTGTGGAGATTTTTCAGGTTTTTGTCGCTATATTTTCAAAGTTGTCTACTGCAGATTTCCCGTATTTGGGAAAGGGTTAAATCAAAGTTACATATATACGGAATATTATGTTGTGGGGTGGATACATGAGTTCGTATTCCACGACAAGTAGCGTGGGAAAATCGATATCTTACGAGACCGTAGGTCGAGCTAAGATATGGATTTCCCCACGCTACGCGTCGTTAATACGAACTCTATTATCCACCCCACAACATAATATTTCTTTTATTACATACCTACAATCTATGAGCAGCGAAAATTTATTGAGTTTACATTTTATTAATAGTAAATAGTACTAATATCGTCATCAAACCGGTTACGTCACTGTATGACGTCACAATCTTGTATTTACACCGCATATAGATACGGAATTTTAATCTGTCGTGGTGTATTTGCGCATGTCAATCTGTGTGTATTTCCACCGGAAAATAAACAGGCATGTAATAAAAAAAGATATTCCTTTATTCCTAAAATAACTTCAAAAACTGTCCACGTTCGATATGTAGAAGACAAATGTATATATACATAAAACACTTTTCCCAATTTATCTATTTATTTTAACCCTTTCCCGAACCTGCAGACACATTTTGACGCAATAGCAGCAGACGACTTTTGAAAACATTGTGGCAAAAGGTGTAATTTCTCATGATAAGCAGGTTTCTCCTTTGGCCTCATTGTTTTCAACACTATTCAGTAATTATACTCTCATTTTTCATATATTTTAACCTTTTCCCTCATACGACAATTCTGCAGCAGACAACTTTGAACGTATTTTGTCAAAACATAGAAAATCTCCATAATTGAATGGATAACCTATGACAAAAAGTGGAAAACATTGTGGCAAAAGGAGAAATTGCACGTTTTGTGCAATTTCTTCTTTTGTCACTATGTTTTCAAATAGCCGTCTGCTGCAGAGGCATCAGAAAGCGTCTATATGAGGGAAAGGATTAAGCTGTTTTAAAAGTAGTCTGCTGCTGAATTTGTTGTATGTGGGAAAGGGTACACACATCTCTTCACCACTGTATAACTTGACTGTCCCACGTACAGACATTGTCTTGATGTTTCAGCAGTAGAAAACTTTTGCAAACGTTGTGGCAAAAGGAGAAATTGCTCATGGTGAGCAACATACTTTTCCCAGGCAACTGGCTGCTTTTCCACATAGACTGATAGCCCATTGGTTGAAGATGAATAAGGCTTGTCACAGTGACTTTTGTCAAATGTCGGAAAGAATATTGGCCAAGCTTATGTTCTAACTCACAACCCCTGGTTGAACAGCCCGCCTCACTACTGACTGAACTACGGGGTTCAGCCCGACTTAATGCAAATATATAAATTACTATAATGCATGTTTATTTTCATCAGAATCAATCCTTTTAATAAAAGTCATCTGCAGCTGATGGGTCAAAATGAGTCTGCAAGTGGGAAAGGGTTAACCCTTTCCCTCATATAGATGCTTTCTGACGCCTCTGCAGCAGACAGCTTTTTAAAAACAAAAAAGTGACAAAAAAAGAAATTGCTCAAAACGAGCAATTTCTCCTTTTGCCACAATGTTTTTCACTTTTAGTCATAGGTTATCCATTCAATTATAGAGATTTTCTAATTTTTGACAAAATATGTTCAAAGTCGTCTGCTGCAGATTCTTTGTATGAGGGAAAGGGTTAAACTTGACTTTAATCCCATCACATGTAATATCACAACAAATTATAAAACATACTCCCACAAAATTATCCCCTCTCTATCTCCAACATCCCCATTCCAATCTTCACCAACCTTGATAACAATGATTATGGGTACAATATTCTCTGATATCAAGCTGGATTACACCAGTTTGGATCTATGGCCCTTTATGTAGTGAAACTTTGCTAATATAGGCATTGTCCACTCTTTAACCCATTCCCACACACAACAAATCTGCAGCAGACGACTTTGAAATAACCTAGGCATAAACAAAGAAAACACAGAAAAACTGTATAAATAAGGGTATAATAACTGAAGAAGGTTTTGAGCAATTTTCTCCGTTTATCACAATGTTATCAAAAGTTGTCTGCTGCAGATGCATCAAAACGCGTCTTCAAGTGGGAAAGGGTTAAGTTACTCGATCCTTATCAACACTTCACCAAACAAGTTACGACAAGTATGAAATCCAATTAGATCGCTTTCAAATACATTACAGGAAAAACAATAGATTGCTCAAAATGAGCCATTTCTCATTTCCCCTTATGTGTTCAACTTAATATCAAAGTTATAAATTTAACCTGTTTCCCTCATACAACAATTCTACAGCAGACGCCTTTGAACGTATTTTGTCAAAACATAGAAAATCTCCATAATTGAATGGATAACCTATGACAAAAAGTGGAAAACATTGTGGCAAAAGGAGAAATTGCACGGTTTCTTCTTTTGTCACTATGTTTTCAAAACGCCATCTGCTGCAGAGGCGTCAGAAAGCGTCTATATGAGGGAAAGGGTTAAACTTTCCAACTTTTCATCAGATAAAAAAATTCACAGGAGTCAATTCTATGCCAAAAAGTACTCCATAAATGAATGTAAAATTGTTGAATGGAGTTGAAAACATTGCAGCAAAGGTGTCTGTATGTGGGAAAGCGTTAATTTCGATTTCTTTTCAGAAAACTGGTGTAATTACCAGTACCAATGTTAATGATGATATTGAAGAGAATTCCATGGCAACGCCTTTATTACAAGCTGCAGATGAACCAGAAGAAGAAACCTGACATTAATTAGAGCTATTTACAGCATAATTTACATAATTGTTGCGATAACCTTGACCTTTATATTGCACTAGCATGATATGGCCAGGTTCAAGTAGTTTTACATATTTAACCCTTTCCCTCATAAAGACGCTTTCGGATGCCTCTGCAGCAGACGACTTTTGAAAAGCAATTTCTTCTTTTGTCCACAATGTTTTCAACTCTATTCAATAATTAAACTATTAATGATAGAGATATTTTCTATTTTGTCAATATGTTTTCAAATGCGTCTGCTGCAAATTGTTATATGTGGGAAAGGGGGTAAAATGATAACATTTGGTTATTGCAATCAAGAACTTTGACTTACATTCCATGTCTTACTATATTATTAATAATATTGATCTATTTCAACTTGCAACAAATCTGCTGCAGATGACTTTGGAAACATCTTGACAAAAAAGTGAAAAATCTCCATGAATTGGAGTTCAATTATTAAATAGATGTGAGAATATTGCGGCAAATGGTGACATTGCTCATTATGAGCAATTTCACCCTTCTCACAATGGTTTCAAAAGTCATCTGTTGCAGAGGTGTCAGAAATCATCTGTATGAGGGAAAGTGTTAATGCTATAAACCCTTTCCCTCATGCAGGCACATTTTGATGCATCCGTTGAAGACAACTTTAAAAAACATTCTGGTCGAGGGATAACCTGCTCATAGTGAACAATTTTTCTTTTGCCACAATGTTTTCAACTCTATTCTTTGATCATACTTTCAGTCATAGTGAAATACCATATTTTTGCCCAGATGTTTTCAAATTTGTCTTCAGAAGATTTGTTGTATGTGGGCAAGGGTAAATGGTCTATTGACATGCTTGTGTACAGGGTAGATCCTATTCCGTCTATTCCTATGACAGTATATCTGGATCTACACTTATACCAAATGTTCAAATTGCCTATTTGACTATGTTTCAATGTTGCTTTCAGAAGTTGCATTCACAGACTTAATGCTTAATAACGAAATCCACTTTTGTTAGCATGGGGGATTTTAGACTGGGTATCCAAAGTTTGATCAATGCTCACGGCCGTAATGTTGGAGTGCTTTTGGACAAATGTTAGTCACCCAGAATTCAAGAACAATTGTTGTCATAGATATTTTACTTTAAAACTGCTGAAAATAGCCTAAATCCTCAACAAAATGAACAATTTCTACCACATTTATGTCCCTTTTAGGAAATACCTTTAAGTGTAAATAAAATACTCAAAATTGTGTTGTAATTTTTGGAGAAACGAGAAAGATTTTTGATGATTGTACATTGTAGTTATATATTATAAGCTTTATTTTTCAGACATATTTGAACCGTATTTAATTTTTTATCATGTTGGTTTTAGAATTGTAATTTGAACACCCTTTCCTACATACAAATTGAGGGCTTGGCGTGAAACGGTTGTAACTAAAAACCTATTTAGAAAACGCTGATTTAGGGGCAATTTTGACCCCTTTGTAAACAATGCAAATTTAGGTGCCATTGCTCAGAACGAGCAATGGCTACAAAATTTCCATTGTTTTCTAAAAAAAAATACGAATTTTAGTTACAACCGCTTCACGCCAAGCCCTCAATATACTTCCTGACACATCTTCAGAAGATGAGCAGATTCTCCTTTTGGCACAATGTTTTCATATTTCTGCTAAGATCATTTCAATGTCATCTGCTAAATTTTGTTGTATGTGGGAAAGGGTTAACAATGGTACTGTTACATCAGTATTATATTTTCATTTAACAGGATCAAGTCCAGAATAGTGCAATGTTTACGTATTGTTTATGTTTATGACCCTTTCCCACATACAGACACACCTACAGCAGATGACTTATGAAAACATAATCAGAAATTTCCCCATTTGCCACAATATTTTCAACTTTATAACAATCATCCTTTCAGTTGTAGAGATTTTTCGTACCTTAGCTTCAATGTTTTCAAAGTCATCTGCTACAGACGACTTTGAACGTATTTTGTCAAAACATAGAAAATCTCCATAATTGAATGGATAACCTATGACTAAAAGTGGTAAACATTGTGGCAAAAGGAGAATTGCTCGTTTTGAGCAATTTCTTCTTTTGTCACTTTTTTGTTTTCAAAAAGCTGTCTGCTGCAGAGGCGTCAGAAAGCATCTATATGAGGGAAAGGGTTAACCCTTTCCCACTTGCAGACTCATTTTGACCCATCAGCTGCAGATGACTTTTATTAAAAGGATTGATTCTGATGTGCAATTTCTTCTTTTGTCACTATGTATTCAAAAAGCCGTCTGCTGCAGAGGCGTCAGAAAGCGTCTATATGAGGGAAAGGGTTAAGTGATTTCATTGAATTGTACAGAGGCCTAGATAAGGAGGAGTCACCTGGTTGGTTTTCCTGTCATATATCTTTCATAACCCAATCAGAGTCTGTATTATCGTACTCATAAGAATGGTCTCAATGAGACGATTTATTTGAGTACCCACAACGTAGAGTTTGAAGAGAAAAATAAAGATTTCAGAAAATGCACTATGCCCCCTCCCCTTATCAAGAGCTCTGTGTTCATATATGATATTGGTTGTATGTTCGCACATTTATTATATGTGATTGTGGTTGTATGTTTGCACATTTATTATATGTGATTGTGGTTGTATGTTTGCACATTTATTATATGTGATTGTGGTTGTATGTTTGCTCATTTATTATATGGTTTCTTGGATTAATTTAAGATGACTTTGCTGCACATGACTTTTGAAAATACAGTTGAACCTGTGTATGAAGACCACCCAAGGTAACACAACAATGTGGTCTTTGTTTACAGGTGAAAATGCAGAAAATGAGCAATGGGGAAACTAAAAGAATGGTCGCTATAGACTGGGAATTGCTTTTCCAAGGTGGTCTTTATCACAAGTGTATTGCAAAAAAAACCAGAACATTCTTCTTTTTCTCTAAACTGTATTTTTGCTGATGATATGAATTTTAGATAGTCATGCATATCTTAATATTGTACAAGAAAACCCAGTATGTGTATACATGTACTCGTTGTGAAAGTTATTTCGTTTGTTCATGTTTATCTATACTTGAGGTTTAGATGCCAAAGGTCTAGGGAAGGAACAATGTAAAAGTGTGATTAAGTGTTGGGCTGGCCCATCGTGTTCTAATGTTTGGACGTAAAGTGTAAATACTTTAAAATATAGATTGTGTATTCCATGATGATTTTATAAGATTTATCTTATCATGATTTTATCTGTCTGTCTGTCTGTTTGACTTAAACTGAGCCCACTGGTAGCTCATTCGGTAGCGACGCGAGCAGTCAATCCAGGGGTTGTGAGCTCGAACTCCAGCCCGGCCAACATTCTTTCAGATGTTTGACAAAATTCACTGTATTCGTCTTTCGAAAATAGGCTAACAGTCTATGTGGAAAAGCAGCCAGTTGCTTGGAAAGAATGTTGTGTGGAGTACTGGTGTGAGAAAGCCAGAAAACACATGACTAGGTGAACTGGTCGCCATGGTATGACTCAATATTTTTTGAAAACGTTGTTAAACCCAAATCAATCAATCTAAAACTGAATAAGGCAAAGTCTTAAATCTGATATAGGTACATTAAAACTTGGTTTGTGCATAGAGTACAATTAATATAGTGTGCACATCATTTGTAATTTCTGTTTGTTTCAAGGTCAAAAGGTGCTTCTGTTATATGTCCGTAACTTAAAATTAACACTTTTCAACGTTCAACAAATCTCCAGCAGATAACTTTGTAAACATCTTGGCAAAAATATGAAAGTAAATTAATTGAAAAGAGTTGAAAACATTGCTGTAAAGGAAGAAATTGTTCATTTTAAGGAATTTGTCCTTTTCTCAAGTTGTTTTAAAATTTCATCTGCTGCAGAGGCATCAGAATGTGTCTGTTTGAGGGACATAATTTTGCACATTTCCGGCTGTATGAAATTAATTATGACTGAAAACAAATCCAATCCTTATTGTTTTGCTTAGTTTTTACCAGAAATGGCACCTAAAGTAGATTTTATTGTTTGGAAATCACATGACAGTACCTTTAACCCTTTCCCACATGTAGACGCTTTTAGACGCCTCTGCAGCAGACAACTTTTTGAAAACTTTTTAGCAAAAGGATAAATTGCTCATGATGAGCAATTTCTCCTTTTATCACAATGTTTTTCAACTCAATTTAATATTATATATCATATCTGAAGTTGTTCACGTTTTTACTGTGATGTTTTCAAAGTTTGTTGTATGTGGGAAAGGGTTAAAGGATTTTATTGTAGAGTATATTTAGAGAGGATGATGGAAAGGAGCCTGTGATAGTTGTTGTTGTTGCAATCCATATATAGATTTTATTTTTGTATTGTACTGCTATGAATAGAACTGCCATGAATTATCGCTTAACCTCATACGACAATTCTGCAGCAGACGACTTTGAACATATTTTGTCAAAAAATAGAAAATCTCAATAATTGAATGGATTACCTATGACTAAAAGTGGAAAACATAGTGTTAAAATGAGAAATTGCTCGTTTTGAGCAATTTCTTCTTTTGTCACTATGTTTTCAAAAAGCCGTCTGCTGCAGAGGTGTCAGAATGAGGGAAAGGGTTAATAGAATTGCCATGAATTATGTGAATAAATATCATGTTGAAATATACAAATATACCTTTCTTTATCTTACTTTGTTGTATCATGAGTGACCATGAAACCCTCTTATATACTTGATTTATGGAACTGAAGGCAAGAGAACATATTTTCTATGCATATTTTATAAGTTGAATAAAGCTTATTTGAATCATTTTCTCTTTTTCCAAAGTAGTTTACTGCGTCAAAAGGTGTCTTTATCAAAAGGTGTCTTTATCGGGGAAAGGGCTAACTATAAGTTTCTGAACATGCAGATATAAATGACGTATCTGCTGCAAATTTGTTGAATATGGGATAAGGTGGATAAATGGACTGAATTGAATCAGAGACAAACATAATTTTGGAGTGAAGGACCTTGCCACCAAAAGGGTAGAACCAAAAAAAAGGAAGGAAAACAGTTAATTATCCTTAGTTGATTGACTGATTGTTAGGTATTTTTTTCGTCGCTTTCAACACTTGTTTCAGTTACATCACGGCGTTTTCTCGGTAAATTACCAGTACGACTGGTCCATTTATCCTAAAACCAGCCAGTCAGTCGTAATGCTAACCCCGCAACCCTGAGCGCCAAGGAGGACAGCCACTACTACCATTTTAAAGTGGTTGGTATGACCCGGCCGGGGATCTAACCCGCGACCTCTTGAGTGGACGCTCCGCCATGACACCACCTAGGCAATAAATATCATTAGTAGATTGACGGGTCAATCCAGAGTCATGTGTTCAAATCCCGACTCGGTACATACACTTTCAGATGACTGACACAAGCCAGTGTTATTCGTCTTTCTTTGATGAGCCAGAAGGTTGCCAGTTGCTTGTTTGAAAAGCAGGAAGTACATGGAAAGATGAACTGATTGCAGTGATATAACAAAAATACTG
The DNA here is from genome assembly GCA_031761405.1 of Serripes groenlandicus. Taxonomy (NCBI): domain Eukaryota; kingdom Metazoa; phylum Mollusca; class Bivalvia; order Cardiida; family Cardiidae; genus Serripes; species Serripes groenlandicus. The sequence goes on from JASEVX010000026.1 coordinate 1,652,583, forward strand.
TTGACAAAGGGGTTAAATCCCGTTCAATCCTATACTGCCAAAAAGGGAAGTAGGACTGATGGGTTTAACACATGAGGTTTTTTTCTTGATACAAGATAAGTAAATTTACACAGAGAGAATACAAGACTACCTGTTATTTGTTTTTTATTTGAAATATTCTACCTTATAAATAACATGACTAAACAGTCTTTCTCTCAATAATGTTGTTGAGCAAATATTTGAAGCCACTAAGTGAAAAAGAGTTACTATAATAAATAACGGGGTTAACGATTAGTAGATAACAAATAAAGGGATTAAGATGTGGACACCGCTGCCAAAGATCCTAGATCCTAGATCAGCATGCATGTCCTGTTGCAAACGGATCAAGTGCTACACTGTTCGCTGATAACTAATTCAAGTTTTCTAACGGATCAGAACAGCCGTAGATTGATAATGTTCACAATTATTATTCATACGATTTAGTGAAGATAACACCTGAAGGCATCTTGCATCGTACACGTCTTGTGGGAACATGGTTGGAAAAGTAGGAGCAAGTCATCCTTTCTGACATCACACTTTTTCTTCAGGTTTTTAAGACCGGTGTAAACACAGATCAGTCAGCACATTTATCTGACAAAATTGAGCCGTCCCGTGAGAAAACCAACATTATGGCCTCTGCGTAATGTACCGACCAAGATCAGCCCGCAATCTGCGCAGACTGATCCGGGCCGAAACATTCAGTCTCAGGGGGATAGAGGTAAAGAGTAATAATTCCTGAAACAGAAAATCCACAGGAGGCGAAAAGTGTCTGTCCGGGTAAGCCTGCGCGGCATGCTTAGGCTGATCCGGGTCGATACTTTACGCAGAGTCCACACTGTTGGTTTTCTCGCGGGACGGCTCAAATGCATTATTCGCTAATAAGTAAAAGAATGTTTCAAGAACCATCTGTAAAACATTCGGATACTTCAACTCGTCTGCGGATGATGGTAATCACCACTCACATTGTAACTTTCTTTCTAACACGTGTTCGGATACTTCAACTTGGCTGCGGACGATGGTATTTTTCTACAGATGTAATAATAACAACGCAGATCACCTCTCAGATTGTAACTTTCTTTCAAACACGTGTTCGGATCAGTCGACTTTGTTAATATCATATGAAGTCAACGATAAAGTTGTCTTCTGTCGAATCACTCACATTTCAATGAATTGTGTTGCCTGCCCTAGCAGATTGGCCATATAGGGAACTCTTCTTAAACGTTTGTAATTTCCCACATACAGAGTCGTTCTGGCGCCTCTGCAGCAAACGACCTTTGCAAAAAACTATTTTAACTTTATTAAATAATTTGTTTCGTTTTTTAGAGAGTTCCCATATTTTTACTAAATGTTTTCAAAGTCGTATGCTACAACTTGTTGTGTGTCGTAAAGGGTTAACTGACAGGCGACACGTGTGTTCCTTCGAACACTCTTGTCTCTGTTTATTCCTCTAACTGAATAACTTGAACTTTCTTGGCGGCTAAAAGTTTATCAAATTTCACCACGTCTCTGTAGTGTGGTATGAGGGCTGGATCCATGCCGGGAGGGAAATATTCCGGTGGCTCCTCTTCCACAGGTGGCGGGTGTAAGACAGCATCAACCTCTTTCAAAACATCGAACCTCTTAATGGCTTTAAGGCCGTCTACCAGGTCATCGGGCCGAGCACGCGTATGATACCGTCGCCAACGATTGAGTGCAACGCTTATAATGTCTTTCTTTGGTCCCCTGGCACCTTCGATCGCGATACTTGCAATGTCTTTTTCGATGGTCTCGGCGCCCCGCTTTGGTAAGAAAGGAAGATTGCGGTACAGATTCATCCAGTCTTGGTCTATGTGTTGTATAACCACACGACAGGCTTTGTCAACGGCACCTATAAATATAAATGAACCGCCCACCTTAATATTATTATACCGTGTTGACGCATTCGCATCTGCAGCAGACGACTTTTGAAAACATTATGTTTTTTTGGGGTTTTTTTTAAGAAGAAATAAAGTGTTATATCTGTAAAAATAGACGTATAATTTAGATACACAATGAACTCAAAATATACATTTTTTCCTTTTCCCATAATGTTTTCAAAAACATTTGGAACAGACACATCAACTGAGAATTGAAAGCGATTATTGTGACTGGCGCCCTTCGTGTTTGTTGATTTAACCATTTTTAGATCATATCACGGCGGCCAGTTCACATACACATGTGTTTCCTGGCTTTCCCACGCCACTACTCCACACAACATACTTTCCAAGGAATTGGCTGCATTTTTACATGGACTGTTAGCCCATTGGAAGAAGACGAATGCCGCTTGTCACAGTAACTTTTGTCTTAAGTCGGAAAGACTGGGGTTCGAGCTCAACACCCATGGATTGACAGACTGCGTCGCTACCGACTAAGCTAGCATTAATCGTCTTCGAACGATGCGCCTAATGCGCCCAATGTGCATGTATGTGTAAGATAGTAAGAACTGGTACGTGAGAGAACCTGTCAACACATCGTTCGGTGAACTGGTCGACAGGCTATAACAGAAATACTATTTTAAAATGCTTTGAACTCAAATCAATATATGAGCGGTTCTGTACGAAAACAAGCTTATCGTAATCATTTCACGATTCATGCTAAGAATCCAAATGGATTATGCTTTATAAACGTTTTTTTGAAACCTTCTATGAATTATAGGGAAACAGTACAGTGTCAGACCAGACTGCGCAGACTGATCTTGATTTATACTGATCGAGCGCCGCTCATACGATACTTTCGTTTGTCTGGAGACCACAATGTACACATGAATACCGTATATATTCAATTCTATTGTGATACCAATAAAGGTTTCGGTCACTAGTTAATATTTTATAAACACCATTCACTTGATATCGGTCTTCCGCTTCCAAAACATCTGGGCAAGAATACGGTAATATCTTGGAAAAATTGGAAATATTATTTTGAAACAAATTGGAAATTTTTATTTTGAAACAAATTTGAAAATATTATTTTGAAACAAATTTGAAAATATTATTTTGAAACAAATTTGAAAATATTGTTGGGAAATTAGAAATTGTTCATATTTGTCCCTTTCCAACACTATTTTTAAAAGTTGTCTGCGTAAGAAGCGTCATAAGTCGTCCGTATATATCTAATAGAAAGGGTGATGTGAACTTTGTCCATTCAAAAAGGTACATAAAATGGTATTGTGCAATAGCCTTGAGTGTAGGATTAGATCTGCTCCGTTTCATCAGAATCTACACACCTATACAGAACCATCTAACAAACGTAACTCTTTCAGCGCTGAATTAATTAAAGTAGACTCTTCCATGTTCACAATCGGGCGTCTCCATTTCTCATGTAATAAAAGTTGGGAATATTTTGATAACTAAAAGGCAAAAAAAGCTGATTTCAGGTGAGACAGCTCGTTACGAGCTGACTCACTTGAATCAGTATTGTTTGCAAAAACCTCAATATTGCCTTTGGCGCTGAAAAGGTTAAGTAAATAACATGTGAAAAGAGTATATCTTGATCAGACTGTACAGATGTACAGGCTGGTCTGGATATACACTGGTCACAAAAGCCAACGTGTACCTTTTACCCAGAGCAGTATCGATATAATCAAAGCATAACATATTTGTATTACCGTCTGTTCCCGTCGAGATATTCGGCAGCCTGGCCTTCGTATGTCTTGCGGTTATAGGCATATCATAGAATATCTTTTCAACACTGTCATTGCTTGTCTTGAGCAGAAGTAACCTCCTCGACAACTCGACAGTTTTCTCGATAGTCCGACATTCCGATTCTCTTCTGCATTTGTCAGCCTCAGCTTCTTTCATTTCGGCAGTCAGTTCTATAATTTCCCTTTCGAGTTTCTCCAACTGTACCCGTTTGTCCCTCATCCACTCACTTCGTTGTTTAACCATGGATAAATTCCGTTTCACACCGGGTAGTTCGTCCCTGAGATACCGGAGTTCCTCGTTCAGATTGTCCCACGTGATTGCCATAGATTCAATGTCCATACCGATAGGTTGACTCCTAAGCAGGTCTAAACGACCTTCCTTAAACTCCATGTCCAATTCAAGTTCTTTATTCTTATTTTCTAGAAATTCCTCCTCCACTTCATTCGCGTCTTCCTTGTCTTTAAGGTTATCCATATCCGACATTAGTTTTGCGTATTCCGTTTCAGCTTGGTTCACTTTAAATGCGGCTGAATGATACCGCTCCCCGGCGTCTCTCATCACTTTAGTGTGATCTTCCTTCTGGTGATCTAAATCTCGGACGTCGTTTTGAAGAAACACTCCATAATTCTCATCCGCTTTCAGCCACTGGGCCATGATGGAGAGCACCGCCTTAATGTTCGTGCACGCTTCCGGGAATAAAAGCAAAAACGGCACAATCTCACTCTCAGTTCTCTGACAAAACGTAGCGACCTGTGAACTAAACAGTGTGTAGTGAATGCCTCTGTTTTTGAACTGGAGCACCAAGGTGTTTATTTTGTCTAATTGTTCGTGAATCGCTTTCTTCCAGGAGCGAATCTGAATCTCATAATGTGCCGCCGTCTCCACCTCAACATCGCCACCGGGTTCGTAAAAACTGATGCAATATTTCTCTAGCAAACGTAGCATCTTTAAACACGCCTCCGACACCTCAGAGAACTTCCCCGGTACAAAATTCTGGACTTTTGTGTATACATCCTTTAATAACGTAACGTTACTGGGGTCCCCTTTATAGCGTTTTGGGTCGGAGCCATACTTAATGGCAGATTCGATGGCTTTGGTCGAAGATAACTCAAAATACCCGAGCATGCGCACAAGGATTTTTATTGGCGTTGAATATTTCTCCACTTCATGGTTAAGTGACTTCCCGACGCCATAGTACGAGCGTTCTAACCGAGCAAGTTTTTTCTGTACCGCCTTTATCTCCGAGTGGATGGCGTGTCGGACGTCCTTCAGGCTCGACGGAGGGTTCGATTCCAGTCGAAATAATCGAGACACTGGGTTGGCCGTTACGTCATCTATTGGCAGAAGGAACGTGCTTTTATTGGCTAGGGTAGGCATTCTGAAGTCGAGAACTGGGCGCATCTGAAAAATATATGTTGAAAATTAGGGTTTGTTTCTTCTGAAATAATTTGGTTGTAAAAATGCGAACTACAGTTGATATATAAAAAAGTACTCATTTCCAAACATTATTTCTTATTTACTTTTTGTCAAGGTAAAGCCTCCCCCACGTGTTTGATTATAATAAAGATTCCCCAATATTCTGTCCTTTGGTTGATTTCCGAAAAGCATTAAGCTCATACAAGTTACGGTTTGAAACGAAATGGTTTGCTACGTGATATTAAAAATCAAATCAAATCGGCTATTACAATTGTTAAACTCTTTAACAGATAATGCAAATCTGCAGTAGACGACTTTGAAAAAATATAGGCCAAACTTTGAGAAATTTCTATGAATGACGTATTATCATTGAATGAGTGGAAACTTTGTAGCAAAGGTCGAGATAGATCATGATGAGAACAATCTCCTTTTGTATCAATGCTTTCAAACCTTCATATTGCATCTCTAAGTAGGAAATCATTAATATATAATCACAACCTATTTGTATTAATCCACCACGTTATGTGTAATATATAACGTAACCCTTTCCCACAATGAGACGCATGCTGATGCATCGGCATCAAACGACTTTTGAAAATATTCTGGTAAGAGAAGAAACTGCTCATTCAATGATTTTTATTTAATTTCTAGTGATATACAATATACATTTGTTTTGCATAGAATCTTTCAAATTCGTCAACTACATATTTGCTGTATGTGGTAAAGGGGTAAAGGTAGACCATGTCTAAAGGGCTCGGCGATTTATATACAAAGTCATTAGAGATCGGCATTGTGCGTAGTCTCAATTCGGACGAAACTCGCCGAGTCTATATAAATACGGACAAAGTACGGAAAGCGACAAGCCCAACATGTTTGTTCTAGCTTTATTTAATTGTCATGTTAAACTTCTCAGATGTAACTTAAATAAAAGACCAATTCGAATCCCAGGAATAAGTCGTGGCACGCGTCATTCAGAGGTTTCGAAATAAATTATTATTACAACCAAAATGCAAACATGTACTCGTAAAGCCGATGTTTGGATATATTTATATTCGTTATAAAGGGTTTTCCTTGATACGTGTAAGATTAAGTTACGCCCAGGCAAGATCCTGATCAGTTTACGCAGCACAGAGACGCAGGCTGATCTGGCTCTCTCTTCGCTGGTCGCAAAGTCCAGAAGGCCTATTTTCTTGTGACCAGTCTCAAATGTTTCCCTGTTGCTGTGCAACATAGCTATTTAGTACCTTGCATAAGTTTCATCATGCTGTTTTCAATTATCTAATCAATTTAACAAATTGTCGAGATCCTTTCATACCCATGTATGAAGTCGATACGGTAAACAACATTAATCCATTTTTTTGCCAACCAGGCCAGGCTTATTTTATTCTTAGTTTAGTGGGATCAATATAAATGCTATTGACAAGAAAAGATTGTCGGATGATTAACCCTTTCCCACTTACAGACGCATTGCCACAATGTTTTAACTCGTTTTAATAATATTAATTATTTATGAAGATTTTTCGTGTTTTTATCAATATATTTTCGAAGTCGTCTGCTGTAGATTAATTGTATGTGGGAAAGCGTTTAAAGGTTTGGTTGGTTGTCTGATACAGACGGCATTTGATGCATCAACACCATTGGTTAAATTCAACTCAACTGTATAGTATGCGGCTAGTCGGCACACATTAGCGCAATTGTCCATTTACAAGTGTATCCACATGAGGTTTATGGCTCCATGACGCAACAATATGTAATGAGGACAAGGCATTTTTGGAATTGGAGAAATTGCTCGTTTTCTTCTATCCCACATTGTTATCAATTGTTTTCGAAAATCTTCGTTTAACCCTTTCCCTCATATAGACGCTTTCTGACGCCTCTGCAGCAGACAGCTTTTTAGAAAAATAGTGACAAAAGAAGAAATTGCTCAAAACGAGCAATTTCTCCTTTTGCCATAATGTTTTCCACTTTTAGTCATAGGTTATCCATTCATTTATTGAGATTTTCTATCTTTTGACAAAATATGTTCAAAGTCGTCTGCTGCAGAATTGTTGTATGAGGGAAAGGCAATGTCAGTTTGATTGGGATCATGCGATGAACTCCGAGCTAAGCAATAAAACCACAACAAGATTTAATTTTATTTCATTTTATTAATTACTAAATTTATTGCCGTGGAACGTTTGAGGTTAAATATTTGAATGATATGATATTTTTGGGGTCACCGCTTTGAAAATATATGAGTAAATTTATGCAACATCTGGACAATTTTAAGTTTAGTTTAAACTTATTTATTTTAAATCGATTGCGAAACAAGCTTTAAGCTTATATTAATCACGCTCGATGTCTGCTTCCTGGATACTTAACCAGTACTCGCGCCGTTTGTGTGGAAAAATATCAAAGGCAGAACCCGCTCATCACGGGATTCGAACCCGGGACCTTTGGTACAAGAGGCCGACGCTCTACCTCTGTACCACTGTCTTCCACACAGTGATTTGGAATAATTTGTAAAAGTAATTCATTTTGTGTAATCTATGACCTTTCAAAATGAAGTTATATCTTGATTGGAGCCGATCCGCGAGAAAACCAATATTGTGGACTCTACGTAAAGCATCGATCCGGATCAGCCGAAGCATGCCGCGCAGGCTTACCCGGTAACACTTTTCGGCTCCTATGGATTTTCTGTTTCAGGAATCATTACTCTATACCTCTATCCCCCTGAGACGGAATGTGTCGGCCCGGATCAGCCTGCGCGGACAGCGCAGGCTGATCTGGGTCGATACATTACGCAGAGTCCATAATGTTGGTTTTCTCGCGGGACGGCTCATATTATTATCTTGAGTGCAAGATGTATGGTAATATAAACCAGTTGGAAAAAATCTGCATGTATATCAAGTTATCGTCATCACCCTATACTTGGACTACGTAGTCGTTGCCCTATATAATGTTAAATTCTGACAAAATGCCACCGTAGAAAGTGTAAAGAAAACTACCAATGATACGGTTTATTGGTTTGTTTTATTGCATTGATATTCTTTCTAAAACTTGATAACTTTCCAAATCCGAGTTAATCATTTATCACCAACATGTCAATTTGTTAAAGCCGTATATTTACCGGAGACTTTAACAGCGTTCGAGATTTTAAAACATTTAACTTGTTAAAGCTGTACTGTTTACCTGGTTGATAATTTCAGTGACGTCGTAAAGATTTTTATAAAATGTCAGCTTAACTAAAGCTGTTTATTTACCTGTTTGATAATTCCAGTGACATTATCTAGCGACCGAGATTGTATGAACCATAAAATACGGTGTCTATCATTTGTAAAGCCAGGCCGGGCATCGAACTATGGTCACACTCTCGCGAGCGCGAGGTGGACGCTTAAACCACTACAGTTAAAGTGTAAGCATACATTGCATAAGAATCGGTCCCACGAACTCGGATACTTGTATAGTGGGTTCTTAATCTCTTTAAGAAGCTGCAGAGCTCTAGATACTGAGCGTTTTGTTTGTTCTAAATTCCTTGTTTTATCCGCTAACCCTATGTTGTGGGTACTCAAAAGAGTCGTCTACGTGAGACGATTCTTTTGAGTACCTACAACATAGAGTTTGGTTGGATAATATGAGAGATATTGTGGGGAAAAGAGCTGTTAACCCCGCCTTTTCTGGACCTCTGAAGCTGTACTTGATTTGTGGATTCCCTTCATTCAAATAACAAATAGGCGTTTACCCAGGCATACGCACGTCATTTCGTCAGAAAAGATTATAATTAGAAATGCATTCAAAACTGAAGGCAGAGAGTAGTAAGGATTGATTTCGTCCAAAAATGTCAATAAATCTTCACATGGATATGATTAGGTTTGACCAAAAATACCATATTAAATGTAGAATTTCAAATGTTCCCCTATCATCTAGAATATGCTCGGACCCCTACCCCAAACATTGTGCTAATTCCGTTTTCATCCAGGTACGCTCCTGGAAAATGATGCGTTTCTGATTTTCCTAATAGAATGCTTAGTGTTAGGATAAGCCTTTCCCACGAACAGACAGCTTTAGAACGACGCCTCTGTAGCAAACCATGATTCTACTGATGTAGATCTCTATTCACTTTAATTCAGACTAAATCTGATAGATCGTACCTTAATAGTAAAACAAATCCAACGGTGGAATTTATCCTGAGACCGTGTGCTGGTATAAAACTTCGCACACTATCAACAACTGACTTCTTTAGGAGTATTGTGGAATATACCCGTTACATTTATGTGTACCAAAGAACTTTTGAATTATAAATATTCATAGATCACTCAGACATTCATAGAGAAATAATTAGATCGTTCAGCAAAATGATAATTGCAAACATAGTCGATAGAGATCAGCCACTGCTTTTGTTTGTTGTATGTTTTACGCAGCTTTCAACGGATACGGTCATATCACAGCGGACAGAAAAGATGATATTGGTCGCACACCTTATATTTACATCGAGATAAAATATATAAGGTATGAAACTCATACCACTTTACCTGCTGGAGTTCGTTCAGACCCATTTAGTCGGCTCTTACGGTTCAGGCAAGGGTCAGACTGTGGCTGAGTGTTCCCCAGTCACAGGGGGCAGATCAGCAGCTGTGTCGTCTCGATGAATGTGTCTAACACATATATTATGGTATGCCGTGTTGCTCTTAATCGTTAAGAACTTTTGGTCTTTATTTCAGGTAGATTATTCTTTCATTTTCAAGAGATATCGCTTCAAACTTTTAGAGATATATCACTCAATTAAGATAGAAATGCATTTTTCTAGCTGAGAGATATCTCTTATATATTGAGAGATATCTCTCCAACTTTTTGATTAATTGATTGATTGGTGTTTAAAGCCGTTTTCAAAAAAACAAATCAGTCATACCACGGCGGCCAGTTCACCTACTCATATGTTTCCTGGTTTTCTCACACCAGTACCCACACAACATACTCTCCAAGCAACTGGCTGCTTTTCTACATAGACTGTTAGCCCATTGGTGAAAGACGAATGACGTTTGTCACAGTGACTTTTGTCAAGCGTCGGAAAGAATGTTGGCCGAGCTGGGTTTCGAACTCACAACCCGCGTCGCTATCGACTGAGCTACCGGGCTCGGCGTCTCAAACTCTGAGAGACGTCTCCAGTTAAAAGAAATATATCTTGATCCCTGACTGATAAATCAGTACTAGGCTAAGCCATGTGTATTTCCCAGGGGCTCTCAACCATGCCAGCCGCGAGCGGGGTCGTGTCCGGAACGCATGGTCACAAATCCCCCAACACTAACCACTCGGTCACAATATGTTCTTTTATCTATCGGCGGAGAAATAGACAAGAAGCGTATTTGAACCGTCCCGCGAGTAAACCAACATTGTGGACTCTGCGTAAAGCATCGACCCGTATCAGCCTAAAAGCACGCCGCACAGGCCTACCCGGATAGACACTTTTTGACTCCTGTAGATTTTCTGTTTCAAGAATCATTACTTTATACATCATTCCCCTGAGACGGAATGTGTCGGCCCGGATTAGCCTGTGCTGACTTCGGATTCCATAATGTTGGTTTTCTCGCGGGCCGGCTCATTGTATGGTCTGAAATCCTTACTTGATCCTTAAACGGTAAAGTGTGGGAACTCAGAAGAATCGTCTCACTGAGACGTTTTTTGAGTACCCACAACATAGAGTTGGATTTAATAATAAGAGAGATAATGAGTGGTATTGTCAGTTTATTCCTACTTATCTAGTCCTCTGTTGAAATACCCTTAGCTGTAGTAATTTTGGTGATATTTATGTCATACAGCGTATACTTCAGGATGATATTACTGAAACATTGTTGAAACGGCATTAAACCACAATAAAACCCCTCAAAAATAATCAACTGATGATTGAACATTAGGGATTCGTGTTCATACATATCTCGCTATTATCCTGTCTCTCCGACATAAATGACATTTTAAATATACATCTAAGAACAAATTCTTTACATTACTCTTCCATTAGTTTTAAAAGTAAAATCTAGCTTATTATAATGACACCCTAATCTTACACGCTTTAACCCTATGTTTTGTCATACACTTGAATTAAAAGTAAATAGTGGTTATAGCGCCTGATTTGTGAGTGAGAAACATATGTTTGATTCTCAGTTGAGTAAAACCAAATACATCAACAAGAATTTTCAGTAGACAACATAGGTCGCCGACAAATACACAACTTAACCCTTAACCACATACAGACGCTTTCTGACGACTCTTCAGTAGACGTCTTCTGAAAACAATGTGACAAAAGGAAAAATTGCTCAACTTTATTCAACGATTGTAACTTCAGTAAAAGAGAGTTTCTAAAGACTTTACTAAAGGTTTTCAAACACGTCTGGTGCAGATTTAGTGTATATTGTCAAGGGTTAAACGAACGATATGTGACATTATTGACTCACTTCGAGTCCACCATAGAACCTGGTTTCGAGTTATAACAATATTCAAAAACTTTTATTACAAGAGAAATGGAGACGCACGATTTTGAACATGGAAGAGTCTACTATAAACAATTCGGCGCTGAAAGAGTTAACACCGTTGGTCCAATCGCATAAACAAGCTTTGTCGAAGTGTTTGTCAGTCATTTCCGACCAATTTCGGGATGTTTTCCCTCGATGTGTATATCATACGACGTCTTTAACGATTCATTGTCAGTGTCCAGAAGACTTCGACATAACGAGAGTCAGCTGTTGTCATAATTACGTTTATGTTCAGGATGCAATTTAACCCTTTCACCCATACAACAAATCTGCAGCAGACGACTTTGAAAGCAATTTGACAAGAACGTGAACAAACTCCATACATGAGAGCTATATTATTAAATAGAGTTGAACAAATTGTGACTAAAGGAGAAATTGCTCATCATGAGCAATATCTTCTTTAGTCACAATATGTTCAAAAGTCGTCTGCTGCAGAGGCGTCAGAAAGCGTCTGTATGGGGGACATTTTCTATATTTTATATTGACGACGAAATGGTAAACGCTGTGAAAATAGTAACAATCCGCCAATATCTTATTCAGACTTTAACTATGTCGTCTGACAAAAATAGGAAATCTAGCTACACTTTTTAAAAATCATTGTAAATTTAAATGTTGCCGAACTGGAAGAGCAATCAGACCCCCAAATCGCCCATATGCGAACAGTGAAGACCCGGACAACCCTGTCCATACGCACTTTCTCGCCATATGATAGGACTCCTAATATTTGAGTCACGCCTAACGATGTGTAGTTTTCTTGCATAAACGTTTCACTCTGTTAGCTCCGAATTTCATGAAATAGACTATATTCCATGAATACACGAGCTTGTTGAGTGTAGGCACGGTTTCGCCAGAGGATTCTCTGTAAACTTGTATTTTGTAAAAAACGTCAGATATAACTTCTGACAAAAGCAAATACGAAAATGTTTTAAGACCTCAAATCGCATGGCGTGGCTAAAATGTGTATTATCTGTTGACTTCAATACCCCTCTTTCAATATGAATCGAATAGTACGTTCGTTTGTATATACGGATCCTTTCCTTTTTATAAATTTTAATCTGTTTTCAATAGATATCATATTTTCTAAAAGAGCTCTAATAAACCCCATTGAAGATCATATAAGCATGATTAGAGTTTATTTATTGGTTATGCACTCGCTCTGTTTATTTGTGTGTTCAAATATATAGGCTAAATATCTTCAAGAGCTTTAAAAAAGAAATAGTGTGAATCGTGCAAAACGGCTGCAGCTACTACATATATTTACTTGATGTAATTTCACCCGTTTTGCTTGCCGACATTGGAGTTGATTTTTTTATAACCCCTATCATGCTGTATACGAAATTAAACAACATTTATTTATCATGATATATGCACGCTGATAACCCTTACCCATAGAAACAAAATATGCATCAGACGACTTTGAACGTTTCTTTGTTCAAATATAAAAAATCTCTATAATTGAAAATTTAATTATTGAATAAAGTTGAAACCATTGTGGCAAAAGGAGAAAATGGTCATCGTTGGCAGTTTCTACTTTTGTCACAATGTTTTCGAAAGTCGTCCGCTGCAAATGCGTTAAAATGTATGCCTACATGTGGGAATGGCTTAAATAGTATTTTCAAACAATAACAACTTGCAACGATCCGCGCATTGGTGCATTCTAATATTGGTCTACTTTATTTACTAGTCAGTTTTTAATATACAGTCAAACCTGTGCAAAGACCACCTTTGTATAGCAATTCCCTCTCTATAGCAACCGCACTTTTAATTTCCCAATAACTCGTTTTCTGCATAAATGACCTTGCGATTAAATACCATTTGTGAACAAAGACCATATTGTTCTCTTCCAATGTGTGGTCTTCAAATACAGGTTGACAATATATCAGAATTCCATCCGAAAGTTCGCTATAGGCTTTGTGGTAGGAAAAGTCTTATTATAAGATCTGACGTATTTCAAATGCCTTTTTTGGGGGTAAAAAGAAATTTAAACAAGGAAAATTCATTTCATGTACATGAACATGCATAGGTTAGCAGACGTCGAAAAAACAACAACATATTTTTGTTCTAACATAAATAGACGGTTATCTACCGTCTCTGTCACGTGACCGTATATGCTTGGGAGAATATGCAAAATCTCGAGAAAAGTATTGGCCCGCTAAATCGAAATTTCAAACGAGAAAATAGAACACGTCTTCGTGAAATAGGATACTCCAGTTCCGTGAAATTAAGAGATCACATCGAACGATGAGCTAACGCCATTTAAAATTAACATTCAATGGGATGTAACATTATACGAATTCAAAAGTAATAAGGTTTAAATTTAATTTCAGTACTGAACCTTATGTGGTAATGCGTTTAACAGACTGAACCGCTTTGGTTGTGTAGTGGTTAGAATGCCGCATCGAGAGCGAGAATTCGAGTATGAACCCGGACAACCCAAAGAAATGGCAGTACTGCTGAAAGCGGCGTAAAGCATTCTTTAACCCTTTCCCTCATATAGACGCTTTCTGACGCCTCTGCAGCAGACGGCTTTTTAAAAACATAGTGACAAAAGAAGAAATTGCACAAAACGTGCAATTTCTCCTTTTGCCACAATGTTTTCCACTTTTTGTCATAGGTTATCCATTCAATTATGGAGATTTTCTATGTTTTGGCAAAATACGTTCAAAGTCGTCTGCTGCAGAATTGTCGTATGAGGGAAAGGGTTAAACAAACATAAGGACAGTCTCTCCTAGTGATATATACTGGATAATATTGTTTGGCAGAGAATTGTAGTTGTTTGAGGTTAGACACCGTGTTCAGCAACATTTCCGTTATATCACAGTGTCCAGTTCTCATATCCCGTGTTCAGCAACATTTCCGTTATATCACAGTGTCCAGTTCTCATATCCATATTTTCTTGCCTTTCTCGCACCCGTACAGCACGGAATATATATTTACCCATATATGTTTTTATCTTATTGGTGTAAGAAACATGACGACGTTCACAATGACTTTTATCAATTATCGAAAAGAATGAATGCTCGAACTCACGGTCCTGTGGTCGATAACTTTCGCCGTTACCGACTGAACACATTAACTATCTGATGTCGAAAAGAGCTAAAATGAACAATGGCACAAACTTGGACTTGGGGAGTTGTTATGCATAATTCCAACGTATATCGTAAAGAGGGCAATTGTTGATTTCGCTATTAGATCGAGTTATATTAAGAATGTGTGAGCACTAAAATTGATATTTCACTATTGATATTGTTTTACATACTGCGAGCGAAACAAAATATTTTGCTGTTCACAGTTATGATGATCTTTCATCTAAACAAACACTTGATCTGTTAATGTTAATGTCATGTTTAAACTTAGATAATCGGATGGCGTGTAGAAATGGGTAAAGACGGTATAAAATGTGATTACCAAACGTTTTGGAACCACATTGGGTTAATCAGATTTGTTTGTTTGTTCAGATCGGGTTCGACGCCGATTTCAACAATAGTTCAGTTCGAGGGCTTGGCGTGAAACGGTTGTAACTAAAATTGGTATTTTGTTTTACCAAGGTTAATCACCTCGCCATAAAGTCTTTATAAGCGTTAAATCATTTTTCTTGATAAACAATGGAAATTTAGGCGAAATTCTGAGCAATGGCACCTAAATTTGCATTGTTTACAAAGGGGTTAAAATTGTTCCTAAACCAGGGATTTCAAAATAGGTTTTAAGTTACAACTGTTTCACGCCAAGCCCTCGAGTTACTTTACAATGTACTGGATTTTATTTCCCAGTAGTAAAGTTATCCTCATAACCCTGAACGCCAAGGAGGGAAGCCACTTCGACCATTTTTTTGGTATGACCCGAGTTGATCAGGATACAAACCAAGGTTATTTCCCAGTCCAATAGGAATGCATGTTATACAATGAATACAGCCCCATTCATCTCTTGCTCACTCATATTGTGCTCGTAATACTTATCAAAAAGTTATTGTAATACTTTAACTCTTTCAGCACCGAATTGTTTAAAGTAGACTCTTCCATGTTCGAACTCGGGCTTCTCCATTTCTCATGTAATAAGAGTTTTGGAATATTATGATAACTAAAAGGCAAACAATGCAGATTTCAGGTGAGACAGCTCGTTACGAGCTGACTCACCTGAAATCTGCATTGTTTGCAAAAAAACCTCAATATTGCCATTGGCGCT
This sequence comes from Serripes groenlandicus, assembly GCA_031761405.1. Lineage (NCBI taxonomy): Eukaryota > Metazoa > Mollusca > Bivalvia > Cardiida > Cardiidae > Serripes > Serripes groenlandicus. Next base: position 1,668,364 of record JASEVX010000026.1, read on the forward strand.
GAAAGAGTTAACTTGTCTAACGGTTTCTATAAACATACGTGTTTCTATAAACATACGATTTCTATAAACATACGTTTTTCTATAAACATACGGTTTTCTATACACTGTACCTCCAGTCAAATATAGCTCTTATACATGTTTCTTCTGAGTGAATAAATAAACGTGTCAACTTGACATCATGTCGAAATAGAAAACACTCTGATCAGCCTACGTGAAGGCACTTACTGATCTAGGTCTTCAGTTGTCGAAATGTGGTCATGGTAGAGTACCCTTGGGCAAGGTACATTTCCTAGCCTAGTACTGGTTTGTTTACCAAGGGATCATGAATAAGTCAACTGTCGCTGTGATATAACTGAAATACTGATGAAAACGGCGTAAAACCCCAACAAATCAAATCAGTTGTCGTAAATTCGCGAGAATCGTTTTTTTTCCAATGGCGGGGGTCAAATGAGAGTTGAACTGCTAAATACACATCCGCTGTATCCCCGTTGATTCTGTGGACCATTAGTTAGTACCGATATAAATTGGGTCATCAGTTTTGAATTAGTTCATGAAGGACAGATCAATGTGCCGAACAATAAGAACTATTGACAAATTATTGTTATTTCTCAACGGGCTTAGTGCTAACCTGAGCTTAATATTGATGTTACGGAATTCTCCAACAAAAAAGAAAACCACGCAATCGATACATCAAAAGCTTCCCTTCTTTTAATATTTGCATGCGTGATTGATTTTAATCGTATTGCACCAGATAGGCTAAACCCTCATCCCGCAACACGTGGTTGATTTAATAATTGTTTTATTGTTTTAATTTGGTTTTACGCCGTTTTTCAACATTATTTCAGTAATTTAACGGCGAAAGTTTAGTCATGCACGAGCCCTTGGTAAACTAAACCAGTACTGAGCTAGAAAATGTCCCTTGCCAAATGTCACTCCACCATGACCGATGCAATGCGGGTATCGAGCCCGGTTCCAAATCTCCGACGCTATTCACTCGACCAACGCGGATTCCTGGTTAAATTAAGAATATTGGACGGAGTGTAGATTGGGATTAGTCCACACTTTTACAAAAAGACAAGATCTTTGTGCTATTGATTTTGTGTTTGTTTGTATGCGGTTTTAAGCCGTTTTAATTAACTTTTCAGTTAAATCACGACGTGTCTCGGGTAAGTTACCAGTACTATTGGTTCATTTATTCAGATACCAGTGAATCAGTCGTAATATTAACCCCACAATGTTAGCGCTAAGGAAGGAAACCATCATTACTATTACTAATGGTCCGTTTATCCTGACAACAGCCAGTCAATCGTTATGTGGCAGAATATGATGATTCTTGTGAGACCTTGCGAACACGCAATTTCGTCTGAAACTTCACCCTACGATGATGCATTAAGACACTTTTTTGACGCCTATGTAGCAGACGACTTTTGGAAACATAATGACAAAAGAAATAATTGCTCATAATAAGAAATTTCTACTGTAGCCAAAACTTTTCAACTTTATCTAATAATACTACTTTCATTTGTTGAGATCGATTATCTTTGTCGACATATTTTTGAAGTCGTCAGATTTGTTCCAGTATGTAAGAAATGGGTTAAGACCCTAAATCGCTAGACGCGGCTTCTGACATTTGAGATCCAGCTCAACCTGAGCATCAGCGCAAAGTGGTCTGTATCTGCACTGTTCGCCAATTGGTCTCACACTAATTCAAGAAACGTCCAATTGAAATTGATCAAAAGGGTCAGACAGACAGAATTAGTCACAATAACCTAATGTTGGGTTTTCATGGAGCATATCTTATATAGACATGCATTCACATACGTGAACGCTGCAATATGTACAATGTATTTATATTGTATTCTAAGCCATTGTAACAGCAAAAGTATTTCGACGTTGAATACTATGATTTATCAAAAAGAGAAAAAGTGAAGGCGCATATTTTTTACAATTGAACCCGATACGATTTAACGGAGGGCGAAAGAAAGAAGGCAACAATGTTTATAAACTGAATCAAACAGTGTCTTGTGGTAAAATGAAAGTTAGAATTGAACTATGCGAACAATCGCAGAGAGAAAGAAATAAGGCAATAAGTTAAAATTGAACTATGCCAACAATCGCAGAGAGAAAGAAATAAGGCAATAAGTTAAAATTGAACTATGCCAACAATCGCAGAGAGATAGAAATAAGACAATAAGTTAATATTGAACTATGCCAACATTCGCAGAGAGAAAGAAATAAGGCAATAAGTTAAAATTGAACTATGCCAACAATCGCAGAGAGAAAGAAATAAGACAATAAGTTAAAATTGAACTATACCAACAATCGCAGAGAGAAAGAAATAAGACAATAAGTTAAAATTGAACTATGCCAACAATCGCAGAAGAAAGAAATAAGGCAATAAGTTAAAATTAAACTATGCCAATAATCGCAGAAGGAAGAAATAAGGCAATAACTTTTAAAATTTAAACTATGCCTACAATCGCAGAAGAAAGAAATAACGCAATACGTTAAAATTGAAATATGCCAACAATCGCAGAGAGAAAGAAATATTGATTGATTGGGGTTTAACGCCGTTTTTAACAATTTCTCAGTCATATCACGGCGGCCAATTCACCTACTCATGTGTTTCCTGGTTTTCTCACACCAGTACTCCACACAACAATCTTCCCAAGCAACTGGCTGCTTTTCCACATAGACTTAGCCCATTGGTGGAAGACACATGACGCATGTCGCAATGACTTTTGTCAAACGTCGGAAAGAAAGTTGGCCGAGTCGGGATTCGAACTCACAACCCCTGTATTGACAGCCCGCGTCGTTACCGACTGAGCTACTGGGACTCGACGGGAGAAAGATATAAGGCAATACGTTAAAATTGAACTATGCCAACACTCGCAGAGAGAAAGAAATAAGGCAATACGTTAAAATTGAACTATGCCAACACTCGCAGAGAGAAAGAAATAAGGCAATACGTTTAAATTGAACTATGCCAACACTCGCAGAGAGAAAGAAATAAGGCAATACGTTAAAATTGAACTATGCCAACACTCGCAGAGAGAAAGAAATAAGGCAATACGTTAAAATTGAACTATGCCAACACTCGCAGAGAGAAAGAAATAAGGCAATACGTTAAAATTGAACTATACGAACAATCGCAGAGAGAAAGAAAGATTGCAATAAGTAAGTTTTAAAATTGAACGACTAACGTTATCGCTGGAAATACATATAAGAAATAAACTAATTAATGCATAAACCCATCAATGAATAAACACATCAATTAATAAACACATCAATGAATAAACACATCAATGAAATGTTAAAAAGAAGAAATGAAATCTTACCCGCATTCCCATTCGACTGGGTCGTAAATATCTCTTGTGTTTTAAACTCATTTTTTTTTACAGTTAGTATACTCAACGAAACTTATCATTCACAAAAATCTAGATTTTAAAAACCTTAATCTGTTACAAACGATATAAGACTACGTATGAAGCCCAAAGATTTTGAAAACATCGTGGGAAAATGAAAAATTACTCAAATCGGGCAATTTTTGCTTTTCTCATATTGTTTCCAATTCTGTTCCGAACAAATGCTAGTGTTTCAAATGCTCTTAATCTCACTGCAATTTGATTAAATTATCAAATACGGTTTACATTTAACATAACTACAGATGGCAGCGTTCAATATCCATGTTCTACGCACTACTGATACTGTATCTACTCTATAATTCCACCCTGACACTTCGGTATACTCTCATTGATACACACATCGAACCGTTATCCTTATCATTAACCCTTTCCCTCATACGACAATTCTGCAGCAGACGACTTTGAACATATTTTGTCAAAAGATAGAAAATCTCTATGATTGAATGGATAACCTGTGACTAAAAGTGGAAAACATTGTGGCACAAGGAGAAATTGCTCGTTTTGAGCAATTTCTTCTTTTGTCACTATGTTTTCAAATAGCCGTCTGCTACAGAGGCGTCAGAAAGCGTCTATATGAGGGAGTATGCTCCATATAGATATGAACCGTACCACGAGATAACCGACAGTATGGACTCTGCGTAATGTATCGACCCAGATCAGCCTGCACAGTCCGCGCAGGCTAATCCGGGCCTACACATTTCGTCTCAGACGAATAGAGGTATAGAGTAATGATTCCCGAAACAGAAAATCCACAGGAGGCGAAACGTGTCTGTCCGGGTTAGCCTGCGCGGTATGCTTAGGCTGATTCGGGTCGACAATTTTACGTAGAATCAACACTGTTGGTTTTCTCGCGGGATGGCTCATGTCATAATAGAATCCTTATAAATATACCCCTTGTAGATACCATACGACCCAAAGGTTTGTCTTTAACCCGTTCCCACATACAACACATCTAAAGCAGACGACTTCGAGAATATGTAGACAAAATATGAAAATGTTCTACAATTGAAAGTGGTATTATTGAATAGAGTTGAACTCATTGTGGCAAAAGGGGCAAATCATGAGCAATTTCTCCTTTAGTCACAATGTTCTCTAAACGTTCGTCTGCTGTAGAGGCGTCAATATGGGTCTATATTTGGTGGTGTTAATGTTCTTCTATGCACTTCAGGCCATGACAAACGGAAGAAAAGATAAGGAATGGACATTGGTGATTGGCCATTGATGAGTTTTCAATTTTGCTTCCTCTTATATAGTAAACGTGATTTCAAAGAATTGGTCAGGAAATCGAGAATAAACTTAACCCTTTTCCCCACAAACAGACGCTTTCTGTCTGACGTCTCTGCAGCAGACGACTTTTAAAAACATTGTGACATAAGAAGAAATTACTCAAATCGAGCAATTTCTGCTTTTGCCACAATGTTTTCAAATCGATTCAATAAATATGATTTAATTTAAAAAGAGTTTTTTCCAATGTTTTCCTATATGTTTTCAAAGTTGATTTGTTGTATGTGGGAAAGGGGGGTTAAGCCGGTTAAGGCACGCTGAATTAATATACCCAATGATCATTGTCAGTGATACAGATAGTTTAACTATCACTGATGCATGTAGGTAGATCCATCAGACATTATAAATCTAGTTTAAACCCTTTCCGACGTACAAGAAATCTGCAGCAGACGACTTTGAACATTTTTTGTCAAAAGAAGGAAAATCTCTATAATTGAATGGATAAATTACTCAAAGTAGAAAACAGTGTGGCAAAAGAAGAAATTGCTCATCATGAGCAATTTCTTCTTTTGTCGCAACGTTTTCAGAAGTCGTGGGAATGTGGGAAAGGGTTATTAAAACTACCAATGAGATTCACACTAATGTCCAATATCCATGATATACGTGCTACTGTTGCTGTAGAAACCATCTGTAATACAGTTAACCCTTTCCTACATACAGTAATTCTGCAACAGACGACTTCGAAAACATTTTGATAACATTATGGTCAATCTGTATAAGAGAAAGTAGAAATAGTTGAAAACATTGTGGCAAAAGGGGATATTGCTTATTATGAGCAATTTATCCTTTTGTCACAATATTTTAACAAGTCGTCTGCTGCAGATGCGTCAAATGGGTCTATAGGTGGGATACCATTATACTTATTTCTGTAGATATATATAACCGTGGTAGGTACTCAAACAGGTTTTTATATTTTCCTGATATGTTAACGCTTTCCAAACATGATAGGCGCGTTATGATGCATCTGCAGCAGGCGACTTTTGAACACATTGTGAGCAGAGGAGAAATTATTTATAATGAACACCTTTTTCCCTTTGTCTCATTGTGTTCAATTCAAATCGATGTTTATACTATATTTTTTCATATTGATGCATAGACTCGTCTGCTGCAATTTTAATACATTTGTGCGAAACGGTCAAGAGTCGTCTGCGCTGATTATATCTGCAGACAGAATGACAATATCTGGAAAATTTGATTGCTGGAGTTGGACTAAATCGTCTGCTGATATAATAGGGCGTGTGGATGTGAATAAGGTGTGGCATATGCAAAGTCCTTTTCTTTCGTAATCACTTAACCCTTTCCCACTTGCAGACGCATTTTAAAGCAAAAGCAGCAGAAGAATTTTGAAAATATTGTGGCCAAAGGTGAAATTGCTCATGATGAGCAATTTCTCTTGGCCACAATGTTTTCAACTTTATTTAACAATTAAGCTATCTTTTAAGGAGATTTTTTAGGTTTTTGTCAAGATATTTTCAAAGTTGTCTGCTGCAGAGTTGCTGTATTTGGGAAAGGGTTAAAAAGCGTGAAAAAAGAAATTATTTCGTTTATCAAAATATTATTGTCTGTGTGTGTTTTGTTTCTTTGTGTTTATTTCTTGTTTTCGTTTAAACGGAAAACATCATTCATCATATCTTAACATTATTTCCTTATAACGAAAACATGTTTTTACCAAAGGGTCTCTCTGTAAATATGCTTTTAAATCGACGGCGTATAGATCTTTCCCGATCCACGGAACTAACAGATAAGGTTTGTTTGATTAAGTCACCCAAGAGCTATGTGAAATACGCGAAAGATTATGGCTAAACCCTCCAATATATCAAAGTTTAACTTGATCAAGTACTTCGTATGAAGGGGGCTTCTGTTCGTGTATTGCACGATAAAATCAACCTGATCCTGATCTGTGTGCAAGTATATTATATAAATCGCGTCTAACGATTTTGATTGATTGATTGATTGTGTGGTGTTCTACGCAGCCTTCAACAGTGTTTCCGTTATATTACGGCGCTTCCTTGGTTAGTTACCAGTACTACTGGTCCATTTCCCCTGACACAAGCTAGTCAGTCGTCATGCTAACGCCGCAACCTTGAGCGCAAAGGAGGGCAGCCATTACTACCATTTATTATAAAGTATTTGGTATGACCCGGCCGGGGATCGAACCCGCGACCTCTCGCACTCAAGGCTGACGCTCTACCAATTCACCACCAAGGTAGTCTAACGATTTTGAGTTGTAGTGGTAGAGTGTACAATCAATCGTGTAGTGGTAGAGTGTACAATCAATCGTGTAGTGGTAGAGTGTACAATCAATCGTGCAGTGGTAGAGTGTACAATCAATCGTGTAGTGGTAGAGTGTACACTCAATCGAGCGATTTGGTATCTTATTGACACTCCGTTACGGGGTCATATAAAGGTACATTGGAGTAATTGACACTCCGTTACGGGGTCATATAAAGGTACATTTGGGTAATTTACACTCCGTTGCGGGGTCATATAAAGGTACATTTGGGTAATTGACACTCCATTACGGGGTCATATAAAGGTACATTTGGGAACAATTACTGGGGCTACACTTTCCGTATTTTTGCCAAATAATGAATGTAGGTTTAGATTACATGTGGACGGAGGTCGAAGGCCAACTATAGTCACTCGGTGGTATGTACGACTATACTATTTGATATTCAGTATATATAAATAGATGCATAGAGGTCAGTGTCAGGTCATCAATGCCAAGTAATATTTCTCTAATGAATGCATATAAGCCGCGCGTAGCGATTCGAAATATTGTTGTTGTATACATTGAAGATTCACGTTAGACAGTGCATAAGTGCAGACTCGTCAGAGACTTCACCACTCGTCTTACTTTTAAAAAAGTATACACGTGCCTTCTGAGTAAAAACTAGAATTGTAGCCTCAATGATTACACTTTCATATTATTGTTATGTTAATCTTTGACGGAGGTGCATGAGGATCACTTTTTGCAACACTCGACTCAATTATTTATTTTAAACTTCGATTTTTACAACCCCTATTTATCAATCCTGACACACGCCTCCTTGATGCGTAATCGAGAATCGCTACGAAGAAATTGACTTTGACCGAGTGAATTTTAGCGCCGCATTCAACAGTACTTTTACAATATCACGGCGGTCAGTTCACCTATCAACGTCTTTACTGGGTTTTTTTTTCTTGAATAAGTTCTGAACACAGAATTCTTCCCAGGCAACTGGCTACCTTTAAATATAAACTCTTTCTAGCCCATAAGACGAGGACGAATGACGTTAGTTGCAATGATTGATGTCAATGGTTGGATTTGAACTCCTGGAATGACAGTCCTCGAACTTACTGAATGACCGACCTTTCACGGATCGATCAGAAAAAACACACTCATGAGGTTGACGTGGCTTATCAAAGGATTCGTACCGGCGACTTATTGAAGTAAGGACTGCCTAGTACAAAGTCTGCACCTTTATTTATCGATGTCTAAAATACTAGTTCAATTGAAGTGGTATTGTTCGTGCCTCTGTTTTTGCTATTAGACGAGGTCATTATCATACAATGGGGTTATTTTTACAAAATATAAGATTCGCCAAATGTAAACTACGAAATTGTATTAAATTGTATCTGCAGTCTGATCTTTATCAAGAATGTTCTCGAGTTGTCAACTGAACATAGAAATATCCATGTCCCTGATACAGATGACATTTGACGCATTCACATCCGACGATTTTTTTTAAAAAAAACATTTAAGATAATGTAGCGCTCCCTTTTCTTTAATGTTTCAATAGTGTATCGCTATTATACTATCATTTATCTAGATGGCAGACGACCTTAACTCTTTCAGCGCCAAAGGCATTATTCAGGTTTTTGCAAACAATGCTAATTCAGGCGAGTCAGCTCGTAACGAGCTGTCTCACCTGAAATCAGCATTGTTTGCCTTTTAGTTATCAAAATAGTCCAAAGTTGAAATATATGAGAAATGGAGACGCCCGATTTTGAACATGGAAAAGTCTACTTTAAACAATTCGGCGCTGAAAGAGTTAATAAAACCCTATCTTATCCCGTAAACAGTTAATCTTAATTCCATTGAATTCCAGCTACTTGTTTTATTACCATGGGTTTTTAATAAGGTCTTACATATTTTATTGAGGCCTCTTTGTTACATATGAGCTAGTACGTGACAAAAGGTATCAGTATAGTATTTCTGAATAGGGTAGGTTCAGATGATTGTTTGTGTCCACCTGTTCAATCTACCAACATACTTGTGTAAGTAAAATGTGAACAGTGTAGATCTTGATCATACTGTGCGTTTGCAGATGCTGATCTAGAGTTATGATATTCACAAAAGCCAACGTGTAACTTTTCACTGGCTCATAATTGGTAGTATGTAATAATTGAATATGTTAATTGGCTATTAGCATGTAACATTAAGATATGTTACGTTATGTTATATTGACATGAGAGTCGGGAACAGTGTAGACCAATATTGGATTGAATGACTGTGCAGGCTTGTCTTGATCTACATTGTTCGTGAATGTAGTTTAAAGTCGTGCTTTACGACATTACTCATTGCGCACATACAGCAAATCTGCAGCAGATGACTTTAGAAAGCCCTAAGCAAAAATATGGAGGATCTCTATAAATGTAAGTATAATTATTGAATAAACTTGAAAATATTGTGGCAAAAGGAGACATTTCTCTTAATGAACAATTTCGCCTTTTTGTCCCAATCTTTTCAAAAAATCGTCTGCTGCATATGAGTCAAATGTCGTCTAGTTGGAACGTCTTAGAGCAGGGTGAGGGTTAAAACTGTCCCTAATCTGAACTATTATTTGACCATTGGTATTCGGAAGCCCTAAAACAAACACGGATCGTGGTCGACATTCTTTTAGATTCTTTATCGACTTTTGCCTAAATCCTGTTTGGCCAGCCTTTAAAGCCACTTAACTTTATATGATAAGTGTTTAGACTGTCAATTACGGGCTAACACTTTTAAAACCTTTTCTTTAACCCTTTCCCACATACAACATATCTGCAGAGACGACTTTGAAAACATGGTGACAACATCATGAAAAATCTCCATAAAAGATGGCTCAATTGTTAAATTAAGTTGAAAACATTGTGGCCAAAGGTGGAATTGCTCATCATGAGCAAGTTCACATTTGTACAGAATGTTTTCAAAAGTCGACTGCAGTTATTGCGTCAAAAAGCGTCTGCAGGTGGGAAAGGGAGAGATTGTCTAGCCTCGTTTGGACCTATTTTCCAGACAGCATCTATTTAACCCTCTTTTCGGATAAATCTGCAGCAGACGATTGTATAAATATCTTGGCTGAATTGCTGGTCAGCTTTAAAAATGAAGGTTCAATTACGAAATATAGTTGAAAACAAAGTGGCAAAAGAAAAAATTGTTCATTGAGAGCAATTCGAAAACTTTTGAAAACTTATAATGAGAAATCAAGTTTTCCGTTTTCCACAACGTTTCCAAAAATCGTCTACTGCATAGGCGTCAAACTTCATTTTCATTTGGGAAATGGTTAAAACTATAACGTAAGGTTACATTTAGGCAAAAACGATTTGAATGCACGTTCATTTGATTGATTAGTTCTGAAAGCGGAAAATGTGCAAAAATAAGCTTACTGGATAACCATAAATAAAACTTAAAACGATGATATACGGCTATGTTTACAGTCTGACAAACAATAAAAACGTCTATAAGAGCCAAGTTTATGTGAAGACCTTATTTGAATTTTTGCATTCCATTACATATCATCCAGTCAGATAATATACAAACACTTATTTTGCTTTTAATTTCCGTCCATTTATTTATTAAAACCATTTCGCTGGTACAGACGTAGTCTGGTTCCCGACTTCCTATGATAGTAATAAGGGGAAGGAACTCCAGACTAGTACAGACGAAAGTGTTGCATTAATTATAATTAAATCTCTATAAACAGCTACATTTCCATTCTAAGACACGATGTTCGTTTGTTACGTTTGTAACTATCTAAGTACTTAATTGTTTAGACCAAAACTAAGCACTTGTGAGACAGTATTTTTACCCCGACGACTTAACCCTTTCCCTCATATAGATGCTTTCTGACGCCTCTGCAGCAGACGGATTTTTGAAAACATAGTGACAAAAGAAGAAATTGCACAAAACGTGCAATTTCTCCTTTTGCCACAATGTTTTCCACTTGTTGTCATAGGTTATCCATTCAACTATGGAGATTTTCTATGTTTTGACAAAATAAGTTCAAAGTCGTCTGCTGCATAATTGTCGTATGAGGGAAAGGGTTAAGACTGTTACTCAGACGACACTTAACGCTTTCTGACGCTTTTGCAGCAGACGACGTTTGAAAACATGGTGGCAAAAGATGAAATTACTCATGATGAGCAATTCCTCCTTTTGCCACAATGTTTACAATACTATTCATTAAATATTTGTCCACATCTAGAGTTTTATGCCTAGATGTGTTCAAATAAGTCTGCTGCATATGTGTTGAATGTGGGAAAAGGTTAATACAAACTGTTGTTTTGGTAGGGTAAACAACGATGTGCAATGTCTCACTATGTTTCTTTTCTTTTTCTTTTTCGTATTATTTGTCCGAACCTTTCGATATTTTATATAAAGTGTCTGGAAATTGGCAGAACTAAATCATTGTTGGCGGATTAAATACTGGTGTAGGTCTTCCGTTAAGATAAGAAAATAGTTTATTTACGTGATATCGAGACCTACTAACAGACATGTACGATAACCCATAAGTATATGAGACGCGGTTAGAGATTTAGGGTATTAATGCATCTGCCTACATTGACGATTCATGCAAGAGAACCGTAATCCCAAAAGCATCCATTGTCCGTCAACGTGTAAGTAAGTTTAAATAAGAAAATAGTTTATTTACGTGATATTGAGACCAACTAACAGACATGTATGATAACCCATAACCCTTTTCCTCATAAAGACGCTTTCTGACGCCCCTGCAGCAGACAGCTTTTTTGAAAACATTGTGACAAAAGAAGAAATTGCTCAAAACCAGCAATTTCTCCTTTTGTCACAATGTTTTCCACTTTCAGTCATAGGTTATCCATTCAATTATAGAGATTTTCTATTTTTTGACAAAATATGTTGAAAGTCGTCGGCTGCATACTTGTCTTATGAGGGAAAGGGTTTAGTATACGAGCCGCGGTTAGAGACTTAGGGTATACATGCATCTGCGTACATTGTCGATTCAGGATGGCCCGTTCGTCTGCACAGTCTCCTAAGAGCCTCCGTTTTCCGTCCACGTGAACGTCAGGTTCCAGACGAATCTTTTGACAAAATAAACTTGAAATGTAGTTCCATTAGATATACGCCAGTTTACCTTTTAGTGACCCCATTACAGAGGAAAGAAAGGTTTTAATCAACGTAATACTTTCTTTTGTGTAATGTTCATTTTACATAACCGAGCCCAAACGTATTCCTTCGGTTTAACTCGTAAACTTAATATGGAACCGAATAAGGGAGGTCTTACGTTTCATTAAATTGGAGCAGCAGGTGCAAAGATGTAGACGCAACTTGTCCTAAGACATCAAACTTATGTACAAACGTATGAATAGTCTTGATTTTCCAATACTCGAGCTAAAAACAAACAAAAAACGCAAATTTCTGACAATTACAACCAAATTACATTATTATTCAGTCAACGGTTGCTAGAATTATTGTACGGCTGCATAGCCAGCAGGAAAGTTTCAGGCTTAATTGAACTGTCGAATGATGATTTGTTCTTCTTTAATGGAGTTTTACGCCGCTTTTAACAATTATTCAGTTATATCACAGCATTTCCTGGGTAAGTTCTCAGTACGCCTGTACTATTTATCCTGACACCAACGAGTCAGTCTTAATGCTAACCCCACAACCCTGGGCGCAAAGGCGGGCAAGCCATTACTACCAGTTGAATGATGGAGATATGACCAGTAATATTAACAATAAATGTTTTGAATCTGACCTTCGAATGTTCCATCAAACGGCAGATCAATTTGTACTGACACTGTCGTGTTCAAGAGTGCATGATCAAATAGTAATTTATAAATTCAACTCACAGCATGCGTTTTTCAATAACAGTGATAAGGTATCGACGTTACATGATGCCTTGACCTCACTCAAGTGTGTATGGGCCTGCGTCAGGGGAACATGAGTATAATATAATTACAGCGCCTGGATTCTTTTAAATAGTTGTTGTAGAAGTAGATTGACTGTTTGGTATTTGAAGCCGCTTTTAAAAAAGATCAGTTATATCACGGCGTTTCCTGGGTAAGTTACGTGTACTATTGGTTCATTTATCCTGACACCGGCCAGGCAGTTGTAATGCTAACCCCAGCAACCCTTGGCGCCAAGAAGGGCTTCCATAACAACCATTTGTAAAGTATTTGGTATGTAAAAGTATAACCATTAGCATCGCTCTAATTTGTTTTGTATATGAGCCGCATTGGGCGATTTGGCGTCTAAATGGCACCCGCTATGATACTAATTAACGCTTTCCAACTAACAAGAAATCTGCAGCTAACGACTTTGAAGACACCTGGCTGGGCAAAACTATGGAAAACATATGTTTATGTTAAAATATTTATTGAATAGAATTGAATACATTATGGCAAATTACTCAGGATGAGCAAAGTCATCATTTGATATACTGTTTTTAAAAGTCGTCTTCTGCAAAGGCATCTGAAAGCGTCTATATGATGGAAAGGGTTAAATGTAGTTTGGCGTACAGCTTCCAGAGCTACACTTCAGTTGTTTTTCAGTAGATGTATTTATTGTATGTACTGTTTGATTGGTTGATTGGGGTTTTAACATAACATGTTTTCATTAATATCATGGCGGCCAGTTCAGCTTCCCATGGGTTTCCTGTATTTCTCATTCCAGTACTCCACACAACAGTTTGTCCAAGCATCTTGCTGTTCTTTCACATATACTGTTAGCCCATTGGTGGAAGACGAAGGACGCTTGTCACAGTGACCTTTATCAAACGTCGGAAATAATATTGACTGAGTTATGGTTCAAACTCACAACCCCTGGAGTGTCAGTCCGCGTCGCTACCGACTGAGCTGCCGGGACTTGGCAAAATACGCAATACGCATATGGACAAAGACCAAACATCGCTGAACGCGTCACGTTTATTAAAAGAGCAATGATTTTATTTTTACCAGAACATGTATGATAAAGAACAAAGCGAGAATCATTGCAATTGTCAACCGGCTTTTGCATTATCTCGTCAATCATTTTAAAGGTGACATAGATCACTTTTACAGGTGCCGTATGAGTAATCTTCAAAATCAATCAACAAGTCACCTTTTTGAATTGCTGTCAATTTATTAATAATGAGATTATATTTTATTTGGTGAAGGCTATATTTCAGCTAGGTAATTGTTATTAATTGATGTGGGACTATCTGTCGTCCACGTCTAATACATAATTAATACATTCTTGCGAGACCACATTAATTGTGCTGTTATTTCACATATCTTTGAAATCGTTGGTACCAATTAAATCCTGTATTTTTTATCTCCTTGACTATTTTTAAAACATTACGCTACGGTTTTTTTTGTAACAATATTCTGCCAAAATAATATGTACATGAGGCTGCATCTCCTTGTTATATCATATAAAGGTTGAACTACTTAAAATAAAACAGTAGAGTAGGGCTTCTCGTACCAAAGGACCTGTGTTCGAATACCGTCATGAGCACATTCTGCCTTTGGGATTTTTCCACTTAACCCTTTCCCTCATATAGACACTTTCTGACGCCTCTGCAGCAGACGGCTTTTTGAAAACATCGTGACAAAAGAAGAAATTGCTTATAAGCTTAAAGCTTGTTTTACAATCGATGTAAAAATAAATAAATAAGAACGAAAATACTGTGGCAAAATTAGAAACTGAAACTAATTAGAAAAAAATCTAACTTTTTTCAAAATGTTTTCAACTGTAGGCCTATTCCAAAATTCTACTTTCATTTATAGAGAGTGTTTACATGTCCATCTTAATATGTTCAAAGTCGTCTGCTGCAGATGTTTTGTAAGTGGGAACATTAATCTTGTTCCTACACTATTTATTTTTTAAAATGTCCTCTGATGCAAATGATTCAAAATGCGTCTGTATGTTGAAACGTTGTTACCAAATAACGAGACGGACGAGAAGGTTCACACAGCCGTAGGACCCCATTCGGAATAACTCGGATGAATGAAGGATAACGGAATTACCCGAGGAGTCCCGAATGCCGAGGGATGTTGAAGGATTACGGAATTACCCGAGGAGTTCCGAATGCCTAGTACTCGTCTGCTTCGAAAATATATAATGAAAAATCATTCGAAGTTTGATTTTGATATAAAGTGTTTTAAACATTCTTTAAAACGTCGTCTGCTGCATACGGCGCTAGAAGTCATCCGAATGAAGTAAATAGTTTAACAGACCCGCGAGTGATGTGTTTATATGGTATCTATGAACAGAAATAAACATAGAAACTTTTTTTTCCTAACATTTTGCCCAGTGATATCACATTAAGCCTGCTTGTTTAACCATAGGAGGATCAATTCACGCAAGACGAAAAACATGAAAAAAAACGTATATTTTCAAACTAAATGCAAAAAATAAACATTAAAGATCCAGATAAGAGGGTATAGCTGTATTTGGTTAATCATTGTCTATACTGGTTTGTAAAAATATGCGTAATATGAAGGGTTGCTAGACAAATGGAAGTCTTTTTATATTTGTTCAGGGTCTAATTTTCCGTTAATACCTTATTTGAATATTTGCATTACATTAAGCTATATTGTCGACCGCCGCATAAACACAGGTTATATTATCATTGAGTTAGATAATATTAAATCAGATTTTTTTTTGTATCAATTTGCTTTTTAATTCCGTGCGTTTATTCATGATTTAAAGCTATTAACCATTTCCCCCTTACAGTCGACAATAGCGCATTTACAGCAAACTATTTTCGAAAGATGAAATACAATACCTTTCGAAATGAGTAATTTCTCCTTTCTATATAACGTTTTCTATTTATCGAGTTACAATCCAAACAAACTTTACGGATAATCAATTTTTCATGTAGCATTTTCAAAGCAGAGGACTTTAAAACAATTACGTATGTATGATGTTATGATGTGTAAACCTTTCCGACATACAGACGACATTTGAGAAAAACCAACATTATGACCTCTGCGTAATGTATCCATCCAGATCAGCCTGTGTAGTCCGCGCAGGCTGATCCGGGCCGACAAAATTCCGTCTCAGGGGCATAGATGTATAGCTTAATGATTTCTTAAACAGAAAATCCACAGGAGGCGAACAGTATCTGTCGAGGTAGGCCTACGCGACATGCTTAGGCTGATCCGGGTCGATACTTTACGCATAGTCCATAATGATGGTTTTCTCGAGGGATGGCTCCGTTAATGCATGTGTATCAGAAGACGTTTTAAATTATTGTGACAAAGGGAGAAAGTGTTATTGATGAGAACATTCTCCGTTTGCCACAATGATTAGAACTGTTGAATAACTATACTCCTATTGCATGTATAGAGAATGGCCATATTGATGTCGAGAAGCACAGTTGCCCTGTTTCCACGCAACTGGCTGTTTTTCCACATAGACTGATAGCCCATTGGTGGAAGACGAATGACGCTTCCATTGCATATTTGTTGTATTTTGGAATGGGTAAATACCAATTACTTTGTAAACCCTTTCCCACCTGCAGACGACGCATTTTGACGCAATAGCAGCAGACGACTTTTGAAAACATTGTGGCCAAAGGTTTACTTTATTTAACAATTAAGCTATCTTTTATGGAGATTTTTCAGGTTTTTGTCATCATGTTTTAAATGTCTGCTGCTAATTTGTTGTATGTGGGAAAGGGTTAAGCCCAGATCAATCAGAATCCTACACTCTCTGTTAGCAATCAAAGTCAATGAAGTATTCATGCTGCTTTTGAATGAACTTAATGATCAAATATCTTTCTCTTTCTCTCATTCTCTCCTACTTCCTCAAAACTTTTTTTTATTACCATTTATATAGTATATTAATATATATTGTTTTACAGTATCGAACTTGGCAGTCAAAGTATAATTAATCATTAATTATGGAAAAGATTCGGTAACATTGTGGTAAAAGGAGACATTTCTCATATTGAGGAATTTCTACTTTTGTCATAGTTGTTCAAATGTCGTCTGTGGTAGAATCTAGATGCGTTAAAATTCGGGTCTATGTGGGAAACGATTAATATAAAAGTACAACAAGCTGTAAGTGCTTGCTTCATCATCGACTTATAATCAATAAGTGTATAACCCCCTTTCCCTCATACAGACGTTTTCTGACGCCTCTGCAGCAGACGACTTCTGAAAACATTGTGACAAAAGGAGTAATTGCTCAAAACGAGGAATGTTTTAACCCTTTCCCTCATATAGACGCTTTCTGACGCCTCTGCAGCAGACGGCTTTTTGAAAACATAGTGACAAAAGAAGAAATTGCTCAAAACGAGCAATTTCTTCTTTTGCCACAATGTTTTCCACTTTTAGTCATAGGTTATCCATTCAACTATAGAGATATTCTATTTTTTGACAAAATAGGTTCAAAGTCGTCTACTGCAGGATTATCGTATGAGGGAAAGGGTTAAAAGCCACCTGCTGCTGAGTTGTTGTATATGGGAATTGGTTAAACAAAGTGTGCTTAGTTGTAATGCTTACCCCGCCTAAACACGGCATTCTGGAACGTAATGACCAGGAGCTAGCCGCCCTACTCATACTGCTGGTCGCCCGTCTCAACGAAGCCTCGGAACCCGTCCAGCTTCCGGGCCCCGCCCAACTTCCCGGCTTCTTAATTCCAAACCCGCCATGTGATTTTCGAAAACTGTTTACACTTTTAGACATATTTCAAGGTTTTATTAGTATCTATATTTCTTTTATAAAGTTTATATTCTTAACAAAATCCCCATCCAATCTTCCGTCTGAACTTCAAGTTTTATCTTTTTTTTAAATTGTTTATAGACTCCTTTTGTTATCCAATTTTCGCTTAAATCTTCTTTCTTGAAATTCGAAAAAATAATATATTCTATTTTAATTATGTTTTAATTTGGTTTTTCCTATAATGGTAGCCATGTTTTTGTTGCTAAACATTTTGTTGTTGTAAATTCTCTGAGAGTTTTCTGCACTTTTAACACAATTTACCTATTTTTTATGTTTCTATATTCGTATCCATAACAGTATTTTGTGTTTCTGTGTAGGTATATAGTTCATTCATAAGTCCTATCCTCAACCTCACTTTATGTATCTATATCACAATTCGGTTCCTATAAAAACTGGAGAGTGTCACGTTCCAATATACCCGTAATAGTGTCAGTAATTTAATATAAAAACCAAACTCGTCCAAACATGGAGAATATCCGTTTAATACTGAACACACAGAAGTGGATTGAAATAAAACAACGCCATGAGAAAAAACATCCGACTTATAAAATGTTTAGTTATTATATCTATGTTTTGTTTATCCTCGTATATCGGGATTAATGTTACATACTGTTACATAAGGGATTACTGCCTATTAAACACTGCTCGACAGTGTTGGAACATGTATATACATGTACTTATTTGTATGTACCTAAAAAAGTGTCAAGCTTTAGGTTACTTGAATATCGAGGGCTTGGC
>JASEVX010000026.1:1686943-1838422 GCA_031761405.1 Serripes groenlandicus
GGAATCTGATAGAGATTCTAGAGAACCCCAAGGAACATTACACAAAATTATTTGAAAATTGGCTCAACAGGAGAAGATTTTTAAAGTTTTCACTATGGCCTATTTAAGGCAAAATAGCCCCGCCCTTCTGGCGGCCATGTTTTTTCAACCAATGAACATGGCTTGAAGGAATCTGATAGAGGGTCACCCAATGAACATTTCTACAACATTATTTGAAAATCGGCTAAACATTTTTTGAGGAGAAGATTGTTTAAGTTTTCACAAAATAGCCCCACCCTCTGGCGGACATGCTTTTCGACCAATCAACATGGCTTGAAGGAATCTGATAGAGGTCACCCCAAGGAACATTTCTACAAAATAATTTAAAAATCGGCCTGGAACTTTTGGAGAGAAGAAGATTTTTAAGTTTTCAACTATATGCCTCCCCCCCCCCCCTCCCCCATGTTTTTCAACCAATCAACATTTTCTTGCAGGAATCTAATAAAGGGTCACCCAAGGAACATTTCCACAAAATTATTTGAAAATTCGGCCCAACACTTTCGGAGAAGAATATTTTTTTAAGTTTCTCACTATTTTTTTCTTTCGGGTTGCCATGGATAACCAGAATTTTAAATGGATAAAAAAAAAAATTGAAGGAATTTAGTAGAGGACATTGAGAGGATACTTCCTACAAAAGTTTCAACCAAATTGGCCAAGTGGTTAGGGAGAAGAAGTTGTTTAAAGGAAAAAGTTAACACACAGACGCAGACGCTTCACGCATGACGGACATAATCAGGCAGTGGAGCTAAAAATCTCTATAATTGAGTGGACAACCTATGACTATAAGTGAAAAACTTTTGTGACAAAAGCAGAAATTGCACATTTTGTGCAATTTCTTCTTTTGTCACTATGTTTTCAAAAAGTCTTCTGCTGCAGAGGCGTCAGAAAAACGTCTATATGAGGGAAAGGGTTAACTGAAACAAAGGCCAGAAAACAATATGTGGATGAATTTTAATCCTTTACCCCACACAGTTGTAGAAAAATGTGGAAATATTGTTTTTATTTTGAATCTCAAAATAGGGTCAAAAAGAAATATCTACATTATTGAAACCTTTTCAAGAAAGGGAAAGTTGTAAGTTATCATAAAATGGTTCAGTCTTGCCTCAGGTTCATAATAGAAAATAGAATTAGTGAAAATGAAAACAAGAGGGCCATGATGGCCCTGGATCGCCTCACGCTGATTTTTATTTTTTCACTTTAGATTTTTTAAGTTTCCACATCAGCCATATAAGGCAAAATAGCCACGCCTCCCTAGCGGCCATGTTTTTTAACCAATCAACATGGGCTTAAAGATATCTGATAAGTGGGTCACTTAAGGAACATTTCTACAAAATTATTTGAAAATTGGGTAGTACGCTTTTGGAGGAGAAGATTTTTTAAGTTTTCACCATAGCCATATAAGGCAAAATAGCACCCCCCCACCCCCCACTCCTGGCGGCCAATGTTTTTCATATCATCCAATCAACATGGCTTTAAGGAATCTGATAGAGGGGTCACCCAAGGAACATTTCTAACAAAATTAATTTGAAAATCGGCCAGACACTCTTTTGGAGGAGAAGATTTTTTAAGTTTTCACTATAGCCATATAATGCAAAATAGCCCCACCTCCCTGACGGCCATGTTTTTTCGACCAATCAACATGGTTTCAAGGAATCTGATAGAGGGTCACCCGAGGAACATTTCTTCGAAATTATTTGAAAATCGGCCTGACACTTTTGGAGGAGAAGATTTTTTTAAGTTTTCACTATTTTTTTCCTTTTGTTGCCATGGAAAACCAGAATTCTGCATGGAGCCCAATTGACCCACTGGTTACTGAGGAGAATAAGATGACGGACGACGCACGACGGACAAAAGGTGATCACACATAACTCACCTTGAGAGCAAATCTCAGGTGAGCTAAAAAGAGAAAATTGTGAAACTTATAATGAACAAGAAGGACTTGATGGCCCTAGTTCGCTCACCTGAATCATGCAATATACTGCAAATGCGAAACACATTGATCAAGATCACAGACAATTATTCTGAATGCAACCTCCACCATGTAACAACAAGATTTTCCCTCATTTTGGCCTTGTGATCTATTTGATTTTTACCTGATATGATCCATATTCCGACATGGACTAGATATCATCAAGACAACAAACATTCTGACAAATTTTTCAACTTGCTCAAAGTAAAAATGTGGTGTCCGGAATTTGCACAATATTTTCCTTTATTGACCTAGTTTCTGACCTAATATGAGTATTCGGACTTGATCTAGATATCATTCAGACAAACATTCTGAAAAATGTTACAGCTGCTGTAGCAAAAATTGCAGCCTCATCCAGAGTGTTAACAAGATTGTTCTACAAGTTGGCCTAGTGACCTAGTTTTTTGACCCATATTCGAACTTGGCTTTTATATCATTTAGATAAACATTCTGAAACAAGAGGGCCATGATGGCCTTGGAATCGCTCACCTGATTTTTCTTTTCTCACTTTACCTATATAAGCCCCGCCCCATGGCAGCCATAGTTTCCGACCAATCAACTTGGCTTGAAGGAATCTGATAGAGGGTCACCCTAGGGAACATTTCTACAAAATTATTTGAAAATCGGCCAGACACTTTTGGAGGGAGAAGATTTTTTAAGTTTTCACTATAGCCATATAGTGCAAAATAGCCCCGCCCCCCTGGCGGCCATGTTTTTTGACCAATCAACATGGCTTGAAAGGAATCTGAAAGTGGGTCATTCAAGGAACATTTCTACTAAATTATTTGAAAATCGGCCTGACACTTTCGGAGAAGAAGATTTTTTAAGTTTTGCGCTATAGCCATATAAGGCAAAATAGCCCCACCCACCCCTGGCGGCCATGTTTTTTCGACCAATCAACATGGCTTGAAGGGAATCTGATAGAGGGTCACCCAAGGAACATTTCTACCAAATTATTTGAAAATCGGCCTGACACTTTCGGAGGAGAAGATATTTTTTAAGTTTTCACTATAGCCATATAAGGCAAAATAGCCCGCCCTCTTCCCCCCTGGCGGCCATGATTTTCGACCAATTAACATGGCTTGAAGGAATATGATAGAGGGTCATCTAAGGAACATTTCTACAAAAATTATTTGAAAATCTGCCAACACAGTTTGGGAGAAGAAGAATTTTGAAGTTGTTTTCGGTTTCGTTGCCATGGAAACCAGAATTTTGCATGGATCCCCAAAAATTTGAAGGAATTCTGGTGAGGTCATTGAGAGGATGCTTTCTGTGAAGTTTCATCCAAATTGACCCACTGGTTACTGAGGAGAAGAAGTTGACGCACGATGCACGACGGACGCCGGACAAAAGGCGATCACAATAACTCACCTTGAGCAAAGCTCAGGTGAGCTAAAAATGTCAAGCCTTACATATCACCAAGACTTGTTAACATTCTGATAACGTTTCAACATGTTCAAGTTAAAAAAGTAATATCCAGAGTGTAAACAAAGATTTCCATTCAGTTTTGGCGATGTGACCCTTGTTTCTGACCTTAAATGACCTAGATATTTTTTAATAATACAAATATTCTAACACAATTATTAAACAAGAGGCCATGATGGCCCTGGATCGATCACCTGATTTTTTCCTTCACTTCTAAGCAGTATAAGCCCGCCCCTGGTAGTTTCCTACCTTGGCTTGGCTTGAAGAAATCTGATAGAGAGTCAGGTCACCCTAGGAGCATTTCTAGTAAATCTTTTGAAAATCTGCCAGACACTTTCAAAAGGAGAAAGATTTTTTATATTTCCACTATAGTCATATTAGGCAAAATAGCCACGTCCCCTGGCGGCCATGTTTTTTAACCAATCATACATGGCTTGAAGATATCTGATAGTGTGTCACTTAAGGGAACATTTCTACAAAAATTATTTGAAAATTTGGCCCTACACTTTTGGAGGAGAAGATTTTTTAAGTTTTCACCATAGCCATATAAGGCAAAATAGCCCCCCACCCCCACCCCTGGCAGCCATGTTTTTTGACCAGTCAACATGGCTTCAAGGAATCTGATAGAGGGTCACCCCAAGGAACATTTTCTACAAAATTATTTAAAAATCGGCCTGACACTTTTGGAGGAGAAGATTTTTTTAAGTTTTTCACTATAGCCATATAAGGCAAAATAATCACACCCCCCCTGGTGACCATGTTTTTTGACCAATCAACATGGCTTGAAGGAATCTGATAGAGGGTCATCCAAGGCACATTTCTACAAGATTTATTTAAGTTTTCACTATTTTTTTTCATTTCGTTGCCATGGAAACCAGAATACTGCATGGATCTCAAAACATTTGAAGGAATTCGGTTGAGGCCATTGAGAGGATGCTTCATAAAGTTTCAGCCCAATTGACCCACTGGGAACTGAGGAGAAGAAATTGACAGCACGCATCCGGACAAAAGGCGATCACAATAACTCACCTTCAGGTCAGCTAAGAAACTTAAAGCAAAAAATTGCAACCTCTGGAGAGTTAACAAAATTTTCTTTCATTTTGACCTAGTTTTTGACCCGATTTGACCTGTTCAAACTTGACAAACATTCTGATAGAGATTCAACATGCTCAAGTTGAAACTGTGGCCTCCAGAGTGTTAACAAGATTTCCCTTCAATTTGACCTAGTGACCTAGTTCTTTACCTAATATGGCCCAGTTTTTCAAACTTCTCCAAGGTTTGATATAGATGAATGTTCTGATAAACTTTCATGAAAAGCGGATGTAAAATGTAGCCTGTAGAGTGTTAACGAAGGCAAATGTTGACGGCGTATATTGGACGGTAGACGGACAATTCAATTGTGATCACAATAGCTCACCTTGCACTTCGTGCACCGGTGAGCTAAAAACAGAACACAGACCAAAAAGGATAGCCAGACCACCTTTGAAATATAACACTATATTCTTGACTAATAAGACACTAGTAAATGAACTAAAATCAACAAGGACATACATTTGTTGTTCTTTTAACTGGTTGATAAACATTATATTACAACAGCTTAGATAAAATAGCCATGTGTTAACTGTCACGGATATTTAGGACATTTGTGGGAAGAAACACTTTTATCAAAATTGTTACTTCTTGAGTCTTTTCAAAGTCTGTCTCATTTCAGTGTAACCCTTTCCCTCATATCACAATTCTGCAGCAGACGACTTTGAACATATTTTGTCAAAAACTGGTAAATCTCTATAATTAAATGGATAACTTATGACTAAAAGTGGAAAACATTGTGTCAAAAGAAGAAATTGCACGGTTTGTGCAATTTCTTCTTTTGTCACTATGTTTTCAAAAAGCTGTTTGCTGCAAAGGCGTTAGAAATTGTCTATATGAGGGAAAGGGTTAAAAAGACTAGAAATAATCTGAAAAAGGCAGAAATTGGATAAATTTATTATTATATACCGGTATAAATCATATTACCATAGTATAGTATATAACCATATAGCCTTTGTAAAGTATAGATATTATAGCCTGGTATACTATAAAGATTTTCTTCTTTTTGAAAAAATATATTGAAAGTTGTCTGCTACAGAATTGTCGTATGTGGGAAAGGGTTATAAAGAAGTATCCCGTTCTTTTTCTGCAGCAGACAAATTTGTCACAAAATAGAAAATCTCTATAATTGAATGGATAACCTATGACTAAAAGTGGAAAACATTGTGGCAAAAGGAAAACTTGCTTGTTTTTCAAAAAGGCCGTCTGCTGCTGTTAAACCTACTTAGTATTCATTAGCATCTAAAGCTGTTATAAATATTGAAATTCACAATTTTATAAAAAAAAAGATGCTATTTTCCACAATTTCCCTACACTACCTAACCCATTCTCAATTTAGGTACAAAAATCACTGGGTGAACTGGCCGCCGTGATATAACTGAAATATCATTAAAAATATCATTAAACCCCTTTCTTTAACCCTTTCACCAGGCTCGGCAATTCATTCTTTCCAATGATGTGACTTGTGTATCAATGGATATAGTCTATGTGGGAAGGTAGCCAGTTGCCTGGGAAGAATGTTGTGTGGAGTATTTGTGCGATGAAGCCTCGAAACGTTGGGTGAACTGGCAGCCAGGCTATGACTAAAATACCGTTGAAAACTGTTAAACTTGAATCAATCAACCTTAACCATTCCCCACATGCAAACACATCCATAGCAGATGATTTTTTAAACCATTGTGGCAAAAGGAAAATATGCTCACTATTCAATAATTATACTTTCATTTAAAAGAGATTCTCCACATTTGTATTACAGCTGAATTGCATGACAATATTAACATTTCAACCCTTTTCCTTATATAGATGACTTTTACTTCCATCAGCCTACAGCCTTTGGAAAATAATATACCAGGAGTAGTCCGAGACTTCTCTGACCCTAAACAGCCTTTTTCACGATTATTGATATTTCATTTTGCTGTGTAAGCCACAATAAAAAAGAAAGAGGCTTCTAGGGTCAGAGAAGTCTCGGATTACAAAAAGAGATAATGAACCATTTTCCCACTTAAAACAAATGTGCAGCCCGAAACTAGATCTATAACGCTTTGAAAACATTCTCCGTGCTCAGAAATGAACTCCATGCTCCAAGGGATTAGTTAATATGGAGAACAAATTGGCTTCTGACCAATCAGATACTTGAGCACAAATTCTGAGTACAGATTAAACTTTTATAGTTTTGGGGGGCTGATGGCTGAAAAAGTAAACTCGGTTGATTGACTTTGTGACTTATGAAATACATTTTAGATTAATATTAATAAGATATAATATATATATATAACAGTATAGATTAATAGCCCTACCTATCCTGGCTTGATTTCTTGTTTCAACACTTTGTTCTGATGGTATCGTTGACTTTGCTGTTTCCTGCAGAAAACCTCTGAACCTTACTTTGTCTCCAATCGTAACCAATCCCAGATTAGTCAGTTCTCTGTCTTGTAACCCCTTACATAAATCCAATGAATCAATTTTTTCTCTCTCAAAATTCTGCCAGAGAGAATCTAGGCCTACCGACTTTAACATGTGTCTCACGTCGTCTGCCATTTTTTTTGGATTGTGGTTGGCGCGTGAACTGTCGGTGCTCATACAAATTTCGCCTCGTATATTTTATCCGTTACTTTACATTATGGTAAATTGACTTTATATAATGAAAAGTGAACTACATAAAACACCAAATTGACTGAACGCAGTTCATTTATACCTTTATATAATGAAGTGTTGTCGTTATATTATGTTGATTTAGTTTTGTATATTGAAGTTTACCTTTATATAATGATGTTTTTAGCTTTATATAATGCTGTTTTACCTTTATATAATAATAGTTTAGCTTTATATAATAAGGTTATACCTTTATATAATGAAGTTTTGCCTCGATGTAGTGACTTTATATCATAATATAACGACGTTGTATATGTATGTAATAACGTAATACCTTTATATAATGAAGTTTTAACTTGATGTAGTGACTTTATCTCATTATATAACAACGTTGTATATGTATGTAATAACGTAATACCTTTATATAATGAAGTTTTACCTTGATGTAGTGACTTTATACCTGTGTATATCAACGTTTTATCTTTATGTTATAACGTTACACCTTTATATAATGAAGTTTTAACTTGATGTAGTGACTTTATCTCATTATATAACGACGTTGTATATGTATGTAATAACGTAATACCTTTATATAATGAAGTTTTACCTTGATGTAGTGACTTTATACCTGTATATATCAACGTTTTATCTATATGTTATAACGTTACACCTTTATATAATGAAGTTTTTCCTTGATGAAGTAACTTTATATCTGTATATATCAACGTTTTATCTTTATGTTATAACGTTACACGTTTATATAATGACGTTTTAACTTAAGGTAATGACGCTTAAGCTTTGTATATTGACATTTATATGTAACAGACAGCTTAGGCGTTCCATATTAATCAGTTAACCTCTTTCCAACATACAACAATTCTGCAGCAGACGACTTTGAACTTATTTTGTCAAAAAGTGGAAAATCTCTATAATTGAATGGATGACCTATGACAAAAAGTGGAAAACATTGTGGCAAAAGGAGAAATTGCACGTTTTGTGCAATTTCTTCTTTTGTTACTATGTTTTCAAAAAGCTGTCTGCTGCAGAGGCGTCAGAAAGCATCTATATGACGGAAAGGGTTAACCTCTTTCCAACATACAACAAATATGCAGCAGACGACTTTTAGGTTAACAATTGGAAAATCTCTATAAATGAAAATATAATTATGAAAAGGAGTCAAAAACATTGGAAAAACGAGAAATTGCCCATCATGAGCAATTTTCCCCTCGTGCTATAATCTTTTCAAATGTTGTATACTGCCGATACATCATAACAAGTGGGGAAGTGTCCCAATTTCTCTGAAACACAGAGCATGTACAACATTTGACAACTTTTACAGCATAAAACCTTTTAAAGTCATAATGATAAATTATGATGAAGAACAAATGCTCGCAGTACAGGCAATTTCTGCTTTTCACAACAATGTTTTTCAACTCTTTACTAAAATAACACTTCCATATGTCTAGATTTAACCTTTTTTTTTCGCGGATGGTTTCAAGGTTGTCTGCTGCAGATGTTGTACGTGGGAAAGGATTAGGGGTCCCAGATTATGAGAGAAAAAAGATGAGAAAACCATAGAGGTGCTTTGTCCTTTCTTTGGAAGCTTAAACTTAAACAGACCACTGTAATATTTGCAGTAAATTAACCCTTTCCCACATACAACAAAAGTGCAGCGGTAGTCTGTAAAACCATCCAGGCAAAAAGAATCAAAATTGCCAAATTATAATTTGCAGGAACTGAGTTTGTAAATTTATAGCATTTCAGATCAGATTTAAATGCTTACACCAACCATATCATTGTGGTCAAAATCATTCACAATAAGCCACTATATAATGTTTGATTTGTTTTATTTGGGTTTTATGCCATTTTCAACATTATTTCACTTATTTTACGGCGAAATTCCACCTATTTATGATCCTTGGGTCACAACAAACCAATACTGGACTAAGGAATGTGACTTGCCCAATTCCTCTGTCCGTGCCTGCTGCAGCTGGACTCCCGTTTTTAAATTTCCCACGCTAAACAGTCGGCCATGGCAGATTCCATATTATTTTTGAGGAACATAATAGCAGAAGTGGGTAGCACGGGGGAATTTGAGACAGATCTTCAAATGCAGTAACGGTACAGGCAGCAGAGGTCCATTATGGAAACTTGCTAATCACAAGTTATCAGAGTTTGGGTTTTTGTATGGAATGATTTATTTTAACCTTTCCATCCAAAAACAAAATTTAATATGCAGGAGACAAAACATACGGAGAAGTGCTATAAATTTCTTAACCCTTTCCGCAATATAGGTGCTTTCCGAAACCTCTGCAACATACAACATTGTGATAAAAAGAGAAATTTCTCAAGCGAGTAATTCCGCCTTTTGCCACAATGTATTCAACCTTTTTAAGCAATAATAACTTTAATTAAAGAGATTTTTTAAAGTTTTATTCCTTGATCTTTTCAAAGTTGTCTGCAGCTGATTTGCTGTATGTGGGAAAGGGTTAAACAAAGATGTAAACCTTGTGGCAAAATTATAAATTGCTCATCGGATATCGTGAGTTATTACTCCTTTTGACAAGATGTTTTCAAAAGTCGCCTTGGGCAGATGCATCAAAAACAGCTTTAACACTTTCCCACATACAACAAATCTGCAGCAGTTGACTTTGACAGAATATTGAACAAAATATGAAATAAATCTATAAATGAATGATCAATTATTAAATAAAGGTGAAACAATTGCGGCATTTGAAGAAATTGCTGGTTTTGAGCAATTTCTCCGTCTGTCATAGTGTTTTTAAAAGTAGTCTGCAGCCGAGGCGTTAAAAAGCGTCTGTATGTGGAAAAGGGTTAAGTCACATTCAGGAATGGATTCAACAGACTTCTGTATTGGACTCTTTGTTTCTTTCAGATTGATTACATACATGAAGTTAGTGTAAAACTGAGTGTAACCGAATCCAAGCCAGAAAGTATTGGTAAGTAGTTCTGTTTCTCTTCCAGTCAACGCTTTCCCACATGCAGATGCATCAAAATTGACTCATTTGCAGCAGATAACTTTTAAAAAAACATTTTAACCCTTTCCCCTCATACAGACACTTTATGATGCCTCTGCAGCAGACAGCTTTTTGAAAACATAGCAATTTCTCTTTTTGCAACAATGTTTTCCACTTATAGTCGTAGGTTATCCATTCAATTATAGAGATTTTCCAATTTTTGACAAATTATGTTCAAAGTCGTCTGCTGCAGAATTGTCGTATGAGGGAAAGGGTTAATGTAGTGTAAGAACTTTGAAGCCTATTTAAGTGAGTGATATAGGACCATAATGGTCCTCTTGTTGAAGTCTTCAGTGTGACTCAACCGGGTGATCAAACCCGGACCTCCTACAGCAAAGGTGGACACTTTACCACTACACCATTGAGGCTTTCCATAGGTCTTTAAAAGCTCGAGAGTCAAGTCCCCGTAGCTCAGTCGGTAAAGATGCAGGCTGTCAATCAAGGGGTTGTGAGTTCGAATCCCGGCTCGGCCAACTTTCTTTCTGACGTTTGACAAATTTTAAAGTCATTGCGACATGCGTCATTCGTCTACCACCAATGGGCTAAGTCTATGTGGAAAAGCAGCCAGTTGCTTGGGAAGATTGTTGTGTGGAGTACTGGTGTGCGAAAACCAGGAAACATACAAGAGAAAGTTGATGCAAGGCATCAATGTCGCCGGAAAAGACTGCATTGATTTATTTTTTAACACACATGTATTCTTGACTTTCATTAGTCTAAACATACACATAATGTTTTCATAAGGAATAATTCCAGGATTTTTGAAATTCCACATAGATCTACAAATTTCAGTATTTCTTTTGGTCAGGATTTTGGATGTTTTGTATTTGTCAATAAAACCACAACAAATTAATACATTTTGGGATTAAAATCTACATGCAATAAAAAGCTATTAAATATTTCCATGTCTGAAGCAACAATGAAAACCTTTAAACGCTTAAAACATTGAGATTTTTTTTTAAATTGCTGAAGACATGAATTTCCTCCTTTTTAATAATAATTATAATAAATATTTCCCAGATGTTAAAATTTATCCTCATATGTTTAAAAAGTAGACCACACTTGAAACAACATATCAGCTAAATTGTTTATCTAAATCGTTGATGCATACAATATATGTTTGGCGCAAGAGAAATGCCAGTCCCATTACTATTTAATAGGTGGCAAGTATGAAATTAATTGGGTGCGAAAGAGCAGATTTTCTTTATTTCTAAATCTATTGTTTATCAGAGTTTGTTCTTCTCTTAATTTGTTTCAAGCCAAATAATCATTTAATATCACATATATTTAAACATTTAAGTGTGTAATATTAGCTATCTATCTGTAATAAGGTGTTTGAGCATTCTTTCGAAATGTTGACCGTCGTTTCAAAATCGAGTCGTAGTGTCAAACATCGAAGAAAGTGAATAAAAAAAAGCAGGCAAAGCTTTAGTGCATTCGAGAGAAAAAAGCATTTCTATAGTATCTGTTTTTCTCCTATATTCGACCCATGCACTCGTTTCGTGACGTTTAAGAATTCAATTTGTCGTGCGACATTTTTTGTATGCATAAAAAAGTCACTTTTCTAAGTTTACATTTTACTTCCGGTTACTTTGTTTTGTTTACATTTTGGCAATATGAAACTAGGTCACAAACTGAGGAAAAGGCGTTTTGACGTTCACGACCGATAAACAGGCTTATATTTGAGACATATTTTCACCAATTATTCTTATTTTTGTTTCTGTTACCAGTTTATATTGATACTTATCTATTAAAAGGAGAATTTGACGTTATTTTAATATCGATAATCGGCTGCAAGCAGGTGCGCGTATGTAATCAAATTAGAATGTGCGACGTAAAGGTTTGTAGTTATCGCCTTTTGATTACATAGTTTATGAAAATAAAGTATCCCAGTCTAGCTAATAGGGACTATTTGTCTTCGTAAATAAAACACAAAAACGTAAATGCCAGTCAAAATAAAGGAACTGCACATACTTAAAACATCGGAATATTTATTTCATTTTAGATGTGTCATAACTTAGTGTTTTTAAACAAAAGCAATTGTAATATGTTCAAGACATTTAAAAAAAAAAAATCTAATAATAATCCCTCCTCCCATGTCATTTCCGAAAACCTATTAAAAATAGAAGTCGCGGGCTTCTGCCCGGCGACTAATGAGTAGGTGAACTGGCCGCCGTGATATGACTGAGAAATTGTTAAAAACGGCGTTAAACCCCAATCAATCAATTAAAGACTTGAGGCAAAAACACAGAAAATCTCTTTAACCCTTTCCCTCATATAGACGCTTTCTGATGCCTCTGCATGCAAAACATGCAATTTCTCCTTCTGCCACAATGTTTTCCACTTTAAGTCATAGGTTATCCATTCATTTATAGAGATTTTCCATGTTTTGACAAAATATGTTCAAAGTCGTCTGCTGCAGAATTGTCGTAGAGGGAAAGGGTTAAGCGATTGAATCGTTACTGAAAAAGTTAAAAACAGTGCGGCAAAGGGAGAAATTGCTGATCATGAGCAGTTACTCCATTTGTCACACATCTGCATGTGGGAAAGGGTTTAAGTAATTGTGGCCTTTCAGGATGATTGAACTTGACAAGAGTTCCCTTGGATTGTGTAATAGATAAGGTTTCCGACAATAATTCATTGTCTCTTCAGTCATTTATTTGAAAACATAGACGCCTATGTAATCCTTACCTGACTTGCAGTCGCAAATTAATGCATATGTTGCAGACGACTTCTGAAAACATTTGTTGCATAATCAACAATGTCTCCTTTTGCCACAATGTTTCCATCTCTATCCTAACTAATGATTCTTTCCTTAAAAGAGATCTTCTATATTGGTTCCAATAAATAGGTTTTTAAAGTCGTCTGCAAGAGGGTTAAATAGGCATCTTCATAGAAAAGGGTTACGCAAAGTCGGGCAAATACCAACCTTTGGAGGGTACCAAATAAAATTGCAATTACGATCAAATTGCATTTTTTTGTAGTGGCAGTGGGGTTTTTTTGCCAAGAAAAATCTGGAAATCTTACAGGCTAGAATGGTGAACAGGGAAGATCTGAATTAGACTGTTTGAATTAGGCCGATCTGGATCTTTTCACGTTCAGAGAAAAACCTGAAGGTGGGTTTTCCTGTGACTCAGCTTGTTTGTTGTTACGACAAGGATGATGGTAAATTCCATCTGTCAGTCTCGTGCAGATTTGTGCAGTAACCCAGACACTGTCGTTGATTTTTGTATCGTAAACTGCTGTCAGGAGACATTTGACGTGGGACAGTGAACGCTTTCCCACATACAACAACACTGCAGCAGAAGTCTTTAAAAACATGATATTTGTACAAATATCAAATGTCTCTATAAATGAAAGAGCAATTATTGAGCTCATGATGAGCAATTTTCCTTTTGCCACAATGTTTCAAAAAGTTGTTAGCTGTAAGGGCATCTGTATGTGGGAAAGGGTTAACTTTTTCCCTTATGGAGCTGACATTAGAAGACCTTGCAGCAGGTAACCCTATCTCACATACAACAAATCTATAGTAGACAACTTGGAAAACAAGAATATAGAAAATACAAGGGAAAGTTGAAAACATTGTTGCAGAAGGTGAAATTGCTCGTTATGAGACTTTTCTACTTTCACCACAAT
This sequence comes from Serripes groenlandicus, assembly GCA_031761405.1. Lineage (NCBI taxonomy): Eukaryota > Metazoa > Mollusca > Bivalvia > Cardiida > Cardiidae > Serripes > Serripes groenlandicus. The sequence goes on from JASEVX010000026.1 coordinate 1,700,729, forward strand.
GTTTTCAAATGTTGTCTGATGTCTGCCTAATAATTTTAAGACAAGGGTAACAGGGTTTTTCAAGAAATTTTTACATTTCTGTCGCTTTTCAACACAATCTGGAAAATCTTTAACCCTTTACCTGACACAGAGGGCAATTGACAATTTTCTGGGGAAAAAGAGCAATTTCTCAATACAGCATATTTCACATTTTCCCACAATGTTTCCAATTTTGGATCATGACTAGTGTCAGTTTTTATATGCTACATTATTTTTTCCAGGGATATTTTTCAAGCAAACAATGATTTTTGTCAAACGTCGGAAAGAGTTTTGGCCGAGCTGAATTGTTTTGACATATCTGAGAACAAACTTGTAACATGTCTACTTTTTATAGATCTATAAGTGGTGGTATATAGGAGTCACTGGTCCGTTGGTCCATCTGTCCAATTATTTGTCCTGGCAGTTTCTAAGCAATTATGGGTGGAATTCATAGAAAACTTCTATACATGTATACCAAGAGGAGATCATAATGAGCAATGTTTCTTAAATCTTTTCAATTTTGTCTGCTGTATATTTTTTGTATGTGGGAAAGAGTAAAATTTTGCATTAAATTTAGCTGAGAAGGTTCATAACAATGTGTGACAGAAAACACTTTTTATGTTGTGGTACAGCAATAAAATGTTTTTCTGTTGTTTCAGCAACATTTTTTCACGAGAAATCATCCAATTCCCACCATGAGAATATGCGAGGAGCTCCGGGAAAACCAACCTTAACCGGCTTATCCCACATACAGCAAATCTACAGCAAATGACTTTGAAAATGACTACTAAAAAGAATAGAAATTCTCTTGAATTGTAATTCTTGAATTGTAATTCTTGAATTGTAATTCTTGAATTACTGAAAAGCATCGAAAACATTTGGGCAAAAGTAGTAATTGCTTGTTTTGAGCAATTTCACCTTTGGTTATGATGTTTTCAAAAGTCGTCTGCTGCAGATATGTCAAAATGTGTCTAAAAAGATGGGAAAGGGTTAATTATTTCACATATGGAAAAAACACCTGCACAAGGGTTTATGGTAAGGCTCAGACTGCATAGATGCACTGGCTCTACACTGGTCACAAAATGACCTGTTGTTGGTTTTCACAGATTTTTCATTCATGAAGGACTGAAATAATTGACGGCAAATTATGTTTATTATTTTGTACTGTAACTATGGAAATATCAGACAACAAGTTTCACTAATATTGCCTCAAAAACACCAGTTATATCCAATTTAAATTATATTGTATAATGTACTGTATATCATTAAAATTAAATGGAAAGGAACATAACTCTCTTGAAAATCTAATTTAGTTTGTTATCTCCTTGAAATTAATTGTCTCCTTATGAACGCTGTAGAGGCCACATTTTATCTTCATGAAAATGTAAATTGGAACAATCATCTCAATCAAATCTTCATGGTCAAGCGCTAAACATTTTGGCCATTTTTTAGTCAAAAGTTACATTTCAAAAGTTGCATTGATGACTCTATTTCAAGTGGACAGACACATAAGACAGACTCTAATGTGACTATGTGTATGCATAGGCAGGTTCACCTGAGTGTTCATTGTAAGCAGATCTGTATAACCAAACATTTTGCTAGCCGTGCAGAGCTCTAGATAAGGAGCGTTTTGCTTGTTCTAAAATCCTTATTTTATCCGCTAACCCTATGTTGTGAGTACTCAAAAGAATCAAAGAAGACGATTCTTTTGAGTACCTACAACATAGGGTTTGGTTGGATAATAAGAGAGAAATTGTGGGGAAAAGAGCTGCAAACCCCTCCTTATCTGGACCTCTGGACATTTACAATCAAGCCCTGACACAGCGAGCTGCATTATCATACTGTCCTGTGATCTCATTCTTGCATCTCATTTGAACTGTAAGCTGAGGTATAAATACATAACTGTAGTTATAAAGTTCTTACTAGGGAAACACAAGAGAAAGTTGATGCAAGGCATCAATGTCGCCGGAAAAGACTGCATTGATTTATTTAGGTATTCTTGACTTTCCTTAGTCTATTAAAACATTAGGATCGTAGTAATGAAAACATTTGCTTATAAATTTTATATACATACCTATACAATAGGGTATCTATAAAAAATTAACGAAATGTGTACACATTTATCTGGCTTAAATTTAATTTTGCTGTTGTTACTTATTTAAATAATAGTATTCATTCATATAATTTCAATGTTTGTCAATCTTATTCGAATCACAAGGTAAATATCCTGGTATTGCTTTAAAGGGAGGTAATTTGAAGAAAACAAAAGTCTTCAAAAGGAGAAATATATTAGCATTACCGTCTACAGTTTAAATTGTTCTATTGTTTGTGGATTTAAAAATGTTCTTTTTTTCTTATTTCTACATGTACAACGAAATATTGCGGCAAACATTCGTCTTGTACTTGTCTAAAATAAAATAATATCACTCGCTTTTTCATATCGAAATGCGCATGCGCGAAAATCGATGTTAAAGGTCACGAAACTACACAACAGAATAGGGTCTATATTTAGCTTAGAAACAGTTCCTACTTTAGATATTCATGGATTAACATTATTAAATGAATTCTACACAAATCAAGACATCTCTTTGAACATGAAAACAACATTTAGTAAGTTAAAATTGCTATTAAAAGGAGAATCCGAAATTGACCTCAATGATGACACATAAGAGTCTGCATAAGGGGGTGTTGGTTCACGTCTTGAAGGGACCACTTTTGTCTTCGTAAATAAGACAAAAAACTTAAATGCGAGTGAAATAAAAAAAACTGCAAACATTAAAAAATCGGAATATTTATTTCATTTTAGATGTGTCATTTATTAGTGTTCGTAAACAACCACAATTGTAATATGTTCAAATCATCTAGATTTGTTTCTTTCTAATAATAAGCCGCCCTCCCATGTGATTTCCGAAAAGCTATTAAAAATAGAAGTCGCGGGCTTCTGCCCGGCGACTAATAAATGAACAATAATGTTAATGACAAAATGCTTTACATGCAATAATCAAATGAGCCTCTCCACGAAAAAGTGAAGGTGAAAAGGTCCACATCACTTCATTCATCTGCCTAGTTTTACACAATCTTCACTTGTTGACAGAAGCTTCTTACAAGCTTGTATAAGTATTTATGTGAACAGTGTGGATTTCCATCAGACTGTGCAGATGCCAAAAGCCAACTTGTACCTTTTCCCATGGAACAAGAGATCAAATGAACTTGACATAATATGAATTTAAATTAAGGCTTACCATATCACTTCAATTATCACCTGTTCATTTAGCCCTCTCCCACCCCACATGTAGATGTATTTCGATGTGACTGCAGTAGACGTTTTTTGACAATTATTGTGGCAACAGATGAAATTGTTCATAATTTTACTATTTATTCTAAAATAATACTTATATTTATTGAGATTTTCCATATTTCGTTTGCCAGGGAAATGACATATAAAGAAATTCTTATGACTGGCAAAATGTGAGATTGGGCCAGTTGATTGCAAATCAGAGGCATTAACCCTTTCCCACATACATCAAATCTGCACCAGATGACTTTGAAATGGTATAGGCAAAAATATGGAAGACCTATAAATGAAAGTATAATTATTGAATAGAGTTGAAAACAAATTTTTAAAAATAATAACTACCATTATTATACCCCCAGATACGTAGTATATGGGGGCTATATGGGAGTCACGCTTGACGTGAACACTATTTCTCAGCAACCCTTAGTCAGAATTCAATATAACTTCACAAGAATGATTGATACCAAGCCTAGTTGTGCATATTGTCGGCGTGTTCCACTGGAACTATTTTTAAATGAGTTATGGCCCCTTGAATTTCTCATACATACTAACTGTTGGTCTATAGACATTTCTTGTGAACACTATTTCTCAGCAACCCTTTGTCAGAATTCAATATAACTTCACAAGAATGATTGATACCAAGCCTAGTTGTGCATATTGTCGGCGTGTTGCACTCAAATTGTTTTTAAATTAGTTATAGCCCCTTGAATTTCTCATACACAGTTGGTCTGTAGACATTTCTTGTGAACACTATTTCTCAGCAACCCTTGGTCAGAATTCAATATAACTTCACAAGAATGATTGATACCAAGCCTAGTTGTGCATATTGTCGGCATGTTGCACTCAAATTATTTTTAAATGAGTTATGGCCCCTTGAATTTCTCATATATATATATATATATATGTATATTGTCAGGCACCAGCTGGGGGTATTCATTACCTTCAGTGATATTTCTAGTTTATATAGATTTTTAAAAGTTTTTCTCCAAAACGTTTTCAAAGTTTTCTGGATGAGATTGCTTGTATACATGTAAGGAATTGGATAAGAAACTTCTAGCAAAGAAGCAAACACACTTCTGTGAATTTAAGGGCTGATCTTAAACTGCACAGGCCTCAAATGGCACATTTTGCTTTGAAGAACCTTAGATTTCCTTTATACTATAGTGTCTGTTTCAGATATGGGAGGCCTCTGTTGAATCCCCAGCCAGGTCATGCCAAAGACTTTTAACATGGTAGTAATGGTTTTCCATCCTTAGTGCTCAAGAGTGTGGGGTTAGCATAACAACTGACTCGCTGGTGTCAGGATAAATTGGCGAGACTACTGGTTATGTCTCGAGAAAACAGATATCGTGATTAATATAAGCTGAAAGCTTTGTTTCGCAATCAATGTAAAAATAAATAAGTTTCAACTAAAGAATAGAAAAAAAAAGGTTGGCGGAGGGTGTCAGCAGGTTATCATGGTTCATAAAACATGATTTAATGATAGGTATATTACATCACGTAACATGTGCTGATAATAAAATTATTACCTAGGTACAATAAAATTATTTTGGATCATGAACTTCAGAAGCAGTGGATGGTGAAACGCTTTTGATACCAACAGAACTCAAAGTAACAGGTGTATTTTTTATGTTCCGAAATCCTTATTTGAACCCTGAACCCAATATTGTGGGTGTTCGTACAAACTGTTTCAAATAGATGGTTGTTTCGAGTACAAACAAGTGAAACAACACTGCTTTTGGTTAGGTGATAATAGAAATATTGTAGGAAAAAGACCAGTTTAAGTCACTCCTTCTCTAGACATGCTGTACCAAAGTCAGGTAATATTATTGTGACATAAGATTCATTAAGCATTAGCAGTTGACAACTTTTGTCATCACAATGTTTGCAAATTAAGTCAACCATATAGTTTAAACAGACGCTTTCTGGTGCCTCTGAAGCAGACGACTTTTAAAAACATTGTGGCAAAAGAAGAAAATGCTCATCATGAGCAATTTCTTCTTTTGCTACAAAGTTTTCCACTTTTAGTCATTGGTTATTCATTCAATTATAGAGATTTTTCATTTTTTGACAAAATATGTTCAAAGTCGTCTGCTGCAGATTTGTTATATATGGGAAAGGGTTACCACTGACTGCCTTTTCTATATGCATATGTCCTCATTATCCCTTTTCCACATATTGAATAATTTGTAGCAGATGACTTTAAAAACATTGTTGCAAAAAGAGAAATTTCTCATTAGCATTTTAATACTTTTGCCACTATGTTTTCAACTTTATTCAATAACTACTAGATGTTTCCAAAGTCGTCTGCTGCAGATTTTGTTGTATGTGGGCAAGGGTTAAGTCGTCTGAGGCAGGCTTGTTGTTTGTAAGAAAGGGTTTATATTGAGATGAAATGGATCAAACAGTGTTGTCAGCTGTTATCTACTGGGCCACTCTAAGGGTGTAAACTCATTCATCTTTGAACTCTGAACAACACGGCAGACACAAACTTACAAATCGGGGCACGACGACCTTCAAATGATCCAGATTAACCTAGGCCTGGGCGAAGTCTGATCAGAATCCAAGGTATTCTAGTCATTCAAACGTTTTCGAAGTTTGTAGATAAAGGTTTAATGACCAGAAACTGATGATACTTGTATTGAGTACGCTACATGATCGAAATTGTTATTAGACTACTTTCCTCACTAGGTCAGTTTACATTGGTAATGTTTCATTTGTGCACTAAGATGTTTTAGAAAACTCATTTTAGTTTGTGTTAAGGCCAGCTACTGGCCAGGATATTAAACTTAACAAAGAGTGGAGTTTTTCAATTGGTATGTACATTCTTTTATTTGGTGAACTCTTTCCCCACATACAGACCCTTTCTAATGCAGAGACTACAGCAGACGACGTTTGATAACATGGTGGCAAACGGAGAAATTGCTCATGAAGTCCTCTGCTGCAGAATTGTTGTATGTGGATAAGCGTTACATAAGCTCTGGTTAGTTTAGTGATGCAGATTTGAGCAAAAATTCATTACAGGAATTAAGCAACCTTTTTTAAAGTCATGTTTTTAGATCACCTGAGCCGAAGGCTCAAGGTGAGCTATTCTGATCACTTTTTGTCCGTCGTCCGTCGTCCGTCGTCCGTCCGTCCGGCGTTAACTTTTAGCTTAAAACATCATCTCCTCCCAAACTCCAAGGACAATTTCCGTGAAACATCACAGGACTGTTCCTCTGGTTGGCCTCTTTCAAAGTTGTTCAAAGATTTAAATTCCATTGAGAACTTTGGTTGCTGCGGCATCAGAAAGGGGACAAAATATCCAAACTTTAAAAATCTTCTCCTCCGAATCTGCCTGTCAGATTCAAATATAATTTGGTAGAAATGTTCCTTGGGTGACCCTCTATAAAAATTGTTCAAGCCATACTGATTGGGCGAAAAACATGGCAGTCAGGCGGCATCAAAAGAGGGGCAAAATGACAAAATTTGAAAATTCCATTTTTATGAAAGTGCTTGTCTGATTTTAAGAAAATATAATACGAATCTTACTGTAATGATCCTCTATTTAATTTGTTTAAGCCATTTTGATTGGTTACACAATCATAGCAACCAGGCGTCATCTCAAAAGGGGTAAATTGAACTTTTAGCTACAAATGACAACCAACTCCTACCATTCCAATTGACCAATTTCCACAAAACATCACAGGAATGTTCCTTTGGTGGTCCTCTTTCAAAATTGTTCAAAGATTAAAATTCCAATGAGAACTTTGGTTGCTGCGGCAACAGAAAGGGGACAAAATGTCCAAACTTTAAAAATCTTCTCCTCCGAATCTGCCTGTCAGATTCAAATATAATTTGGTAGAAATGTTCCTTGGGTGACCCTCTATAAAAATTGTTCAAGCCATACTGATTGGTCGAAAAACATGGCAGTCAGGCGGCATCAGAAAAGGGGCAAAATGACAAAATTTGAAAATTCCATTTTTATGAAAGTGTTTGTCTGATTTTAAGAAAATATAATACGAATCAAGAATGTTCCTTTGGTGGTCCTCTTTCAAAATTGTTCAAAGATTTAAATTCCATTGATAACTTTGGTTGCTGAGGCATCAGAAAGTGAGAAAAATACCCAAATTTAAAAATCCTTTTCCTCCATAATCTACTTGTGCGATTGCAAGATAATTTGGTAGAAATGTTCCTTAAGTGACCCTCTAAATAAACTGTTGAAGCCATTTTGATTTCGTTGAAAAACAGGGCAGCAAAGCGGCATCAGGAAAGGTGCAAAATGACAAAAACTTTATAATTCCATTCTTATTAAAGTTCTTGTTAGATTTCAAGATATAAATGGCCTTTACTGATAAGCTGTTTCTTGAGAAGTGTCCACTCCTTTGCAGTTTCATTTACACTCCCTGATAAAATTTTCCCAGATATTTGCAGTTAAATATTTGCTACTAATTTACTATCAATTAGGTGATCGATTTAGGGCCATCTTGGCCCTCTTGTTTTGAAAAAGTCTTTTAATTGAATATCAGGAAATGTGTTGCCAGTAACAACAAATCTGCAGCAGACTTCGAAAACTTTTAGGAAAAAAATACAACGAATCTTTACTAATGCTAGTATAATTGTTTAAAAAGAGTTTTAAACATCCTGGCTTAAACCTTTCCCTCATACGACAATTCTGCAGCAGACGACTTTGAACATATTTTGTTAAAATATGGAAACTTCCTATAATTGAACGGATAACCTATGACTAAAAGTGGAAAACATTGTAGCAAAAGGAGAAATTGCTCGTTTTGAGCAATTTCTTCTTTTGTCACTATGTTTTCAAAAAGCTGTCTGCTGCAGAGGCATCAGAAAGCATCTATATGAGGGAAAGGGTTAAGGCAAACTTGCTCATTTTGAGCAAATTCTTCTTTTCTCACAATGTTTTTCAAAAGTCGTCAAGCGTATGTCATGATGCAAAAGTGTCAAAATGTGTTAACATGTTGGAAAGGATTAATATATAAAGTATCTGTTCCACTTGGACAATGTCCAGTGAATTGTCCCACATGGTCTATCAAACATGATGGTAAAATTATAGGGTGCAATCATCAGGTGATGCAATACCTTGTTATTGTTGATTTGTGGCAACATGATCCTTCACCTGATACAAATGTTTAATCCCCGATTCTCGCATACAATCTGCAGCAGACAACTTTGAAATTATTAAGTTCAAAATATAAAGAATCTCTATAAATGAAAATATGATTTTTTAATAGAGTTGAAATCATTGTGATGACGACTTCTCCTTTTGCCACAGTGATTTCAAAAGTCGTCTGCTGCAGAGACATCAGAAAGCATCTATATGAGGGAAAGGGTTGTACAAACAAGACATATTTCAATCCACAAAGTGACCATTATACATGAATACAAACAACATGGTCAATGTAAAACCAAGAGATCCATTAGTTGAGTCGATCCAACCAACCTCCTTCATTAGCAATCTTTAGCTGATATAAGTGATTTCGGCACTTTTGTCATTTGCCTTGGTTCGTACAGATGATTTCTGACTTCTTAGTGATTTTAGTGTTTACTGCTGTATCATTCTATGTCAGGAGAACAATTAACCCTTTCCCTCATACGACAATTCTGCAGCAGACGACTTTGAACATATTTTGTCAAAACATGGAGAATCTCCATAATTGAATGGATAACCTATGACTAAAAGTGGAAAACATTGTGTCAAAATAGAAATTGCTCCTCTTGAGCAATTTCTTCTTTTGTCACTATGTTTTCAAAAAGCTGTCTGCTGCAGAGGCGTCAGAAAGCGGATATATGAGGGAAAGGGTTAAGGCAAACTTAAAAACACTATGACACTGTTAAAGACACTATGTTTTCAAAAAGCTGTCTGCTGCAGAGGCGTCAGAAAGCGTCTATATGAGGGAAAGGGTTAACTGATATACCATAATTCTTTGTGTTGTAGTGGTATAATTAGCATTACCCTTGGAAGCGGGAGACCAAAAAATGTTTTCACATGAAACTTGGTACACATGTTCCTAGGAACAATACACGTGTTGATACCAAGTCACATAACGCTGGCTTTAATAATTATTATTAATAAAGCCCCTTTTTCTTCTTAAGCCTTTCCCTCATGCGACAATTCTGCAGCAGACTACTTTGAACGTATTTTGTCAAAACATAGAAAATCTCCATAATTGAATGGATAACCTATGACAAAAAGTGAAAAACATTGTGGCAAAAGGAGAAATTGAACGTTTTGTGCAATTTCTTCTTTTGTCACTATGTTTTCACTTAAAGCAGTCTGCTGCAGAGGCGTCAGAAACTCACTAGTCTATATGAGGGAAAGGGCTCTACGGCGCTCTTGTTGTCCCCCGCTTTTAGCGAAAGCTGGGGACTATTATTTCTCATTCGTCAGTCCGTCCGTCAGTCCGTCAGTCACGCTGTCACAAAAACTTTAACCTTGGTCATAACTTCTGAACCGTAATAGGTACTGCTTTCATATTTCACATGTGTATTCCTTGTGACAACCCCTTTCCATCAATAATTTTTTTGACCTTGTGACCTTGACCCTGACGAGTTATGGCCCTTTACCCCTATGTATGACTAAATTCATTTCCGGGCTATTTCTCTGCAACCGCTTTTTGGAATTTTATGAAACTTCATAGGAAGGATCACCACCAAGTGTAGATGTGCATATCGTGTTTGCGTTCCGGTTGGATTATTTTGCACGGAGTTATGGCCCTTTACCCCACCATCAGGCTATGTATGACTAAATTCATTTCCGGGCTATTTCTCTGCAACCGCTTTTTGGAATTTTATGAAACTTCATAGGAAGGATCACCACCAAGTGTAGATGCGCATATCGTGTTTGCGTTCCGGTTGGATTATTTTTCACGGAGTTATGGCCCTTTACTCCACCATCAGGCTATGTATGACTAAATTCATTTCCGGGCTATTTCTCTGCAACCGCTTTTTGGAATTTTATGAAACTTCATAGGAAGGATCACCACCAAGTGTAGATGCGCATATCGTGTTTGCGTTCCGGTTGGATTATTTTTCACGGAGTTATGGCCCTTTACTCCACCATCAGGCTATGTATGACTAAATTCATTTCCGGGCTATTTCTCTGCAACCGCTTTTTGGAATTTTATGAAACTTTATAGGAAGGATCACCACCAAGTGTAGATGCGCATATCGTGTTTGCGTTCCGGTTGGATGATTTTTCACGGAGTTTTACCCCACCATCCGGCTATGTATGACTTAATTCATTTCCGGGCTATCTCTCTGCAACCGCTTTTTGGAATTTGATGAAACTTTATAGGAAGGATCACCACCAAGTGTAGATGCGCATATCGTGTTTGCGTTCCGGTTGGATTATTTTTCACGGAGTTATGGCCCTTTACTCCACCATCAGGCTATGTATGACTAAATTCATTTCCGGGCTATTTCTCTGCAACCGCTTTTTGGAATTTTATGAAACTTCATAGGAAGGATCACCACCAAGTGTAGATGCGCATATCGTGTTTGCGTTCCGGTTGGATGATTTTTCACGGAGTTATGGCCCTTACTTCTGAACCGTAATAGGTACTGCTTTCATATTTCACATGTGTATTCCTTGTGACAACCCCTTTCCATCAATACCAATTTTTGTGACCTTGACCCTGGCGGGGGACCATGATTCTCTGAATTTGCTTGTTTTCCATAAAAACATACACATTTCATGACATAGTCCAAACCAATTTCAACATATGAGCCGTCCTGTGAGAAAACCAACATTGTTGACTGAAAAGTACTGACCTGGATCATCAGCCTAAGCATACCGTGCCCTGGATCATCAGCCTAAGCATGCCGCGCAAGCTGCATCCCTCACAGACACTTTTCAACTCCTGTGGATTTTCTGTTTCAGGAATCATTTCTCTGTACCTCTATCCCCCTGAGACGGACGGAATGTGTCGGCCCAGATTAGCCTATGCTGATCTGGATCGATACATTACGCAGAATCCATAATGTTGGTTTTCTCATGGGATGGCTCATATATATATGAATTGAATTGAAAGCTTGAATCTTATTGAAATTCTCTCCACTTTATCTAAAAGTGCTCACCTATTATACAGAGGTGTTTAAAGTTGTCATAATCTAGGAAAATGGGATTCTGACATTTAGAAAGTTTCATCCAATTAAAAACTGGGTGCATTCATGTTTGGAGTTCACAGGTGTGTATACAAACCATCTGTGGATTAGTCCTGGATTAATCCTTGAAAACTTAGATAACAGACTGAATGAATGGATCAACCCTTTTCCTCTGGTGTAGACGACATTTTGTTTCGTTAACTTGTCCTGTCCCATGAAGAATATGTTACACGGTCATTTTACTAAATAACGTCTGATGACAACTGATTGTGTTATCATGTTTGCATCATGTGACAGTTCAACTTACATTGACAATAATTCCATGTTTCCATGTTTGACCATCATCATTTAAATTATATGTATAATCATATTTAAGCTGCATCTATTTTAGTTTTACACAAACAACAAAAATGAAATAGTAACTATTGTTTAGAGTTGAAATGATTGTGGCTAAAGGAGAAATTGCTCATAATCATTTCAAAAGTCAGGGAATCCGCTGTGGTCGAGTGGTTAGCGTCGGGGATTTCGAAATCGGGTGTCCCGGGTTCGATCCCCAGTCGCGGCACTACGGTCATGGTGGAGTGCCCTTGGGCAAGGCACATTTTCTAGCCTAGTACTGGTTTGTTTACCCAGGGATCATGAATAATTCAATTTAAATGCGCGCTAAATGACCTTAGCTGTCGATGCGCCGTAAAACAATATACATTCATTCATTCAAAAGTCGTCTGCTGTATAATGTTGTATTTGTTTATATCTGCAGAAAGATTAACCCCTTTCCTGATGACGTTTTACGTCTGTGCAGCAGATGACTTTTGAAAACATTTACAGACAAAGGACAAATCGCCCAAATTCTCTCAACATCTTTAACTGTTTAACAAGCAATTTCTCCTTTTGCCACAATGTTTTCAACTTCTTTCAGTAATTATACATACAATTATAGAGATTTTCAATATTTTAGAGTAGATATTTTCAATGTCGTCTGCTGCTGATTGCTGTATGTGGGAAAGGGTTAAATCAGACAGCCTTAAAGATGTCATGTCAGGTATAAAACTGTATTTCCTGCAAACTTTGGGCACCTTGACACTTCTGTGAGTAATATCACTTTTCATTGATCACTGCCAATAGTTGTATCACATATTTCTGTGTAATTATTACTTCGGTTTTGCTTTGGTCAAAGCCAGTCATTGTTTGTAAATAGTAACTTATCCCGTGCAGATTTAAAACGGTTTAAAAAATATTGATAAAGTATTTCATTCAGTGAAATTTCAGGTCATGAAATGATTTGCTTATCGTTTTAACCCTTTCCCTCATACGACAATTCTGCAGCAGACGACTTTAAACGTATTTTGTCAAAAAATAGAAAATCTCCATAATTGAATGGATAACCTATGACAAAAAGTGGAAAACATTGTGGCAAAAGGAGAAATTGCACGTTTTGTGCAATTTCTTCTTTTGTCACTATGTTTTCAAAAAGCCGTCTGCTGCAGAGGCGTCAGAAAGTCGGTTAACACGGCATTTTGTTTACTTGATACAATGTTTTTTAAGTTGTCTGCTGTGTAAAAAATACATTGAAGCATTATAAAGTTTAATTTTTAGCTCACAAGAGCACAAAGTGCTCAGGTGAGCTATTGTGTATGCTTGTCTGTGTCTGTCTGTCCACAATTTCTTTAACAACAATTTTTATAAATTTCATAGAAACATTCCTCAGTGGGTGGTCCTTTTTCAAAGCGGATCAAAGAATTTAATTCTGTGATTAACTATGGCTGCTGCGGCATCAGAAAGGGAGAAAAATGCCCTTCAAAAATGTTCTCCTCCCAAAATACTGACCTGACTTGACATCCTTGGGTGATCCTTTACCAAGCCTTCAAACTTTTACGATCCGTTGAATAACCTTGCCACCTCATAATGAGCAATTTCTCCCTTTGCCACAATGTTTTCAATAGTGATACATTCATTTATAGAGATTTTCAATTGTTTTGTTTAGATATTTTTTAAAGTCATCTGCTGCATGTTTGCTGTATGGGGGAAAGGATTGAAGGAATGCACCTAATACTTTGAAATGGTTTTGTAAAGGACTAGATAAGGAGGAGGAGTAAATAGGTCTTAATCTTCCATGCTATCTCTCTTTGCACTCATTAATCCTTTCCCTCATATAGACGCTTTCTGACGCCTCTGCAGCAGACAGCTTTTTAAAAACATAGTGACAAGAGAAGAAATTGCTCAAAACGAGCAATTTCTCCTTTTGCCACAATGTTTTCCACTTTTAGTCATAGGTTAAATCCATTCAATTATAGAGATTTTCCTTTTTTTGACAAAATATGTTCAAAGTCATCTGCTGCAGAATTGTCGTATGAGGGAAAGGGTTAAAACCTATGTTGTGGGTACTCAAAAGAAGCGTCTCAATGACATAGGTTTTGGAAGTCAAATAAAGATTTTAGAGCATAAAAAAACGCCCCTTATCTAGAGCTCAGGATCTGCCTTGGCCGAGTGATTAGCGCCGGGGATTTGGAACAAGGCATCCCAAGGTTTGATCCCAAATTGCGGCGCTACTGTCATGCTGGAGTGCCATTGGGCAAGACGCATTTCCTAGCCTAGTACTTGTTTGTTGACCCAGGGATCATCAATAAGTGAACCGTCGCCGCGATATAACTGAAATAATGTTGAAAATGGCATTTAACTCTTTCCCTCATGTAGACGCTTTCTGATGGTCTACAGCAGATGGCTTTTTAAAAAACATAGTGACAAAAGAAGAAATTGCACAAAACGTGCAATTTCTCCTTTTGCCACATGTTTTCCGTTTTTTATTATCCATTCAATTATGGAGATTTTCTATGTTTTGACAAAATACGTTCAAAGTCGTCTGCTGCAGAATTGTCGTATGAGGGAAAGGGTTAACTCTAATAAAATATTATCTAGAGCTCTGAACTATTGTGATAATTCATTGACACGACCCGACCCGAATATGAAATTTGTAGACATGGTATTTTGGTTAATCATTCTATTACCAAGTCCAGAGGATTAGATAAAGTGGAGTAAACTGGTCCTTAAATTTCCGCAAAAATCTCTCTTATTAATTAACCATACCCTCTTGTGTGGGTACTCAAAGGTACCCACAACATATATATAGGGTTTAAGTGTCAAATAAGGATCCAATTAGGCACACTGAAAAATGCCCCTCATCTAGAGCTCTGCCAAATCTATCTATGTTAGTGGACCTACTGATGTATTCCAAGACTAGTCAGTAATTTTTCACAATAAAGAAGCAAGTTCTTTTAACCCCCATTTCCCCCGTACGACAATTCTGCAGCAGACGACTTTGAACATATTTTGTCAAAAAATGCAAAATCTCTTTAATTGAATGGATAACCTATGACTAAAAGTGGAAAACATTGTGGCAAAAGGAGAAATTGCTTGTTTTGAGCAATTTCTTCTTTTGCCACTATGTTTTCAAAAAGCCGTCTGCTGCAGAGGCGTCAGAAAGCGTCTGTATGAGGGAAAGGGTTAACCCCCCATTTCCCACATACAACAAATCTGCTGCAGACGACTTTGAAAATGTCTACTAAAAAATATGGAAAATCTCTATAATTGTAGGTATAGTTACTGTAAGAAGTTGAAAACACTGTGGCAAAAGGAGAAATTGCTCATTTTGAGCAATTTCTACTTTTGTCACGATGTTTTCAAAAGTTGTCTGCTGCAGATGCATCAAAATGCATCTATAGGTGGGAAAGGGTTAATTACCTTATGTATTTATCACTGTTGGATCTAAGGTAAATAAATGTAACCACTACCCGCATGCAGATGTAGTTTTGATGAATCTGCAGACGACGACTTTTCAAAACATTGTGGCAAAAGGATAAATTATTGCTCACAAGGAGCAATTTTTCCTTTCTCTGCAATATTTTGAACTCATTTCAATAATTATGCTTTAATTTATTCAAATTCATAAATTTGTTGAAAAACGTCTGCTGCAGATTACTCGTAAATGGGAAAGGTTTATATAAACAGAAAGGGTATGGGAATGCTTTATCACTGATTGTAAAGTTCAGATGATGGGCCAGTTTGCCAACCTCTTCCTGTTTACCATTTCCAACATACAGACGCTTTTTTATGCCTCCACATAATGAGCAATTTTTAGCTCCACTGGCTGAAAGCCAGTCGAGCTTATGTCATGGCGAATTGTCCTCTGTGCGTGCGTGCATGCGTTAACTTTTTCCTTTAAACGACTTCTCCTCCATAACCACTTGGCCAATTTGGTTGAAACTTCATAGGAAGCATCCCTCAATGTGCTCTATTAAATTCCTTCAAATGTTTTTGATCCATCCATAGTTTTGTCAAAATGTTCCTTGGGTGACCCTTTATTAGATTCCTTCAATAAATGTTGATTGGTTGAAAAACATGGCAGCCAAGGGGTTGGGCTATTTTGCCTTATATAGATATAGTGAAAACTTAAAAAATCTTCTTCTCCGAAAGTATTCAGCTGATTTTCAAATAATTTTGTAGAAATGTTCCTTGGGTGACCCTCTATCAGATTCCTTCAAGCCATGTTGATTGGTAAAAAAACATGGCCGCCAGAGGGCGGGGCTATTTTGCCTTATATGGCTAAAGAGAAAACTTAAAATATCCTCTCCTCCGAAAGTGTATGGCTGATTTTCAAATTATTTTGTAGTAATGTTCCTAGGCTGACCCTCTATCAGATTCCTTCAAGCCATGTTGATTGGTTCAAAAATATGGCTGCCAGGGGATGGGGCTATTTTGCCGTATATGGCTATAGTGAAAACTTAAAATATCCTCTCCTCCGAAAGTGTCAGGCCGATTTTCAAATAATTTTGCAGAAACATTCCTTAGGTGTCACTCTACAAGATTCCTTTAAGCCATGGTGGTTGGTAAAAAACATGGCCACCAGGGGGCAGGGCTGTTTTGAGATTTGATTTTTGCCTTATGGCCGATGAGCGATATTGGGCCTCTTGTTCCTTTTGTCACAATGTTTTCAATAATTATACCCCCGGTTCCGAAGGAAAGGGGGGGTATACTGTTTTACCCATGTCCGTCCTTCCGTCCATCCGTCCGTAACACTTTTGTTTCCGGGCTATTTCTCTGCAACCGCTTTTTGGAATTTGATGAAACTTCATAGGAAGGATCACCACCAAGTGTAGATGCGCATATCGTGTTTGCGTTCCGGTTGGATTATTTTTCACGGAGTTATGGCCCTTTACCCCTATGTATGACTAAATTCATTTCCGGGCTATTTCTCTGCAACCGCTTTTTGGAATTTGATGAAACTTCATAGGAAGGATCACCACCAAGTGTAGATGCGCATATCGTGTTTGCGTTCCGGTTGGATGATTTTTCACGGAGTTATGGCCCTTTACCCCACCATCAGGCTATGTATGACTAAATTCATTTCCGGGCTATTTCTCTGCAACCGCTTTTTGGAATTTTATGAAACTTTATAGGAAGGATCACCACCAAGTGTAGATGCGCATATCGTGTTTGCGTTCCGGTTGGATTATTTTTCATTGAGTTATGGCCCTTTACCCCACCATCAGGCTATGTATGACTAAATTCATTTCCGGGCTATTTCTCTGCAACCGCTTTTTGGAATTTTATGAAACTTCATAGGAAGGATCACCACCAAGTGTAGATGCGCATATCGTATTTGCGTTCCAGTTGGATGATTTTTCACGGAGTTATGGCCCTTTACCCCACCATCAGGCTATGTATGACTAAATTCATTTCCGGGCTATTTCTCAATATATTCACAAGCAATCATTGTCACAATATTAAGACTGTGGACTCCTTCAAATTATCATAACACACCAACACTTCCTCACTCATTCTAACCTTTCATACTCTTCAATACTTTTACCCCAATGATGCAATTCAACTTTTGATCTGTCTTTCAAAACATGAGCGGGGGTATCACTAGTGAGCAGTAGCTCACATATTTCTTGTTATACCTTCATTCATAGAGATTTTCAAAATGTTTGTCTTAACCTTTTCAAAGCTGTCTGCTGTAGATTTGTTGTATGTTAATAGGAAAGGGTTAAAAAGTAAAAAACACCACAAAAGTAGGTTTTAACCTTTTTCAATATGCAGCGGACTTAAATAACATTTAGTAAAATATAGGGAAACTATATAAAATAAAAAAACTGAAAACATTGTTCCAGAAGGAGTAATGGCTCATTATTAATTAATTTCTCCTTTTGCCACTATATCTTCAAAGCAATCTACTTCAGATTTGTTGTATGTGGGTTTAACCCTTTCCCTCATATAGACGCTTTCTGATCCCTCATATAGACAGCTTTTTGAAAACATAGTGACAAAAGAAGAAATTGCACAAAATGTAATTTCTCCTTTTGCCACAATGTTTTCCACTTTTTGTCATAGGTTATCCATTCAACTATGGAGATTTTCTATGTTTTGACAAAATAAGTTCAAAGTCATCTGCTGCAGAATTGTCATATGAGGGAAAGGGTTAAAAGAAACAGCCTGAAAGTAGGTTTTCCTGTGACATGGCTCAATTCATTGTTAAGAAAGGAGTGATTTGCTCAGTTGCTCCCCATCAATTCATCAAGTACAGTTGAGTAGTTTGTAACTTTACACTTGAAACATACGACCAATTATAGTACTTTGTTACAATGTTGATGTCCATTGGTTGTTGATGCCCGTTGCTTGAACTTGACAGTAGTCTTTGAAATTGGATATTTAAAGATTTATTTTGTTGCCTTTCTGAATTTTTTTGAGGAATAGTGAGTTTGAAAGATATGTGTTTGGTATTGTAGCTGTCAATGTTGTCTCAGTGCCTGGACAAAACAGTAATTATTCTAAAATGACTTGAAGGGATTTAAAACTTTTACATCTGGGAGGTAATAAAATCTTTCATTGTTATGTTGGAAATGGATATTTTGTTATTAAGTGGGATACATGCAACACATCAAGACTTATTCAACTTTTTCTCATTAACAAACCCTTTCTGATGCCCCTGCAGCAGACATTTTTTGTAAACATTGTGGCAAAAGTAGAATAATTATTGCTCATAGCAAGCAATTTTTCCTTTTGCCAAAAATGTTTTCAACTATTATAAAACTTAACTTTTATATAAAGAGATTTTCCATTTTCCCCTTCAGATGATTTCAAACAGGTCGGCTGCTGCAGATTTCTTTTATCAGTATGAGAGACAGATCTTGAGCATAATAAAGGATGTCTATCATATTGTAAAAAGATAGACAACTTTTAATCCTTTTCTACATACAACAAATCTCCGACCTGATAACTTTGAAAACATACAGGCAAAAATTTGTATGACCTGAAAATGAATGTGTAGTTTATGAAAAGAATTGAAAAGTCTGTGACAAAAGGAGAAATAGCTCCAATTTCTCCATTTGCCACAATGTTTTCAAAAATCATCTGCTGCAGAGGCGTGGGAAACGGTTAAAAAAAATGTCAAAGGAGGAATTGCTCTTGATGCCGCAATGTTTTCCACTCATATACGAGAATTTTACATATACATGTATAAATAATTACAAAGATTTAACAAAATTGTTTGCTTCTGAAATATTGTATGTGGGAAAAGGGTAACCCTTTCCCTCATATAGATGATTTTTGATGCCTCTGCAGCAGACGGGTTTTTGAAAACATAGTAACAAAAGAAGAAATTGCTCAACACAAGCAATTTCTCCTTTTGCCACAATGTTTTCCACTTTTAGTCATAGGTTATCCATTCAATTATAGAGATTTCCTATTTCTTGCAAAATATGTTCAAAGTCGTCTGCTGCAGAATTTTCGTATGGGGAAAAGGGTTAAAGGTATAAAGTTGTAATTGCTATGTTAGATATTGCTTGATTATGGTTTGGTAAAAAGAGAAAAGCCCAAATTGTCTTATCAGCTCCATTTGGTTTACATCAAGTGAGTCCTGGCATAGAAAATAGGACATTAAACTCCCCCTTTCCAACATACAGCTATTTGCAACAGACAGCTTTGAAAATATCTAGATGAAAATATGAAAAATCTCTATTTTGTATTAAATGAAAGCATAATTATCTAATAGAGTGGAAAGATTGTGTCAAAGGAGAAATTGATGACTCATGATGAGCAATTTCTCCTTTTCCCACAAGGTTTTCAAATGCTGCCTGCTGTAGATAAGTCGACCATGTTGATTCGATTGGGAATTTATGGTTTTGAATACTCCGCAATATCGGTATACACGCATCCAAACCTCCAATATAACCGCCCAATATATAAAATTATAAGACAGCGGTGCAAGGATAAGTCCTCAGACAGAAAGCTAGAACTACTCCCCCACCATATTGGTGCATGCTAGGTTTGCAGGTCGTAATGTACCGGCCCCTTTTTTCACCAGGTATCTCAGATCATGTAATTGTAGAGTTGAAAGTTTGTCTGTTATTTCATGATTATTTCCTGTTTATTCCTTTCCAATATGCAAACACATTTTGACGCATATACAGCTGAAGACTTTTAACCCTTTCCCTCATATAGACGCTTTCTGATGCCTCTGCAGCAGACAGCTTTTTGAAAACATAGTGACAAAAGAAGAAATTGCTCAAGAAGAGCAATTTCTCCTTTTGCCACAATGTTTCCACTTTCAGTCATAGGTTATTCATTCAATTATAGAGATTTTCCATTTTTTGACAAAATACGTTCAAAGTCGTCTGCTGCAGAATTGTCGTATGAGGGAAAGGGTTAAGAAATGCTGTGGCAGAAGGAGAAATTGCTCATAATATTTTAAAAAAATATCTTAATATATAGATTTTCAACTTTTTTGCTGAAACGCTCTTAAAGTTGTCAGTTGCAGATTTGTTGGATATATTGATATTGAACATGGTACATCAATACAGGTTACATCCTAATTCCAGATATTGGTCTCTCGCATATTGAAAACAACTGAAGAAATGAACTGGAAAAGTTAGATAAATAAATTATGTACGAGAAAAGGTAAAATACATTGTGAGAAAAGAGTTAGATTGCTCATGATTTAGTCTCAAAGGATTTGTAAAGATTGAAGATCTTAATCAGACTATGTAAGAAACATAATATTATTCTACGGCAGAAATGGAAGTAGCCAAAGACAGTGCCTTCAAAAAAGAGATAAAACCATTCTAATAAGATTAACTACAATGGCATTTCCATGGTAAGATCGAATGATTGTTTGAGGTTGAACAATGTTTAGCATATAACGGAGGCCAGTTCACCTTCCCATGTGTTTCCTGGACAACAGCTGGGGTCAAAGGAACGAATGTTTGTCCGAGCTGGGGTCAAAGAGAAAGAATGTTGTCTGAGCTGGGGTCAAAGAGAAAGAATGTTGTCCAAGCTGGGGTCAAAGAGAAAGAATGTTGTCCGAGCTGGGGTCAAAGAGAAAGAATATGTTGTCCGAGCTGGGGTCAAAGAGAAAGAATGTTGTCCAAGTTTGGGTCAAAGGAAAGAATGTTGTTCGAGCTGGGGTCAAAGATAAAGAATGTTGTCCGAGCTGGGGTCAAATAAAAAGAATGTTGTCCAAGCTGGGGAGTCAAATAGAAAGAATGTTGTCCAAGCTGGGGTCAAAAAGAAAGAATGTTGTCCAAGCTGGGGTCAAAGGAAAGAATGTTGTTCAAGCTTGGGTCAAAGAGAAAGAATGTTGTTCAAGCTGGGGTCAAAGGAAGGAATGTTGTCCGAGCTGGGGTCAAAGAGAAAGAATATTGTCCGAGCTGGGGGTCAAAGAGAAAGAATGTTGTCCGAGCTGGGGTCAAAGAGAAAGAATGTTGTCCAAGCTTGTGTCAACCAACAGTAAATGTGTTGTCCTAGCTTGAGTCAAAGGAAATAATATTGTCCAAGCTGGGATCAAAAGAAATAACATGGAACCCATGTTTTAATATAGTTTTAAGCTTACTGAGCACAAAGTGCTTTTTTAGCTCACCTGAACTTTGCTGAAGGTGAGTTATTGTGATCGCCTTTTGTCCGGCGTCCGTCAACTTCTTCTCCTCAGTAACCAGTGGGTCAATTGGGATGAAACTTCACAGAAAGCATCCTGTCAATGACCTCACCAGATTTCTTTCAAATGTTTGGGATCCATGCAGAATTCTGGTTTCCATGGCAATGAAATGAAAAAAACTTCAAAATTCTTCTTCTCTCAAACTAGTTGGCAGATTTTCAAATAATTTTGTAGAAATGTTCCTTGGATGACCCTCTATCAGATTCCTTCAAGCCATGTTGATTGGTCGAAAAACATGGCCGCCAGGGGGACGGGGCTATTTTGCCTTATATAGCTATAGTGAAAACTTAAAAAATCTTCTTCTCCGAAAGTGTCAGGCAGATTTTCAAATAATTTTGTAGAAATGTTCCTTGGATGACCCACTTTATGATTCCTTCAAGCCATGTTGATTGGTCAAAAAACATGGCCGCCAGTGGGCAGGGCTATTTTGCATTATATGGCTATAGTGAAAACTTAAAAAATCTTCTCCTCCAAAAGTGTCTGGCCGATTTTCAGATAATTTTGTAGAAATGTTCCTAGGGTGACCCTCTATCAGATTCCTTCAAGCCAAGTTGATTGGTCAGAAACTATGGCTGCCAGGGGGCGGGGCTTATATAGCTAAAGTGAAAAAAACAAAATCAGGTGAGCGATTCCAGGGCCATCATGGCCCTCTTGTTGTTATTTTAATTGGGGTTTTAAACCTAATTTCAGTTATTTCACAGCAACAGTTCACTTATTCTTGATCCCTGGGTAAATAAATCAGTACTATGCTAGGAAATGTGCCTTGCCCCAGTGCTCTCCACCAAAACTGCCATGCTGTGACTAGGGATTGGACCTGAGGTACCCTTTTCAAATTCCCCAAGGCTTACTTTTAGGCCACGGCAGATTCCTGTACCCCACAAGGTTAACTAGCATGCTCCCCCTGTGTCTGCTGTCCATTGCTAACATTTTCTGTTAACATTAATTAACAAAATATTTCCTAACTACTTAATATATTGATTTAACCCTTTCCCACTTACAGATGCATTCTGAAAGTATCTGCAGCGGACAATTTTCGAAAACATTGTAGGAGAAATTGCTCATGATGGACAATTTCTTCTTTTGTCTCAAAATTGTCATTAATTTTCTTCATTCAATAATTATGTCTTCCCCTGTATACAGGGGAGATATATTGTTTTTGTCCTTGATGTCTGTCTGTCTGTCTGTCTGTTCGTCCCCAAAATCTTGTCCGATCCATATCTCCCAGACGGCTTGAAGGATTTTCATGAAACTTTGGTCACATGTTCACCTCATCAAGGCGACGTGCAGAACCCGCGTCTCGACAATATAGGGTCAAGGTCACGCTTGAAGGTCAAAGGTTTGAGGCTTTATTTCGTGTCCGCTCCATATCTCCCAGACGGCTTGAAGGATTTTCATGAAACTTGGGTCACATGTTCACCTCATCAAGGCGACGTGCAGAACCCGCGTCTCGACAATATAGGGTCAAGGTCAAGGTCACGCTTGAAGGTCAAAGGTTTGAGGCTTTATTTCGTGTCCGCTCCATATCTCCGAGACGGCTTGAAGGATTTTCATGAAACTTAGGTCACATGTTCACCTCATCAAGGCGACGTGCAGAACCTGCGTCTCGACAATATAGGGTCAAGCTCAAGGTCACGCTTGAAGGTCAAAGGTTTGAGGCTTTATTTCGTGTCCGCTCCATATCTCCGAGACGGCTTGAAGGATTTTCATGAAACTTAGGTCACATGTTGACCTCATCAAGGCGACGTGCAGAACCCGCGTCTCGACAATATAGGGTCAATGTCAAGGTCACGCTTGAAGGTCAAAGGTTTGAGGCTTTATTTCGTGTCCGCTCCATATCTCTCAGACGGCTTGAAGGATTTTCATGAAACTTGGGTCACATGTTCACCTCATCAAGGTGACGTGTAGAACTTGCGTCTCGACAATATAGGGTCAATGTCAAGGTCACGCTTGAAGGTCAAAGGTTTGAGGCTTTATTTTGTGTCCGCTCCATATCTCCCAGACGGCTTGAAGGATTTTAATGAAACTTTGGTCACATGTTCACCTCATCAAGGCGACGTGCAGAACCCGTGTCTCGACAATATAGGGTCAAGGTCACGCTTGAAGGTCAAAGGTTTGAGGCTTTATTTCGTGTCCGCTCCATATCTCCAAGACGGCTTGAAAGATTTTCATGAAACTTGGGTCACATGTTCACCTCATCAAGGCGACGTGCATAACCCGCGTCTCGACCATACCGGGTCAAGGTCACGTTTGAAGGTCAAAGGTTTGAGGCTTTATTTTGTGTCAACTCCATATCTCCAAGACGGTTTGATGTATTTTCATGAAACTTGGGTCAGATGTTCACCTCATCAAGGCGACGTGCAGAACCCGCGTCTCGACCATACTGGGTCAAGGTCACGCTTGAAGGTCAAAGGTTTGAGGCTTTATTTTGTGTCCACTCCATATCTCCTTAAAGGATTTTCATGATACGTGGGTCACATGTTCACCTCATCAAGGCGACGTGCAGAACCCGCGTCTCGAGCATACCGGTTCAAGGTCAAGGTCACGCTTGAAGGTCAAAGGTTTTAGGGTTTATTTCGTGTCCACTCAATATCTCCAAGACGGCTTGAAGGATTTTCATGAAACTTGGGTCAGATGTTCACCTCGTCAAGGCGGTCAAGGTCACGCTTGAAGGTCAAATGTTTGAGGCTTTATTTTGTGTCCGCTCCATATCTCCTTAAAGGATTTTCATGAAACTTGGGTCACATGTTCACCTCATCAAGGCGACGTGCAGAACCCGCGTCTCCACCATACCGGTTAAAGGTCAAGGTCAGGCTTGAAGGTCAAAGGTTTTAGGCTTTATTTCGTGTCCAGTCAATATCTCCAAGACGGCTTGAAGGATTTTCATGAAAATTTGGTCACATGTTCACCTCATCAAGGCGACGTGCAGAACCCGCGTCTCGAACATACTGGGTCAAGGTCAAGGTCACGCTTGAAGGTCAAAGGTTTGAGGCTTTATTTTGTGCCGCTCCATATCTCCAAAACAGCTTAAAGAATTTTCATGAAACTTGGGTCACATGTTCACCTCATCAAGGCGACGTGCAGAACCCGCGTCTCGACCATACAGGTTCAAGGTCAAGGTCACGCTTGAAGCTCAAAGGTTTTAGGCTTTATTTCCTGTCCACTCAATATCTCCAAGACGGCTTGCTTATGTTTAGCAACAGTTGTTAACTGTTTTGAAGAATACTTCAGTCTTGAATGTTACAGCTGCAGTAAAAATATGTGTTTCTGTAAACCATTTGAAATCATGTCCACTTTGTACCAGGTCAAGACAAAACATTAGTAATTAAAAATTGAGTAGTGTCCAACTTGGTCAAATTTTTGTTTGTCTGCTTTATAGGTTGGAATGTTTTGAGAGATTTTGACAGATATTTGAGGGGGGGACATATGTTTTTGTCAAAACAATTCTAGTTATACTCTTAATTTATAGATGTTGGCCATATGTTTGACAAGACGTTTTCAAAGTCATCTTTACAGATGGGAGAGCATGTGGGAAAGAGTTAAAATATCTTATATTTGAATATAATGAAGGCATTATTATGTTCCTGTATGTGTGCACATTAATTAGCCTATAGATGGCTATCATGGGATGATAACATAGTGCGTTAAAACACCCGGGGTGTGGGGAAGACAATGGGATCTATCTGACTGTCTATTTGGTCAAGATAAACCTTTACCTTATAGCAAAAAACTTCCCACACAATTGCAAAACATTGTGGAAAAAGGAGAAATTCTTCAAACCAAGCCGAAGCGATTTCTCATTTTGCAGCAAAGTTTTCAATTCCATTTTTGTGGCGATTCGGTTGAAAATCAGAAACATCAACAACAAAAAAATGTTCTTAAATCTCAATATTATAAACGCTTTATTTTGTAGTTGTTGCAATATATGAAAGCCTCTTGATGATAAGACTGGTTTACAAAAGTTTAAAGGACACGATGTCATGCAGTGTACAAGTTAGACACGTCTGTACGTTCTAGCGTCAAATAGCAATCAATGCTGAAAGTGTAGCCGAGTTGAGTTGGAGATCGAGCATTATCATATATGCCTATATATATTGAAAATAGCAAGGCCTACACCAAGATAAGCCTTGTTACTTTGCAGGATTTTCTACACGATCGCTGACGCTTTGATTTCACTTTTTATCTGTTCCATTTTATCACTTAAATATTTCGAATCCACTAACAACTCAAAATGTATCATAAAGCAAACCTTTTCCCGCATACAGCAACTCTGCAGCAGACTACGTTGACAAACATAATACAAACTCTCAATAAATGAAAATGATACTATGAAATACTGTTCAAACTTTGTGGCAAAAGAGGTCTGCTACATCAAGTGTTAACCCTTTCCCTCATACGACAATTCTGCAGCAGACGACTTTGAACTTATTTTGTCAAAACATAGAAAATCTCCATAATTGAATGGATAACCAGTATGACGAAAAGTGGAAAACATTGTGGCAAAAGGAGAAATTGCATGTTTTGTGCAATTTCTCCTTTTGTCACTATGTTTTCAAAAAGCTGTCTGCTGCAGAGGCGTCAGAAAGCGTTTATATGAGGGAAAGGGTTAAAATGTGTCTCCATGTGGGAATGGGTAAA
The DNA here is from genome assembly GCA_031761405.1 of Serripes groenlandicus. NCBI lineage: Eukaryota > Metazoa > Mollusca > Bivalvia > Cardiida > Cardiidae > Serripes > Serripes groenlandicus. Next base: position 1,726,768 of record JASEVX010000026.1, read on the forward strand.
CAGATAACAATCTTTATGGTGGACTTGTATAATTGTTTGCCTTCTGGAGATTTAACCCTTTCCCACATACAACAAATCTGCAGCATACAACTTTGAAAACAATATGTAAAAAATACGACTATAAATGGGAGAATGATTAATATTTAAAGTTGAAAATTGTAGCAAAAGGAGGAAATTGTTCATTATGATCAATTTCTTCCTTTAGCACAATGTTTTCAAAGTTGTCTGCAACATAGGTGTCAGAAAGCGTCCATATGTGAGAAATGGATAAGCCCCTATTATGCAAATTTGAGCATTAAGAGTTGTGACCCTAATGTTACTATTACAAAAAGAACTATTGACCACAGACATGTGCGTAAAATACACCATTTTGAGAACTGCATTGGGAATAGGTAAGTATGGTGCTGTCTTGAACATTCGAATAACCCTATCCCACATATTGAAACTTTTTGACACCTCTGCAGCAGACAACTTTTGAAAACATTGTAACAAAAGGAGATATTGCTCATAATGATCAATTTCTCATTTTGTCACAATATTTTCAGCTTTAACAACAACTAAACTTTCATTATATGAGCTGTTTTGTATAACTGTCAAGATTATTTCATAGTCGTCTGCTGCAGTTATATTGTATAAGGGAAAGGGATAATCTATCATTGCATTGTTTTATCCCTTCCCAACATGCAACAAATCTGCAGCAGACAATTTTGAAGAAAAAAACCCAAATGCAAATATATGGCAATATTCTTTATTAATTCATTCATTAACCCTTTCCCTCATACCACAATTCTGCAGCAGACGACTTTGAACATATTTTGTCAAAATATGGAAAATCTCTATAATTGAATGGACAACCTATGATTAAAAGTGGAAAACATTGTGACAAAAGGAGAAATTGCTCGTTTTGAGCAATTTCTTCTTTTGTCACTATGTTTTTAAAAAGCTGTCTGCTGCAGAGGTGTGACAGAAAGCGTCTATATGAGGGAAAGGGTTAATCTGAAATTTAGGTAGCCCGATATCATTATCCCCTTCCCACTTGTAGACCTAATTTGATTCTGCAGAAGACAACCCATGAAAACATTGTGGCAAAAGGAGAAATTACTCCCCATAATTAAGGAATTAACCCTTTCCCTCATATAGACGCTTTCTGACGCCTCTGCAGCAGACGGCTTTTTGAAAACAGTGACAAAAGAAGAAATTGCTCCATAGGTTATCCATTCAATTATAAAGATTTTCCATTCTTTGACAAAATATGTTTAAAGTCGTCTGCTGCAGAATTGTCGTATGAGGGAATTTAGGGTTAAAACTGATTATGTATACTACCCAAAATCTGTATGTTACTGGTACATGAAATTTTCTCTTTTCAAGCAATGTTTTCTACTGGGTATACATATGTTTTTCCTGTTTGCAAGATAGATGTGTCTTCGTTTTTTTAAAACATGTATTTCAAAAAATATCATACCAGTTTTACCCTTTCCTACATATAACAAATCTGCAGCAGATGACTTTGAACATATTTTGACAGCAAATAGAAAATCTCTATAATTGAGTGGATAACCTATGACTAAAAGTGTAAAACAATTTGGCAAAAGGAGAAATTGCTCATTTTGAACAATTTCTTCTTTTGTCACTGTTTTCAAAAATCCGTCTGCTGCAGATGCATCAGAAAGCATCTATATTTGGGAAAGGGTTAACAGTTAAGGCCTTTGTAATCATGGTTAACCCTTTCCCTCATATATACGCTTTCTGACGCCTCTGCAGCAGACAGCTTTTTGAAAACATAGTGACAAAAGAAGAAATTGCACAAAACGTGCAATTTCTCCTTTTGTCACAATGTTTTGCACTTTTTGTCATAGGTTATCCATTCAATTATGGAGATTTTCTATGTTTTGACAAAATACGTTCAAAGTCGTCTGCTGCATAATTGTCGTATGAGGGAAAGGGTTAAACTCTTCCAACATGCATGATGCATCTGCTGCAGACAACGTTGGTAAACATTGATACTAAAAGCGAGTTTGCTCATGATGAGTTCATGACGTGCAATTTCTTCATTTTGCCATAATGTTTTCTTTAATTTTCAATGATATTATTATAATAAGAAGAAACCTGCAGCATATCATTTTGAGAGTATCTTGACATAAATATAGAAAATATATATATATATATGAAATTTATAATTATTGAATAGTTGAAAACATTGCGACAAAAGGAGAAAATGCATTTTATGAGAAATTTCTCCTTTTGCCAGTGTTTTCAAAAGTCGTGGGAAAGGTTTAAATATTAAATATGGTTAGAAAAGAATACTTGGGGAGGGTATGTCAGCTGTCAAACAGTTTTTATCAGATAAACATCTCGTTACAATTAGTGCATTGGAGATGAAATCTGGTGTATGCATTTTATTGTTAAACAAGACGTTTTTTGTACATACATTTATGACAAATGCAGGACCTTTTATAAGGGTGTACTCATGCTATTGTTCCCAAACGTCAAGATAAATAACAAAGACTAATTAGGTGTAAAGGCATTTATGATTGATGTTAAAGATATGCGCTCATTAGTCCGAAAGAATAGCTGATATTGATGCTTTTAGAATTGACTGCTTTACGAATATTTTAGGATTAAAAGGCCTTGGATAAATCTACTGTCGCTGTTATGTAATTGTAATAATGTTGAAAACAACATTTAACCACAATAACCATTCCCTCAAAACAGACACTTTCTGACACCTCTACAGCAGATGAAATCAATGCAGCAATAGGAGAAATTACTTATCATGAGCAATAATTGCTCCTTTGGCCACAATGTTTTCAGCTTTATTCAATAATTGTTCTTTTATCTATAGAGATTTCATTTTTTTTATTCAATGTTATCAAAATCCTCTGTTGCAGAATTGTTGTTTGTGTGAACAGGTTAAAATGCCATTTAAGCTGTCTCTTATCTTTTTTTGGTTGTGTTTCAAACATCTTTATGGCCTCCAACTGTTTTTGTTTTTTTAGATTTTACAAATGTAATTGCATTAACCCTTTCCCACATACAGACATTTTCTAAAGTCTTTGTAGCAGACGACTTTTGAAAACATTTTGGCAACAAGAGAAATTGCTCATTTATAATGTGCAATTTCACCTGTTGCCAAAATGTTTTCAACTATTCTGAAGAATTATACTTTATTATTCATTTATAGAGAATTTCCGTATCTTTGCCTAGGTGTTTTCAGAGTCATCTACTGCAGGTTTATTGTATGTGGGAAATGGTTTACAGCTGACAGTATGTAGGTGTAAGATATAAAAAATATCTTAGCAAAAATTAATATTTATGGAAATGAAAGCGTCACAGTCATGTTATTATTGAAATCATCTGCAGTAGACAACTTTAAAATAATTTTCGCAAATTTTTGTAAAATCTATGGAAATGAAATCGTAATTATTTAAATCACTATGGCAAATGGAGAAATTGCATGTCATTAGTATTATTGAGTTATTAATACTCTTTATGTTTTCACATTCTGTAAGCATCATGCGCATCAAAATGCATCTGCATGTTGGAAAGGGAATGGGTTTAACCTTTTTCCTGATGCAGTTTCTTCAAATTTAGCTGCTTTGAATACATGCAAGAAAAAGTTAATGTCAAGGGAGCTTGAACAAGTTCGCAACTACCCTAAGGTCAAAGGTCAATATCACAGTGGCTATAATATGTCCATACAAAAGAAAGTCTTCGCTCTAGCACTTTCATTTCTGGTTGGAATTGCTTCAAACTTCATACAAAGGTTCAATGTCATGGGAGCTTGGAAAAGTTCCTGTTTGACATAGGTCAAAAATTCAAGGTCACAGTGGCTTTAATATAGTACGAAATCAGATCATCCTTTTAGCAGTTTCGCTTCATTTTTGGATGGTTTTTCCATCATATTAAATGCAATGGTTCAGTGTCAAAGTAGCTTGGACAAGTTCACCTAGGTCAAATTAAGGTAAAGGTCACAGAAACTATAAATAGCATACCATGTAAGTAGTCTAATCCATAACTTCATGAATCTCTTAGGCATTAATGACTTACAGAATGTGTTAATTCTTTACCGAAATGTTACTTTCGTTTGCAAGGAGATTTTCTAATCATATTTTTCAGACACTTGTATCAAAGTTATATCTTTTCGCACACTCAATAAAATTGTAGCAGACGACTAGCAAAGCTTTGAGGCACAAATATTGAAAGGATAATAATTGAAAAATGAGAAAACAATGTGACCAAAAGACAATTGCTCCTTTTGAAACAATCATTTCATAAGGCGTCTGCTGCAGAAACATGTGGAAAACAATTAATATGGAAGAGTTAAGATTGTATAATCCGGCATTGGGTTTTAAAACATTTGGGGATACTTTGGATTAGGGCGGCTATCAATAACTGCCAGATTCCGTTTGTTTTTCTTGAGTCATATTTCCTGCTTATGCTATAATTCTTTTATACATCCTGAAGACTGACTTGGCTACCCTTTTTCTGAAAGAAAGAAATGTATTTCCCCTCATTATCTCTCTCTTTGTCCATCCAAACCATATATTGTTGGCAGCAAAAATCCCATCTCACAGAGACGATTCTTTTGGAGTACTCACAACACAGGGTTTGAGGGTAAAATAAGGATTTTACACCATTAAATATAGAGCCCCCTCATCTGTAACTACATTCAGCAAGGCAAAGTGTTGCAAGATTTATTTTTGTTACATAATGAGTAATGACTTCAAATCATGATTAATCGAGGGCTTGGCGTGAAACAGTTGTATCTAAAATTGGTATTTTTTTACCAAGGTTAATCACCTCACCATAAAGTCTTTATAAGCGTTAAATCACTTTTCTTGGTAAACAATGTAAATTTAGGTGCCATTGCTCGTTCTGAGCAATGGCACCTAAATTTGCATTGTTTACAAAGGGGTCAAAATTGCCCCTAAACCAGGGTTTTCAAAATAGGTTTTTAGTTACAACCGTTTCACGCCAAGCCCTCGAATTTCCTGTTGTGTAACTCAAGAGTCTGCAGATTAAGGCTTAAAGAAAGATATATTTAGAATGTAATTGTTGTTGTGAGATCAATCAGAACTACTTTATGTGATTACATCTTCTGGATGCGGTGACCACATGGAGATAGATTTTAAGCCTTTCCAACATACAACAACTCTGCAGCAGACGACTTCGAAAACATACCCAAACAAAATTCGAAACTCCCTTTAAATGAAAGTAAAATTAATATTGAATAGAGTTGGAAACATGATTATAAAAGGAAAAATTCTTTTTTTGTTGCTATGTTTTCAAAAAGCCGTCTGCTGCAGAGGCGTCAGCAAGCGTCTATATGAGGGAAAGGAGCCTTTCCCACATACAACAAATTTGCAGCAGAAGACTTAAAAAACATCAGGTTAAAAATATGGTTGACCTGTAAAAATGAAGGTTAAATCTTTGAATAGAGTTGAATAATTGTCGACAAATTAGAAATTGCTCATTTTGCCACAATGCATTCAAAAAGTCATCTGCTGCAGAGGCAGCTGTATTTATTAAAGGGTAAAACAGAGCTCTAGTTAAGCTTCATATTTTCTCATTTTCACCTTCATTTGACACTTAAACCCTATGTTTTGGGTACTCAAAACAACTGTTTGACTGAGATGATTTTCTTGAGTACCCACAACATATGGTTTGGTTGAGTAATAAGAGAGGGTATTGTGAGCAAAAGACCGGCCCTTTAACCCTTTCCCTCATATAGACGTTTTCTGACGCCCCTGCAGCAGACGGCTTTTTGAAAACATAGTGACAAAAGAAGAAATTGCTCAAAACGAGTCCTTTTGACTCAATGCTTCCACTTTTAGTCATAGGTTATCCATTCAATTATAGAGATATTCCGTTTTTTGACAAAATATGTTCGAAGTCGTCTGCTGCAGACTTGTTGTATGAGGGAAAGGGTTAACTAGATCTCTGGGATAGATATTTATCTGTATATTCTGAGTGCACATTCAATTGTTGTGCATTGTTGCAGTTTCGGCCTCAGTGGTGAGTCTTAGAGCGTCCACCTCGGGTGAGAGGTCATGGATTTGATGATAGTTACCGCTTTCCCCATCTGGTGCTCAGGATTGTGGGGTGAGCATTATGACTGACTTGCTCTCTGGGTTTAATCCCCAGCTCGTGGCTGTCATGCTGTGCGCCACACTTGTCTAGCCGAGTTAGTGTTGGTTAGTCACTCGGGTATCATGGATACGGGAAATTCGCAATGAATAGCATTACAACTGATGTGCTGATAAGCAGTACAAACAAACAGTGAAGCCCTTCATAGGTAAACAAATCATCAGGACTGCAAGGTGAAGAACGACATAATGTTTGTTGTCTGAAAAGGCAAACCTCTATTTACATAAGATTTCATCCTAAGTGTTTCAATTGTCAAGTATCTTTCTTTACCACAATTCGATAATTGAAAAGAGAAATACCTGAAGGGATTATTTATTGCTCCATTAAAGGGAAACATTCTGTCCATTTGGATGGATTTTAATGACACTATAGCAAAATAAACTAGGTCACACCCATAAAACGTAACTGTACAATGGACAAAATAAGGTAGAGTAAACTGGTCTTTTCCCACAATATCTATATTATTACTCAACCAAACCCTATGTTGAGGGCACTCAAAAGAATTGTCTGAGTGAGATTCTTTTGAGTACCCACAACAAAGGGTTTGAGTGTCATAAAAGTATTTTAGAGCAAGAAAAATGCCTCTTTTGTCTAAAGCTCTGCGTCACTTACATATATATTACGGGATATATCAATTTTCAGATTGATTGATTGATTGGAGTATAACCCCATTTGCAAAGTTTTCAGTTATATAACAGAGGCCAGGTCACTTGGCGTGTGTTTCCTGGGATTCTTGCACCTGTATTCTACGAAACATTCTTCTCAGGCACCTGACTACATTTCCACATACCCTATTTAGTCCATTTGTGGAAGACAAATGAAGCTAGTCACAATGGCTTTTGTCAATCATAGAAAAGAATGAATGACCGAGCCGGGATTCAAACTCGCGACCACTGGATTCTATCAGATAGCCCTTGTTATACCCCCAGATACATAGTATATGGGGGCTATATAGGAGTCACGCTTGTCGGTCCGTTGGTCTGTGGACATTTCTTGTGAACACTATTTCTCAGCAACCCTTGGTAAGAATTCAATATAACTTCACAAGAATGATTGAAACCAAGCCTAGTTGTGCATATTGTCGGCACTGGAGTTATTTTTAAATGAGTTATGGCCCCTTGAATTTCTCATAAATATGTATATTGTCAGGCACCAGCTGGGGGTATTCATCACCTTCAGTGATATTTCTAGTTGTTTCTGACTGAACTATGAGGGCTTGACTTGATTTTAGATACTCCAATATATATTGAAACTATCAGAATAAAAGAATAGACAATTTCTAAGATGTATCTTATTGTAAAACCTAATGTATGCCACACTTACTGTCTACACTACTCCAAGGAAACACCATGCTATATTGATTGATTGATTGTTTGGTATTTTACGCCGCTTTAAACAAAAAATCAGTTATATCAAGGTGTTACGAATACTGCTGGTCCGTATATCCTGACACCAGCCAGGCAGTCGTCATCCTAAATCCGCGACCCTGACTGCCAAGGAGGGCAGCCATTACTACCATTTTTAAAGTCTTTGGTATGACCCGGCTGGGAATCAACCCGCACCCGAGGCAGACGCTCTACCACTATACCAACGAGGCGGTCCACCATGATATAATTGGAATTCTGTTAGAAAGCGGTGTAAAAGATTGTTCAATCAATCAACCCAGTGAAAGCAATGGAAATCTATTTGAAAGGATTATTCAGCTGTAGCAGGTCGTTGTCTGCTGACTATAATAGTCACTTCGCTATTTCCCACTCACAACAAATCTAGTGCAGATGACTTCAACAATTATCTAGAGAAAAAGTATGGAAAATCTACAAATGAAAGCTTAACCCTTTCCCTGATACGACAATTCTGCCAGCAGACATCTTTAAAAAATAGGAAATCTCTATAATTGAATGGATAACCTATGACTAAAAGTGGAAAACATTGTGTCAAAAGGAGAAATTGCTCGTTTTGAGCAATTTCATCTTTTGTCACTATGTTTTCAAAAAGCCGGCTGCTGCAGAGGCGTCCGAAAGCGACTATATATGGGAAAGGGTTAAATATATTGAATAGGGTTGAAAAAAATTGTGGCAATTAAATGAAGAAATTTCTTCTTTAGCCACACTATTTTCAAAAGTAGTCTGCTGTATTATGTGTCAAAATGTGTCTGTAAGTGGGAAAGGGGAGGGTTGAAGAGCCAGTTTTCAGCTATTGTGTTCTTCACTTCCATTGTTTGCTCATAAAGAGTTTGAAGTAAATAAAAGTGACATAATAAAGACAGAGTTGTTTAACATATGACTTTAATGACCGAATTGTAAGTATATTAATATGAACGGCACATACACATCATTTAGGATGTGAATAAGTTAGTGTATTTGTTATAAGGAATGGTTTTAACCCTTTCCCTCATATGACAAATATGGAGCAGACTACTTTGAACATATTTTGTCAAAAAATAGAAAATCTCTATAATTGAACGGATAACCTATGACTAAAAGTGGAAAATATTGTGGCAAAAGGAAAAATTGCTCGTTTTGAGCAATTTCTTCTTTTGTCACTATGATTTTAAAAAGCTGTCTGCTGCAGAGGCGTCAGAAAGCGTCTATATGAGGGAAAGGGTTAACTCTTTTCCACCTGTTTCCACATTTAGGTGCATCTTGACGCATCTGCATAAACTTTTATTTCAACCCTTTCCCACGTACAGACGCATTCTGATGCTTCTGTAGCAGACGACTTTTGAAAATACTGTGGCAAAAGGAGAAATTGCTCATTGAAATTGATGATTCAAGATGAAACCATATTAAGTCAAAGGGGTTTAATTAGCTGCTGACCTAATTCTGTAATAAGTAGGTCTTCTACTTTGAAAATTTCTCATACTTATTGTAGTGTGACACTCTTGCTATGTGAGACATGCCTGTAACTTGGTAACCCTTTCCTACATACAGACGCTTTCTGACGCCTCTTTAAAAGACGACTTTTGAAAACACTGTGACAAAAGAGAAAATTGCTCAAAACAAGCAATTTCTTCTTTTGCCACAACGTTTTCAACTTTTTTCGTCTGCTGCAGATTTGTTGTGTGTGGGGAAGGGTAACTTATTTATTAACCCTTTCCCTCATATAGACGCTTTCCGACGCCCCTGCAGCAGACAGCTTTTTGAAAACATAGTGACAAAAGAAGAAATTGCTCAAAACGAGCAATTTCTCCTTTTGCCACAATGTTTTCCACTTTTAGTAGTAGGTTATCCATTCAATTTAACCCTTTCCCTCATATAAACGCCTTCTGACGCCTCTGCAGCAGACAGCTTTTTTGAAAACATAGTGACAAAAGAAGAAATTGCACAGAACGTGCAATTTCTCCTTTTGCCACAATGTTTTCCACTTTTAGTCATAGGTTATCCATTCAGTTATAGAGATTTTCCATTTTTTGACAAAATATGTTCAAAGTCGTCTGCTGCAGAATTGTCTTATGAGGGAAAGGGTTAAGAGATTATCTATTTTTTGACAAAATATGTTCATAGTCGTCTGCTGCAGAATTGTTGTATGAGGGAAAGGGTTAATATTCCAATACCTGATTTTAATCCATTTGGTGGATTAATACGAAAGGTGGGTTTGATAATAATGCCTAGCATTTTAACAATCAAAAAGTTTACAACTTGGATAGCAAGTAGAAAACATTGTGGGAAAAAGGAGAAATTTGCTCATTTTGATACAGGATTTATATTTCTGATTCTGCGCTACATTAGGTGGATTTAATATTTATGTTAAGCATTTTTACCTGTACAAATGATAAACTTTGAAACCGTTTGCCTGATTACTAAAGACAAATATTGATGCCTGTACAGCACACAACTTTTTATAATGAGGAAAAGGGTTGTAAAAACTAAAAAAAAAAAAGAAATCAAGGCAAATGATCCCGTATTGTATTGCAATGGTTTTTAAGTCTTTTTCAATTTTGTAGATTTTCAATATTTTAGCTCCAAGTTTGTTGAATGTTGGAACGAACAGGTTAACGCTTTCCCACATAAGACGTATTTGTAGCATACACTGTTTTGAAAACATTGTGGAAAAAGGAGAAATTGCTCACAAAATCAATAACTCCTTTTCCAACATTGTTTTCTAACCTTTCTTCAATGGTTTTACCATAATTTATAGAGATTTTCTACATTTTTGCAAAGATGTTTCAAAAGATGTCTGTTACAGAGGAAACAGAAAGGGTAAACAGATTAACAAGGATTAGTTTTGGTTAGGGATTAAATGCTTCCCACATACAACAATTCTGCTGCAGACGACTTGGGAAAACATCTAAGCATAATTAAATGTAGAAAACCTATTTAATTATGATGGTATAACCATTGAATTCTTTTGAAAAACAATTTAGCAAAAGAATAAATTGCTTGTTATATTGGACAGGGTTAACCCTTAGCCTGCTGAATTTTTACAACTGGTATATTCATCCCGAATTTTTGTTTTTAAGCTTGTTCGTCTTTTTATGTTTGAAGATAAAAAGTTGGGTATTGTGATACTGTTAGCATTGTCACAAAACTATAACCTTAATTACCTTATTACTCAAAAAACGTTCAACATTTTCGAATGAAACAAGGTTTTTTTTTTGTACACATGTTCCAATACGCATGTCTATACCAAGTCACTTAACTCTGGTTTTAATATTCACTCAGAAATGCCCTTTTTTTAACTCAGAAAAAAGCAGACAAGCGTTTGCGTTCACTTGCGGCACTCTTTTTGTATTCGGAGCAGTTTTTGCTTAGAACTATAATAGACAAGTTGTGAATAATGTAGGCCAAGATAAGATTGTGCTATAGTGCAGGCTGATCTTGATCTGTAGAGTTGACAAATGCTGTGTAACCCCTTTTCCATCGATAAGACGCATTTTGATGCTGAGTAGACAATTTTTGAAAATATAATGGCAAAAGTAGAAATTGTTCATAATAAGCAATTTCTCCTTTTGCCACAATGTTTTCAACTCTATTTACTGATACTGCAGATTTGTTGTATGTGGGAAAGGGTTAAAATCACAGGAAGAGATTAACACAATATTTTCTTTAACTGAACACTGATATTTATGTTATGTATTAACCCCCCTTTCCCACATATGAAAAATATAAAGCACACTACTTTAAAATATTAAGGAAAAAATATCAAAACTCTTCAGAATTGAAAGTACAATTATTGAATAGTCAGTTGAAAACATCATGGCAAAAGGAGGATCGCTCATTTTGAACTATTTCGTCTTTTGCCAAATTGTTTTCAAAAGGCGTCTGTAGGCAGGAAATGGTTACATGTAAAAGTGTGTTATGACTGCCTGAAGTGATTTTATAGGATATGAAATATTGTGCTCGACTCAGGTGGTTGAGCTGTGATCTGTGACTGCTTGACTCAATCTGGATTAATGGGCCATGACTTCGACGTTCTCATTGGTGTATATTCAGCGTTGTGTTCTAAGTTAATAGTGCAGTAACGGTTCACTGGTATAATATATATATATTTTGTGATTATAATATTATAAAATGAAAACTGTTATATACTTCTAGAGAGTAATATGTCGAATACTAGCTCGCTATCATAATTATGTGATTAGATTTTCTAGAGATATTCATTTAAGTTAAACAGTATGATAGAGTAAGATGGCTCCTTTTTCAGGATTGGATAGTTTATTATTGAAATTTCAATTTGATCAAGGTATACATAAGTTGATTGTTTTCTTAAAAAAAATGTAAAGTTTAATAAACCAAAGTTATTTGATTAAAATATATCTGAAGCAAAAAATGTGATGATTGGAAAATAGAAGGTAACTTTCAACCCTTTTCCACATACAGACACTTTCTGATGCCTCTGCAGCAGACAGCTTTTTGAAAACATTGTGACGAAAGAAGAAATTGCTCATCATGATCAATTACTGCTTTTGTCACAATGTTTTCAACTCTTTTCAATGTTTAATATTTCATTTATATAGGTTTAACATCTTGTTCACCAGAATATTTAAAGTTGTCTGCTGCAGATTTGCTGTATGTGGGAAAGGGTTAATATGGAGTTGAAAACATTTTCGGAATAAGGAAAATTGCTTTTTTTTTTTTTTAGCAATTTCGCCTTTTGCCACAATGTTTTCATATTCATCTGCTGCAGACAAATTGTTTAAAGGAAAGAGTTAATAACAAAATGTCAAAAGGTTAAGCTATCAAGACTTTAACTTTTGCTTTATAAATTAGTATATTATACAACCATGTATTTGTTATACAGGCTCTAAAAGGTTTGTTCACAATGACGGTCCAATCCAAACTCAAGACATTTAGCGTCATTTACATTTTGTCTTCCACCAATGGGTTGATTGTCATTGTGGAAAAGCAGCCATTTGCTTGGTAAGACTGTTGTGTGGATAACTGGTGTGAGACACGCCAGGAAATGCATGGGTAGATAGATGAACTGGCTGCTGTGATATGACAGAAATTCTTTTGAAAATAGTGTTAACCCTTTCCCTCATATGGACGCTTTCTGACGCCTCTGAAGCAGACAGCTTTTTGAAAACATAGTGACAAAAGAAGAAATTGCACAAAACGTGCAATTTCTCCTTTTGCCAAAATGTTTTACACTTTTTGTCATAAGTTATCCATTCAATTATTGAGATTTTCTATGTTTTGACAAAATACGTTCAAAGTCATCTGCTGCAGAATTGTCGTATGAGGGAAAGGGTTAAACCCAAATAAATTAATCAGAATATAGTCAAACTTGTAACCTCTGTTAAGAAGCCAGTTTAAGATTACCAAATTACCTTTTTCTTATATATTTTACTTGTATTAATTAACCCTTTCCCATGCATTTTGACTCATCTGCATCAGGCAACTTTTGAAAACATCGTGACAAAAGGAGAAATTGCTCAAAGCAAGCAAAATTTCTCGTTTTGCCACAATGCTTTCAACTTGTCTGCTTGGGGTGTGGTCATGGTGTAGTGCCCTTGAGCAATGTACAGTTCCTGGCCCAAAACTTATCAGTGACCAGGCTATTATGGTTGATTGATTGATTGATTGATTGGGGTTTAACGCCGTTTTTAACAATTTCTCAGTTATATCAAGGCGGCCAGTTCACCTACTCATGCATTTCCTGGTTTTCTCACACCAGTACTCCACACAACAATCTTCCCAAGCAACTGGCTGCTTTTCCACATAGACTTAGCCCATTGGTGGAAGACGAATGACGCATGTCGCATTGACTTTTGTCAATCGTCGGAAAGAAAGTTGGCCGAGCCGGGATTCGAACTCACAACCCCTGGATTGACAGCCCGCGTCGCTACCGACTGAGCTACCGGGGCTCGGCCCAGGCTATTATGGATATGTACTGTCAACGTGATAGAACTGAAATAATGTTGAAAATTATGTAAAACCTCAATTAAACCTTTCCCACATATAGACGCTTTCTGACGTTTCTACAGCAGACGAATTTTTAAAACATTGTGGTAAAAGAAGAAATTGCTCTAAACAAGCAATTTCCACATTTAACACAATGTTTTCAACTTCTTTCAGCAATTATACCTGCAGTTATAGAGATTTCTCATATTTTTGCCTAGAAGTATTCAAAGCAGTCTGCTGCAGATTTGTTATATGTGTGAAAGGGGGGTTAAGCACAAGTTTTCCGAAGCCGTAGAGACTTAACTTTAACCATTTTCTTGATGTGATGACCTCTTGTCTGCTTTTTGTGACTAATATCAGTAGAGGTGAAAAACATTGTTGGAAAAAAAAAAATCTCCTTTTGAGCAATGAATCTGATTTTCAAACTGGAAAAAACTTCTCTTAAAAACTTCTGAAAAAGCACAGAAAACTAACGTTCAGGGTTTCAATCATGTCATTTTGGAAATTGGGAATTATGCAATGCCATAAATGTATTGTTAACATATTGCAAATACTATTTATTTGTATAATAAAACTTTACACACAGGAAAATTCTCACTTTTAGACGCAATGTGATGCATCTGCAGCAGATGACTTTTGAAAACATTGTGGAAAAAGGAGAATTTGCTCATAATGTAGAATTTCTCCTTTCGCCACAATATTGCCACAATATTTTCAACTCTATTTAATAATTATATTTTCGTTTCTAGATATTTTCCTTATATAATGTTTCTGAAGTTGTCTGCAGCAGATCTGTTGCATGTGGGAATGGGTTAACTTTTTATACGAAGAATATTAATCATTTACGGGATACAATTTTCAAACTCACCTTTGAAAAATGATGACATCTGGAAAATCAGTAGTTTACTTTAACCCTTTCCCTCATACGGCAGTTCTGCTGCAGACGACTTTGAACGTATTTTGTCAAAACATAGAAAATCTCCATAATTGAATGGAAAACCTATGGCAAAAAGTGGAAAACATTGTGTCAAAATGTTAAATGTTGAATGTTGTCTGAATAAAGGAAAAGGTATTAACTGTTATTGATTATGACTCTGGGAAGGACTGTGCCTCAAAGATGAAATGATAAAAGTTTGATGGATTTCTGTGTTTGCTCTAGGTATAAAATAGCCATCATAAAAATTATTTTAATGATGAAATAATTGACTATCAATTGCAGATTCTGAATTATTTGAGATGGCAGATTCTGTTCTGTATTAACCCTTTCCCTCATGTAGACGCTTTCTGACGCCTCTGCAGCAGACAGCTTTTTGAAAACATTATGGGTGACAAAAGAAGAAATTGCTCAAAACGAGCAATTTCTCCTTTTGACACAATGTATTCCACTTTTAGTCATAGGTTATCCATTCAATTAGAGATTTTCTATTTTTTGACAGAATATGTTCAAAGTCGTCTGCTGCAGAATTGTCATATGAGGGAAAGGGTTAACCTTTTCCCGCATACAACAAATCTGCAGCAAACAACTTTGAGAAAATTGGCTCTATATATGCAACATTCTTCTAGCTTGATGTTTTCAAATCTTTTGCAGCAAATGGGTCCAAAAGTGTCTGCATTTTCGAAAAGGGATAAACAGAAAGTGCTGAAGAGGCACCTAAAATGACAATCTTGAGATTTGTAATTGTGTTATTTTTTTCCTGTCGACTATAAAAAAAACATCAAAGAATAAAACTGTGCATTTCATTAACTTTTTTGCAGGTAAAAATATTTACTTGAGTAAGTTTTCTTAATAGATGAAACTTATAAATTAGTTTTACAAGCTGTTTATGGGAATAGTTGCAAGAAATTGAAACATCTCCATATGGATTCATGGGAATTTGGTTGCATTAGTCGGCCAGTGTCACATCACCATTTCCAACATACAACAAATCTGCAGCGGAGTTTGAAAATATGTAGATAAAAATAAATACAAATTATGAATGAAAATATGATTATCAAGTAAATCACAGTGTAAACATTTTGACGAGAAATTCCTGCTTTTGTTACACTGTTATTCATAAATTTCTGCTATCGATGCATCAAAACAGACCCTATTGCTCAAAGAAAAGAATCAAATTTTGAATGAAAATATGATTATCAAGTAAATCACAGTGTAAACATTTTGACGAACGGGAAAAATGCTCATTATGAGAAATTCCTGCTTTTGTTACACTGTTATTCATAAATTTCTGCTATCGATGCATCAAAACAGACCCTATTGCTCAAAGAAAAGAAACAAATTTTTGAAACATCATAATAAGGTAAAAGATAAAGTTGGATTTAATATCAGGACAAAATGTTAATGCTTTTACCTTTTTGCTTTCATTTATTAAGATTTTCATTTTTTTTATCTGGATGTTTTCAAATATGTCTCTCCCGTGTATCTTATTAATAATTATTAACTATATGAACCTTTCAATAAATTAATGAATAAATTAAAATCAGTAAATAACAGTAAGAAAAATAATCATCTACTGTTTTGAATGACTTAATAGCGTTTTCCCCTTGATGATCCTTCAACATGTTTTATATCAGTATTAAAACTTCTTAATGGCTTCATGGGAGATAAGTTATAAAAACTGAATGAGTTTTACCGTCTTTAAATAAAATGTTATTGTTATAATACTTTCTGTCTGGGTTTCACTTCATTTCTACAAGTACATACAATGTGGCAGAGTCTTATATTAGTATTATATGGTAAGGGGTTAATTATTTCTACATACATGAAGTCTGCAGATTAAAATAAGGAAAATCTCTATAAATGAAATTATAATTAATGAAAACAATTGAAAACATTGTTACAAAGAGAGAAATTGCTCATTATGAGCAATTTCTCCATTTGTCACAAGGTTTTCAAATGGCGTCTGCTGCAGAGGCATCGGAAAGCATTTGCGGGAAAGGGTTAAAACCCATCAAAACATGTGAGGATTATTCAGTTTGGCTTTTGAAATAAATCAAATATGTCAAAACATTAAAAAAAAAAAATACATATATTTTTGGTGTTTTAAACCTTATCCCATATACAGACACATTTTTTACTCATGTTCCGATGGGCAAAATTTGAAAATATTGTTAGAAAAAGAGAAATTACTCATAATGAGAATTTTATTATTTTGCCACAGTGTTTTGAACTATATTCAAACAATAATTATATTTATTGAGAATTTCATTATTTTTGTCTATTTGTTTTCTAGGAGTCGTTTGCCCGGAGATTAGTTGTATATTGTGAAGGGTACACAGTTATCAACTGTTTATTGAACATTTATACCTAATGAGTGCCTGAATGAATACTTCTATTTATATGGCAGTAATAAATCTGATTTATACTAACTCCATTAATTTTGTGGTGGTAGGAATATAATGTCTTTAATTTGAACTGGTTTTCTGTCAAGATTGTGCTGCATTTACACATCCCCATTTCCGCATACAACTGGAATTTCTCCTTTTGTCACAGTGCTTTCAACTCTATTCAATATTTAACCCTTTCCTTCATACTATAATTCTGCAGCAGACGACTTTGAACATATTTTGTCAAAAAATGGAAAATCTCTATAATTGAATGGATAACCTATGACTAAAAGTGAAAAACATTGTGGCAAAAGGAGAAATTGCTTGTTTTGAGCAATTTCTTCTTTTGTCACTATGTTTTCAAAAAGCGGTCTGCTGCAGAGGCGTCAGAAAGCATCTATATGGAGGAAAGGGTTAGTTTCATTTAGGTAGATTTTCGCAGAAAAAAGGTCGGGCAATTGTGATACCCTTGGCGGCTGCGTCGTCACAAAAATTTAACATTACCTCATAACTCTCAAACCGTTTCAAATGAAACTTGGTATACATGTTCCTAAAAATGCATGTCTATACCAAGTCACATAAATTGACTTAAATAATTATTCAGTATTAAAAGCCCCATTTATGACTAAGATGAATCACTGATGAGCTTGAGGTGTTCTTGTTGCCAATATATGTTTTCAAAGTCGTCTGCAGCAGATTTTCTGTTGTTGGGACAGGTTTGAATGTGTTTTAAGCAGACTTAAATAATATTTCAGTTATATCATAGCCTTTACCCTGTAGAACTATCAACACTACTGGTAAGTTCTATCCCGTCGCCTAAATATCAGTCGTAAATGCTTGCCAAAGGATACTGAGACATTGATTACTACCATTATTAAAGTGCAACAGTAATTGAAAAGATGTAAAAAAATATAAAAACCTATATTGAGGGCTTGGCTTGAAACGGTTGTAACTAAAAACCTATTTTGAAAACCCTGGTTTAGGGGCAATTTTGACCCCTTTGTAAACAATGCAAATTTAGGTGACATTGCTCAGAACGAGCAATGGCACCTAAATTTCCATTGTTTACCAAGTAAAATGAGTTAACGCTTATAAAGACTTTATTGCGAGGTGATTAACCTTGGTAAAAAAATACCAATTTTAGATACAACCGTTTCACGCCAAGCCCTCGATTATATAATATGTGTTGTTTTCATTAAAACAGTAATTGCTTGTGTTTTGTATATAATCTCCTTAAGACCTCTTAAGAACATCTTAATTATATCCGATCAGACTGGTAAACTCTTAACCCTTCTCCTCATATGACAATTCTGCAGCAGACGACTTTGAACATATTTTGTCAAAAAGTAGAAAAACTCTATAATTGAATGGATAACCTATGACTAAAAGTGGAAAACATTGTGGCAAAAGGAGAAATTGCACGTTTTGTGCAATTTCTTCTTTTGTCACTATGTTTTCAAATAGCCATTTGCTGCAGAGGCGTCAGAAAGCGTGTATATGAGGGAAAGGGTTAACCACATAATTTTTTTTTGCAGCAGACGATTTGGAAAACATCTAGGTGAAAATGTGGAAAAATCTCCATAAATTAGAGTTTAATTTTTTAAAAAGAGTTGGAAACATTGTGGCAAAAGGAGAAACTACAATGTTTTAAAAAAAAAGTGATTTATAGAGGCTTTCAGAAAGCGTCTAATTGAGTGTTCAAATAAATAAAAAATCTACAGCAATTGAATTTTGAAAGAAACAACGCAAAACTAGGAAAAATCTCTTTATAAGGAAAATATCATTAGTGAATAGAGTTGAACACATTGTGACAAAAGTTGTCTACTGCACGTGGGAAGGGTTAAATGTATGACACTTCAGATATTTATATTTACCAGCTAGCTTTCTGCGGATACATAGATATCATTTTCAATTGAGCGCTTAGTATGGGAATTATATTCCTTATAATAGTCGCATACATTAAACAAAAGTGTCACTGGTGCCTAAATATCACAAGGAATAAAATCCCTGTGACACATGTATGTATATGAATGGTAAATAAATAATAATTATTTCATTTAGCGTTTGCATGGAAACAGATGTTATTTCTCGTAACTTGCGTAATATTGGTTAACCCTTTCCCTCTTATAGACGCTTTCTGACGCCTCTGCAGCAGACGGCTTTTTGAATACATAGTGACAAAAGAAGAAATTGCACAGAACGTGCAATTTCTCCTTTTGCCACAATGTTTTCCACTTTTTGTCATAGGTTATCCATTCAATTATGGAGATTTTCTATGTTTTGACAAAATGCGTTCAAAGTCGTCTGCTGCAGAATTGTCGTATGAGGGAAAGGGTTAAAAGCAGTGGTGTTTATGGTGCTTTCAAGGCACAAACTTTAATTGTATTGTGATTTTGTTAACCCTTTCCCTCATATAGACGCTTTCTGATGCCTCTGCAGCAGACAGCTTTTTGAAAACATAGTGACAAAAGAAGAAATTGCACAGAACGTGCAATTTCTCCTTTTGCCACAATGTTTCCACTTTTTGTCATAGGTTATCCATTCAATTATGGAGATTTTCTATTTATTGACAAAATATGTTCAAAGTCGTCTGCTGCAGAATTGTCGTATGGGGGAAAGGGTTAATATCATAATTTATATAACATTCTTTCATACATTTGACTAAATGCATTACGAAAAGCCTGCTTTAGATTTGTTTTATATGGAAAAGGGTTCAAGAAAGTGAAATTTATCACTTAATTAATTCACTGTTTGAAACAGTGAGTTTTCGTAATCAAGAAATATTGTTAACTAAATAATATATGTGTGTATGTATGTGTTTATATGCAATTTGATAAGCATGCTCATGGTTTTATATCACATGAGATATATACGGGACACTGCTTGACAGACTCTTATTGTATAATGAATAATGTATGTCGCATTTGTTGATCATTTTGTATTATGGGCCGCAGGCCTAGATTGATCAATAAAGAATTGTCATTGTCATATAAGCAACTGTTATTTTCAAAGTTTGGTTTCGAGACCTGCATTTATTTATCAATGCAAATATGAAATGCCATTATTTTATTCCATATTTTTATACTTTCAGGTAAATATGGACAATAGCTGTTTGAGTGTGGCTAATTCAAGGTGAAATACAAGATGAAGACATGGGTGACGATGACTTGACTTGGAATTGTTGGTGAAAGTAAAGAGCGATCTCTGGTTGTTAACCATGAGGCATCCAATGCCGCGTGTTCTCACGTTACTCTTCAGTCTGTGTGCTATGACCATGCTGTATGTGGCCAAGTTTGGCGTATACATGGACGGCCAATTCCAGCGTAACAATCATATTGAGTTCTCCAGCAAACAGCCAAGTGACCTGGAGGATGCCATTCATAGAAAGCATGATTCAGAGGTACTGTCCCTACAGGAGAAAATCCGTATCCTCGAGTCAGTCCTGGATTTGACGGACAAGAAAGCTCAAAATCTTTCGGATCAAATCTCACACCAAAGCTTAATGATCAGGTCCCTACAGGAATACAGGAACCAGTCAGAGTCAACGATCAGTGCAGTGTCTAAACATCGAAATTATACCAACTTTATAACGGAGAAAGTTAAAAAGGCTGAAATATTGCATGGTGTTCCGTTAAAGTCGGAATATGAAATAATTCCATTTACGAAGTTTACTTTGAGTAAGATATTTTTAGTTGAACCGGGCCTTGGTAAGCGAGTAGTGGAGAGGCCCATTGGATATAAAAGGAAGGACATAGTGGATGTGGTCCTGTATGCTGTTGGTGAGTTGAATAAAAACAGGACACAGGGCGAGCCGATGTATACATCCGACGATTTTATCGAGGGAATGTATCGGACAGAGCCGATGTCAGGGACACAGTATGAGCTCTTTTTCCGTAATGTGGACCAAGCTCAGAAACATCGATATTCAAAAATAAGTGTCATTCGTCCATTCGGAATGTTACATAACGTGCATCTCGAAATAAAAAACTCGTCCAACACTTGGATCAACTTAATACTGCCACTCTCAGGGAGAATCGATGCTTTTCGTCAATTTATGCAAAGGTTTATAAAAGTTGTAATAAATCAAGACAAGCGAGTGTTTTTAACTGTGGTATATTTTGGAGTAAACGGATTGTCTGAAGTAAAAGAAATCATGACAACCAACGCGAAGGAGAACCATTACAAACATATGAAATTAGTTACATTAAAGGAGTCATTTTCAAGGGGGCGGGGCTTACATGTAGGGGTCCAAAGCTGGAAAAGTGCTGATGTTCTTTTGTTCTTATGTGATGTTGATATCGTATTTACAGCAGACTTCTTAGAGAGGTGTAGAATAAATACTGAACAAGGGAAGAGAGTATATTTTCCTATAGTATTTAGTTTATATAACCCAAATATCGTCTATAGTCTTCAGGACATGGCCATCCCTTCCGAGCGGGAACAACTAGTCATATCAAGAAATACAGGGTTCTGGCGAGACTTTGGCTACGGAATGGCTTGTCAATATCGATCAGATTTTAAAACCGTGAAAGGTTTTGACGAATACATCTCGGGTTGGGGAGGAGAGGATGTGTTTTTATATCATAAGTATGTTCGCAGCGACTACATGGTTGTCAGGGCAACAGATCCTGGGCTATTCCATTTGTGGCACGAGAAACACTGTGACCCAAAGTTGAACTCGGACCAATATCGCAGCTGTATACGCTCAAAAGCATTAAGTGAAGCGTCCCATGCTCAGCTAGGGCTGCTGGCATTTAGGGATGAGATTAATATACACAAAAATATAACTAAAAATGTAAATAGTCCTGTTCCAAATTTGTCAATTGTTGAAAAACCACGTATCAAAAGTAAGAAATGAATTGTTTCGAAATAACTATATTGCATTGATTTATACTGCCACATTTGATGTATCAAAGTTATTTATACACTTTCATAGCCATTGACCCTAAAATATCAAATCAGGCTATTGTTAACCCTTTCCAACATGCAGATGCCTCTACCCAAGGTGACTTTTGAAAACATTTTTACAAAAGATGAAATATAGAAGCTCATATGAGCATTTTCTTCTTGTGCCAATTTTTAACTCCGATTAATAAGTTATAGAAAATTTCCATCATTTTGTCCCGGCGTTTTCAAAGACATCTGCTAAAAATTAGCTTAATGTGGGAAAGGGTTAACCCTTGCCCTCATACGACAATTCTGCAGCAGACAACTTTGAACGTATTTTGTCAAAACATAGAAAATCTCCATAATTGAATGGATAACCTATGACTAAACGTGGAAAACATTGTGACAAAAGGAGAAATTGCACGTTTTGTGCAATTTCTTCTTTTGTTGCTATGTTTTCAAATAGCCGTCTGCTGCAGAGGCGTTAGAAAGCGTCTATATGAGGGAAAGGGTTAATGTATAGAAGACATATGTGATACAAAGTTAGTACCTTAGCTTAAGCGAACAACGCCTTTATCATGTTTTGTCATACTTTTACCTTATAATTCATCAGTGACTAATGCTTCATGGCTTTCTGCCTTGTGCCTTCAAAGATTTTATGCAAAATATCTCGTGGAGATAGATATATATAACATTTATTGTACAGAGAGTAAAATCTCTCAAATCAGAGTTATTCAAGTATTTATCAAAATTGTGTTCAAAAGAAATAGTTCAGTTCTCATCTATTTAACCCTTTCCCTCATACGACAATTCTGCAGCAGACGACTTTGAACGTATTTTGTCAAAACATAGAAAATCTCCATAAATGATTGGATAACCTATGACAAAAAGTGGAAAACATTGTGGCAAAAGGAGAAATGGCACGTTTTGTGCAATTTCTTCTTATGTCACTATGTTTTCAAAAAGCCGTCTGCTGCAGAGGCGTTAGAAAGCGTCTATATGAGGGAAAGGGTTAACTTACCCGAGCACTAAGTACTGCATGTGAGCTATTATGATCGCCCAGAGCCCGTCATGCTACTATGCTCAAAGTGCTTATGAACCCATTTTCAGGTGAGCTTTATAAGGCTATCAAAGGCGTTTCGTTTATGTATGATGTTGATGTTGAGGTTTCATTTAAAACTTGATGTTGATGTTCCAAAAGCGTAATTGTTGCAGATAAGAGCTGTTTGTTTAAACACTATAAATATTTTAGTACTACATTTAGCTCCATATTGTGGGTATGTATCACCTAGGTGATTCTGAAAGGTAACATGGCCGAGCAGTGATAGCTCATTCGATAGGGATGCTGGCTGTCAATCTAGCTTGGTTAATATTCTTAACAACTTTTGACAAAAGTAAATGCAACAAGTGTTGTTCATGTTCCACCTTTGGGCTAACAGTCTATGTGGAAAAGCAGCCAGTTGCTTGGAAAAGACTTTTGTGGAGTACTGGTGTGAGAAAGCCAGGAAGCCCATGGTTAGTTTGACTGGCCCCACTAGGGATACCCCTTTCCCTCATACGACAATTCTGCAGCAGACGTCAAAAAATAGAATATCTCAATAATTGAATGGATAACCTATGACTAAAAGTGGAAAACATTGTGTCAAAAGGAGAATTTGCTTGTTTTGACGATTTCTTCTTTTGTCACTGTGTTTTAAAAAAGCCGTCTGCTGCAGAGGCGTCAGAAAGCGTCTATATGAGGGAAAGGGATACTTGACCTAAAATGTTCGTGTCAAATCCTGCAGTGTTTGGTTCTGTGATTTGTTCAATGAATATTTGTTCTTGTTTTTTATCCCACTTCCTGCCAAACGGAGCGTTGCATGATTTCATGAACATGTGGGTTGAGGTTTAAAAGTGTTCTTGCTATGGTGCATTGTTTTATATATATAATCCTTATATTATGGGCCGCATCACACAAAAACCTTCCATCAAGCAGAAAGTCTACAAATTGATAGTAATGTTTCCTTATGTGTTTTATAGGAATCCGCTGTGGTCGAGTGGTTTATTAAAGTGTTGGAGATTTCGAAACCGGGTGTCCAGGGTTTCGATCCACTACGGTCATGGTGGAGTGCCCTTGGGCAAGGCACATTTTCTAGCCTAGTACTGGTTTGTTTACCCAGGGATCATGAATAAGTGAACTGTCGCCGTGATATAACTGAAATAATGTTGAAAGCGGTGTAAAACCCCAATAAATAAATAAAGTATGTGTTTTATTTTATGCAAAAAAATATCTCAAGGAGATAAATATAAATCATATTTATTGTATAGGAGAGTCTCAAATCATATTTATTATTGCATTTATCATTTATGTTCCTAGTCGACTCTTATAAATCAGATAATGGACATTTTTAAGCTGAAAACTTAGAAATTGATAGTAATGTTTCCTTTCAGGTGTTTCAGATACTTCTGCAATCAACATTTGAATACTCTTTTTCTGGAACAACTTCCTCATTTGAAACGATTTCATAGATCAAATAAAATTTAGCAAGTCTAAGCTCTTCAGGGCGGCTGGCCATCGAGTCCCTTTTGTCAATGCGGCACTACAGTCATAGTGGAGTGCCCTTGGGCAAGGCACATTTTCTAGCCTAGTACTGGTTTGTTTACCCAGGGATCATGAAAAAGTGAACTGTCGCCGTGATATAACTGAAATAATGTTGAAAGTGGCATACCCCAATAAATAAACGCTTTCTGCAGCAGACGGCATTTTGAAAACAGTGACAAAGAAGAAATTTATCAAAACAAGCAATTTCTTCTTTTTCCACAATGTGTCCCACTTTTAGTCATAGATTATCCATTCAATTATAAAGATTTTCTATTTTTTGACAAAATATGTTCAAAGTCGTCTGCTGCAGAATTGTCATATGAGGGAAAGGATTAAACCTTTCCCGCGTACAATAAATCTGCCAAAAACATGAACAATCTCCATAAATAAGTAAGAAGAAATGACTCAATATGAGCTATTTCTTCTTTTGTCACAATGTATGCAGCAGACACGTCAAAATGTGTCTTACGAGTGGGGAATGGACGAGTAGTAATGGAAATAGTTTCACTTGCTTTAAATGTGTGAGACAGTCTCTCTAACATTATTATATCAGGGAAAAGGGCCATGATTTTGATATATTTTTATGCCAATGTGTATTTGATATATTTGTATCATTGTATGTCAATGTGTATTTGATATACTTTTATGTCAATGTGTATTTGAATGTTTTGTACGAAATGTCACTACTAGTCACCATAACTTTAATTCTTATTTGTTTAAACTTGTTGCTATGTTAGAACTGTTCATTTAACTGTTGGCTGATTAAAGACGATTATATTTTTTCACATCACAATAGCAGGGGGCTTTTGCTAGTATTATGGGAAAATGATTAATTTCTTCTTAATTTCTTCGTTAAAGTACACTCATTATAGTACAATGTTTTTTTCTCTTTCTTAAAACTATTCTCATACTTTTTATGCGCCCCTTTTTTTAGCTCACCTATGCACGAAGTGCAAGGTGAGCTATTGGGATCACATTTTGTCCGGCGTCCGTCCGTCGTCCGTCGTGCGTCGTCAACATTTGAGCTTGTTAACACTCTACAGGCTACATTTTGCATCCAATCTTCATGAAAGTTTATCAGAACGTTCATCTCCATAAAATCTTGGACAAGTTCGAAATTGGGCCATATGAGGTCAAAAACGAGGTCACTAGGTCAAATTGAAGCGAAATCTTGTTAACACTCTAGAGGCCACATTTTCAACTTGAGCATGTTTAAACTTTATCAGAATGTTTGTCTTAATGATATGTAGGTCAAGTTCGAACATGGGTCACGTCGGGTCAAGAAGTAGGTCACTAGGCCAAATTGAAGGAAAATCTTGTTAACACTCCAGAGGCCGCAATTTTTGCTTAAGCAGTTTGAAATTTTGTCAGAATGTTTGTCTTAAAAATATCTAGGTCAAGTTCGAATATGGGTTATGCCGGGTCAAAAACTAGGTCACTAGATCAAATTGAAGGAAAATCTTGTTAACACTTTGGATGCCGCATTTTTTGCTTCAGCAACTTGAAATTTGGTCAGAATGTTTGTCTTAAAAATATCTAGGTCAAGTTCAAATATGGGTCATATTGGGTCAGAAACTAGGTCACGAGGCCAAATTGAGGGAAAATCTTGTTAACTCTGTAGAAGCTGCATATTTTGCTTCAGCAACTTGAAATTTGTTCAGAATGTTGAGCTGAATGATATCTAGGCCAAGTTCGAATATGGGTCATGCCGGGTCAAAAACTAGATCACTAGGCCAAATTGAAGGAAAATCTTGTTAACACTTTGGATGCCTCATTTTTTGCTTCAGCAGCTTGAAATTTTGTCAGAATGTTTGTCTTAAAGATATCTAGGTCAAGTTTAAATATGGGCCATATTGGATTAGAAACTAGGTCACAAGGCCAAATTAAGGGAAAATCTTGTTAACTCTGTAGAAGCCGCATGTTTTGCTTCAGCGGCTTGAAATTTGTTCAGAATGTTGAGCTGAATGATATTTAGGCCAAGTTCGAATATGGGTCATGCCGGGTCAAAAACTAGGTCACTAGATCAAATTGAAGGAAAATCTTGTGAACACTTTGGATGCCACATTTTTTGCTTCAGCAGCTTGAAATTTGGTCAGAATGTTTGTCTGAATTATATCTAGGTCAAGTTCGAATATGGGTCATATTGGATCAGAAACTAGGTCAATAAAGGAAAATATTGTTCAAACTATGGAGGCCGCATTTTTACTTTGAGCAAGTTGAAACTTTGTCAGTATGTTGTCTTAATGATATCTAGTCCATGTAGGAATATGGGTCATATCAGGTAAAAAAATATAGATCACTAGGCAAAATGAAGGAAAATATTGTAAACACTGTGGAGGATGCATTCAGAATAATTGTCTTGATGTGTTTTGCATTGCAGTACATTGTATAATTAAGGTGAGCGATCCAGGGCCATCATGGCCCTCTTGTTTTT
The DNA here is from genome assembly GCA_031761405.1 of Serripes groenlandicus. Taxonomy (NCBI): domain Eukaryota; kingdom Metazoa; phylum Mollusca; class Bivalvia; order Cardiida; family Cardiidae; genus Serripes; species Serripes groenlandicus. The sequence goes on from JASEVX010000026.1 coordinate 1,753,484, forward strand.
TTAAAGCGGGACGTATTTTAGTTTAACATGTGGCGGATGGGCAGACGGCGTCCAGTATGTTGTCCGCCCAATAACTTTAGAAACCTTTGTCCAATCACCACAAAATTTGGTCAGAATTTGTATTGGCTTAATATCTTAGACAAGCTCGATAACTAGCCATATCGCTTTAGTCACTCGAGAGTAATCGCCTTTTAATTATAAAAAGTACCTAAAAATTGTCCGATCAATAACTTTTGAAGCCTTTATCCAATCATCACCAAATTTAGTCAGAATGTGTATGGGCATAATATCTCGGACAAGTTCTATAACCAGCCTTATTGCTCTAGTCGCTCGCCCTTTAATGGCAGAAATTACCTAAAATTGGTCTTGTCTGCTCAATAACTTTAGAAGCCTGTCCAATTACCACCGAACTTGGTCAGAATGTGTATTGGCATAATATCTCGGACAAGTTCTATAACCAGCCATATTGCTTCAGTCACTATACTTGGTCTCAAAAAACCGGGATGGGCGTATTTTGTGACAGTTGGCGCTCTTGTTTTCTCAAGTAGTCATTTTGGTCATACAGAAAGCACAAACTAGCTTTATCCACATATAGATTTATTGACATTTTCGGGCGAAATCAATACCTACCACTCTTAGCCTTCAGTTTTTAATGCATTTTATTACCCACCTTTCCTGACAAATTGTACACATTGAGATATGTGCGTTTGCCTGGTTATGCCCCTGTAAAGATAGATCAAGTAAATATATAGGAATCCTGTTAGGTTATTCTAAGAAGAGCGGGCATCCAGGGTTTGATCCCCAGTTGCGGCACTACGGTCATGGTGGAACCTAGTACTGGTTTGTTTACCCAGGGATCATGAATAAGTGAACTGTCGCCATGATATAACCGAAAAAATGATGAAATCGGCGTTAAACTCCAATAAAACAATCTAAGAAGAAGAGTTATTGCTCCTGGGAAAATGTCATCGATTTATAGGTTGCATATTTAACAATTTTGTGCATTCATTTTGTTTTAGATTTGTTCTTTTCAATATTTAAAAAAAAATCAAATCTAGAACTCAAAATTTCATAGTTACTTTTCATGCTGCTTGCCTTGTCAGGGAGATACCTTTGAACATTCTTATTTTTTATTGAGGTTTCTAAACATTTTCACTCTAGCAGATGACTTTTTAAAAAATTGTAAACAAAATTCAATAAATATACTGTCATATACATGTAGATAGATTTCCTATATGTTGTCTTCAGATGTTTTCAAAGTCTTCTGCTGCAGAATTGTTCTATGTGGGAAACCTATGACTAAAAGTGGAACACATTGTGGAAAAAGGAGAAATTGCTCATTTTGAGCAATTTCTACTTTTGTCACTATGTTTTCAAAAAGCTGTCTGCTACAGAGGTGTCAGAAAGTCTATATGAGGGAAAGTGTTAAGAGTAAATTTAAAAGACCGTTTGTCATTGTACATCAGTGACCTCTTCTCTTTTGTCATGTCCTGTAGTTTCTTGTTTTACATTAATCATCCCTTTTCCACCTGCAGACACATTTGCAGCAGATGACTTTTGAAAACATTGTGGCCAAAGGTAAAATTGCTCATGATGAGCAATTTCTCCTTTGGCCACAATGTTTTCCACTTTATTTAACAATTCAGCTATATTTTATGGAGATATTTCAGGTTTTTGTCACCATGTTTTCAAAGTCGTCTGCTGCAGATTTGTTGTTTGTGGGAGAGGGTTATACTTTATCTCTTTGTCAGAATTTGATAACTTTGTTTTATTTTGTACCATGGCTAGTGAATCTGTGTCAAATATTTCACCTACCTCGAATATTTTCCTAATTATTTAATATATTTTGTGTTTCTTTTACCTAACCATTCATCAGATGTATAATAATAACATGAGCTATTGTTTCATATCACTTACAATAAAGGCCTGAAAGGGGAGGCGTAAATACATCTTTTTCAAAATCAGATGTCCAGATAAGGAGGGGTATACAGCTCTTTTCCCCACAATATCTCCCCAAATAATCCCTATGATGTTGATACTCAAAAGAATCGTTCCATTGATGAAAACATATAGGAAAAAAATCTCTTTAAGGGATAGCTGAATTATAAGATAAGAGTTGAAAACATTGTGGCAAAAGGAATAATTGCTCTATGTCGTCTGCTGCAAATGCATCTACAAGTGGGGAAAAGGAGCGGGTTTTGGTTATCAAGTTAATGCTCGGTTATATATATTTTTTGTCATTGCATCTCTCAACCATTTACCCATTTCATATCATGGTTGATACCTTTGAAGCAGACTTCTTTTGGCGTATTATGGGAAAAGGAGAATTGCCAGTGAAAGATGCAACTTTGCCTCTATATTAAATTTTAATATCCCCTTGTTTTCAGAGAAGACAATCCCTCGCGTCTGCTTTGAAACCAGGAGGAAAATGTTGTTATGTATTTAACAGTTGAAAATATGATCTTTTTGATACAGAATTTGAACTGCAACTTCTTCTTTTCTCAAAATGTTTTTAGTTTGCAACCAGAGGCATCAAAAGTGATATGAATCAAGTAAACCGGTAAACAAAAATATAGTCATTTATTGTGGTTTGGTCTAATACGAAGGAGTAAGAATTGCAGCACCTTTTCACATTTGTAATCATAGATACATGTATTAAACTTGTGATGTTAAAAGGAATTCAAAAAGTCAAATCCATTTCTTTATTTTTTGTTTTACATTTCTTCTGGACTGCCTCAGTGGTGAAGTGGCTGAGCGTTGGTCTTGATGGTTAAGGGTAGAGTCTTCGCCTCATTGGTGAAGTGGTTGAGCGTCTGTCTTGTTGGTGTAGGGTAGAGTCTTCGCCTCATTGGTGAAGTGGTTGAGCGTCTGTCTTGTTGGTGTAGGGTAGAGTCTTCGCCTCATGTGCGGGAGACTGCTGGTTTGATCCCCGGCCAGGTCATACCAAATACTTTAAAGTAATGGCTGCCCTCGTTGGTGCTAAGGATGGTTGGGTTAGTATTTCAACAGACAGTTACCAAGCCCGTTTAGCCTATTTCACATCCGTACACCTGACTTATGAGTTCTCAAAAGTCGCAAACTAGAATCTGACATACCCACTTCTTTGCGAATTTAAAGCGATCAAGCGTTTTTTAGATGTTGCAATGCATCTTCATGGCAGCCTCAAAACACACACCAAATCGACGTACACATTCTCACGGTGTCAGGATTGAAAAGCCGTTAATGAAGTATTGCGTTCTCGCACGGCAGCCACACGAACACCTTGATGATACCTTACCTCTTCCCCTTTATCTGGCAGATCCGCTCTGGCCTCCCATCAGATACAGTCATTTCCAGGGATCAACATCTCTTCAAAAGAACAACTTCTACTAAACCAATGTACCATTTTCAAATTTATTTCACATGAATTATCCTTTAGCCCATTTCACATCACCCTCTCAACGAGAACGGCTTCATCAGCCAGATTCACAGCGGGGAGCATTATTCCCCAGTATGAAGATTGGAATGTTGCGGTCATCTTGCAGGAGTTGCTCGGCCAGATGTAAACCAATGTTGGTGTCCTCGACGACGGGACGTAGGGAGCACTCGTTGAAAATGCCAGCATCAGGCGCTGGCTACACTGTACTCCACCATCCACCACACCAAACCCTTTGTAGTTGAAGAATTCCCTCCAAGACCGATGCAGCTTCTTGATTGCGACATGTTTACCGTCTATGGCATAAAAAGGGAAATGATATTTTGCGCAACTTTTAATGCGTTTTGTAAGGAATTGAAAAAATCAACCCGGTCGCCAGAAAGCGAAGTGTAATCACCGACTTCTCCCCGTTTACAGAAAGCATATGACAAACACGAGATTTGCTATATATTATACAGAAGATGTACAACTGCTATTTGAAGTGGCAAGCAAATCATGTTCATCTACTTGCCTTATTGGACGTGGTGACCCTTAGCAGCAATCCAGCTAAGGTCACGGCTCATCCTTATGTAGCTCATTATCGGGCTTCCTTTGAAACTAAAAGAAGTGCGTTGTACTGCCCAAACATCCGTCGCCGCCCAACGCCTGTCTCGTCTTTTTTGACGTCAACGTTCATGGATGTACAGTGCAAAAATAGCTTTGTGACGTCCTTCTTCATCACGTAGCGTTCTTCCTAGCACAGGGATGTTCATCACAAATGAGATGTGCTCCTGACAAGGTCCGAAGAACAAGTGACGTCTTTTACAGCTTTACCTTTCATTTATACCCTGCAACTCTGGGCAAATTTGTACTATGAACGAACATTCAACGCAAAATCTTGCATATCGTATGTGGCCGGAATAAAGTTTGGCGAATTCTTACGACGGGCTTGAGGCCTTCTTACAAATTTGCACCGCAATCTTGCGGTTGCCTTGCAAATTCGTATTTTCACAATCCTACGTTGATGCAAACACCTGCAACATGTGAGCCTGCCGTGCATTTACCATAAAGCTGCCTCGCAACGTCTGACCTGTGTGGACCTGGATGTCTTGATGTATCGCGAGATTGTCTGCGAACTGTATACGGCCCCATGGGCATGTGAAAGGCTGTTAATGGAATACAAGAATGACCTAGCTGGGATTCTACTCACGACCCCTGGACCAAAAGCCCTCCCAATAACAGAATAAACTATTGCACCTTGACAGGTCATAAGAATTTCCTGTAATATTACGACGTGTTTCCCGGCTTTCTCACACCAATTCTCTTTCCAAGCAACTGCATGTTTTACCACAAACTGTTAGCCCATTGATAGACAACGAATGACACCGTCTTGTCGAAATGAGGTTTTTGTCATACGTCAGAAAGGATGTTGGCCAAGCTCGGATTCAAACTCATAACTCCCCTTCGACTAACAAGGCTCAGCTGGATCCTTGTACAACTAGAGTGTCAACAAGGAAGATAAAGATCAGACAGTCTGGTTAGTTTTCCCCCCCGAGACGTTTGCCCATATGAAGTTTCTTAACCCTTTCCAACATAAAGACAACTTTTGAAAAGATAAAGAGTTCTCATAATGAATCCGCAATTTCTCCTTTTGCCACAAGGTTTTCAACTCTTATTTTATAATTAAACTCATTTATGGAGATTTTTCACAATTTGGCCAAGATATATGTTTTCAAAGTCGTCTGCAGTAGAATTGTTGTATGTTGGAAAAGGTTACGTCATTGCAAACAGGTGATTCATGAGGGGTACACATGCCCGTAGATGTATCAGATAAATTGCATCCTTTTGAACACCAACCCCCCTGGTAAAGCGCCCATCTCAGGTGCGGAAGGTCGCGGGTCATACCAAAGACTTTAAAAATGGTAAAAATGGCTGCCCTCCTTTGCGATTAGGGTTGCAGGGTTAGCATTATGACTTACTGGCTGGTTTCAGGCTAAATGAACCAGTAGTACCTTGTTACTTTCCCAGAAAACGGCATAATATAACTGAACAAGAGGCCCATGAGGGCCTATGCTCTACTGGCATTGATCTGGCTTGTTTCAAAAGGAACCAATATGTCATCAATATTCAAATACCATCTAAGTTTGGTGAAGATCAGATAGTAAATGGAAGCTCTATTGTGTTCACAAGCTGTATTATAGCAATTTTGACAATTTCAAGGGCCATAATCCAGCCATGCATGGGTAGATCTGGCCGTTTTTTAGAAATGAACCAAACTCTCATGGATATCTAACTACTGTATAAGTTTGGTTGAGATACAATCAAAAGTGAAGACTATTGTGTTAACAAGCTCTTTTATAGCAATTTTGACCATTTCAAGGGCCATAATCCAGTCATGCATGGGCAGATCTGGCTGGTTTTCCAAAGGAACCGAGCTCTCATGGATATCTAACTACTGTATAAGTTTGGTTGAGATACAATCAAAAGTGAAGACTATCGTGTTAACAAGAAATTGTTTATGGACGGACTGACGACGGACAAATCGCCACGACATAAGCCCTTCTGGCCTTTGGCCAGTAGAGCTAAAAATTGTTGAAAGCGAAGTAAAACACTGAACAATAAATCAATTAACACCTTTTCCCGAATGCAGTTGCATCAGCAGCATATGGATTTTGAAAATATTGTCGCAAAAGGGGATTTTGCTTGTGAACAAATCGCCCTTTTGCCTCAATGTTTTAACTCAAACTTAATTATTCATCTGTAAAATTGGAGAATTTCAATGTTTTACCTCAAATGTTATAAAAGGCGTCTGCTGCAGATTTGTTTTAAGTTGGAAAGAGTTATTTTATTCCCTTACATTGCCGACTTTAAATTTTGTTCGACGTCATAAATAATTGTGGAGCAAAGTGCCATACTGCCACACAATACGCCCGTCAGGGAGGCATAACTCTGGAATGACTACAGTGATCTGGCCAGTCTTTTATCGCAACTGAGGTTTTTTTGCTCATAAACATTCAAAGCAAGTTTGATGAAGATTCTACTTGAACTTTTGAAGTTAAAGAGCAGACAAAGTCTATTTGGATCATTCAAGGGCCATAATTAAAAAGCTTGTTGGGCAATTTGGCTGGTTAACAAACTTCGCCCAAACAACATGTCTACAGTCGTATTTACTGAGGTTGGTGAAGACTGGATGAAAACTGTTTGACTCAAGAGAGTGGACAAAGCTAACTTGGCTGGTTAATGGACTTGGCCCAGACATTATGGTCACAAACATGTCCAACAAGCATGTTCTTCTCAGAAAGGGAACACAATATGGACTGTGACCGCCCCTGCAGGTGGTCTCATAAGACAGCCTGTATCAATATGGGCATATGAAAAGGAAAACTATACAGGTTAACAATTTCTCATTTTATGAAACTTTCTACTCACTTGAAAAAATACTTTTACTAATGTGGATGAAAAAAATTGTTTCTTCAGATGTTAAAATTATCCTATTACATAAATGGTTGTTAAACCAAATGAAGCATGCATGAACATCGGCTATATGTATGTGATATACCGAACCTCTCATACATTTATGTTCCTCTAAATCTTTTGATCAGATTAAACAAATTCAAAGACTTGTCCCATTGTTATAACTACTTGCATATTTTCGATAAGAAACCCAAAAGTTGTCTCAAAAAAATATAGTTCATTGAAATTAGAGTATATGATTTGTCTAAGAGGAGTAACTCTTTTAAGTATTCTAGATTACTAGCGTTGCAGTTCTCTACCTTGTAAATTCTCTCCAGTGTCAAAATTTCTGTAGGTGACCGTGGATACATATATCGGGCCACAGCACTCTACTTAAGGAAGATAATTATGGCACCTTTGTGAATATTCGTATAATCCAGTCTCTCTATGTCCACCAACATATTTTACTATAATAACATGCTTCACAAAAGCTAAAAGATTACTTCAAAATACCTATGTGTGTGCATTCAAATATAGCCTAAATGTCAATCTCATTAAGATTATGACAAAATACTTCAATACATGTATATTGGATCTGGCTACATCGCATAAAAGGTCTTTTTTTTTTCCTTGTACAATGAAGTCATACGATTACAAGGTTTTGCAAGCGCCAATTTGATTGGCTAACACAAAGGTCAATTTGAGCCAACCTTCAGGTGCAGTCATCAGATCTATACTAGGATATGAGCAAGAGAAGTTGAGGTCTGGTTATAACCCTTTCCCACATGTAGCAACTTTGCAGCAAATGACTTGAAACAACTAAAAAATAAGGAAAGTCGCTATAAATGAAAGAAAAATAATTGAATAAATTCGAAAATGTGGCCAATAGAGAAATTGCTCATTATGAGCAACTTCTCCAGTTGCCATGTTTTCAAGTCTTCTGCTGTAGATGCATTGGAAAGCATCTACAAGTGGGAAAGGGTTAATGAGATTGTGACCAACAGTGACCCTGACGGTACTGGTATATGGCCTCCCTATTTTGTGGTTAAATCATTTGGTCCACCCTTTCCCACAGACAGGCGACTTTTCAAAACATTGTTGCAAAAGGAGAATGGGGTTTTATACTACAGACCTCATTATTGTTTGAATAGTCAAGCTAAACAAGAGCTGTCGGAGGACAGCGCGCTCGACTATATGCCTCTTATTCACATAAAGCACTATTTCATTATATTGCACTTAAGTACTTTTAAATTATATATACTCTATATGTAAAAGCAACTGAATAGATACATACATTTAAAAGTCAATCAAGGGCAATAACTCCATATTAAAGTTAAAAAACATGAATGAAAGGTATTAGATGTAATTATATTCCAAATATGAAAGCCCTAGCACAAGTACTTATTGAGAAAAATTAAAAATTAAAATAAAATTCCAACTTGCCCTAATACTTTAACCACCCAAAATCATGTTTTTTACCCCAAAAAGAACGTCAAACTCAGCATCTTTAGCATTCAATGTGAAAAAAGGTATTATATGTAATTAAATTCCAAATATGAAAGCCCTTGGCCAAGTACTTATTGAGAAAAATTAAAAATTAAAATAAAATTCCAACTTGCCCTAAAACTTTAACCATCCAAAATCATGTTTTTTACCCCAAAAAGAAGGTCAAACTCAACATCTTCAGCTTTCAATGTGAAGAAAGGTATTATATGTAATTAAATTCCAAATATGAAAGCCCTAGCACAAGTACTTATTGAGAAAAATTAAAAATTAAAATAAAATTCCAACTTGCCCTAATACTTTAACCACCCAAAATCATGTTTTTTACCCCAAAAAGAACGTCAAACTCAGCATCTTTAGCATTCAATGTGAAAAAAGGTATTATATGTAATTAAATTCCAAATATGAAATCCCTAGCACAAGTACTTATTGAGAAAAATTAAAAATTAAAATAAAATTCCAACTTGCCCTAAAACTTTAACCATCCAAAATCATGTTTTTTACCCCAAAAAGAAGGTCATACTCAGCATCTTCAGCATTCAATGTGAAGAAAGGTATTATATGTAAATTCCAAATATGAAAGCCCTAGCACAAGTACTTATTGAGAAAAATTAAAAATTAAAATAAAATTCCAACTTGCCCTTTAACTTTAACCATCCAAAATCATGTTTTTTTCCCCAAAAAGAAGGTCAAACTCAACATCTTCAGCTTTCAATGTGAAGAAAGGTATTATATGTAATTAAATTCCAAATATGAAAGCCCTAGCACAAGTACTTATTGAGAAAAATTAAAAATTAAAATAAAATTCCAACTTGCCCTAAAACTTTAACCACCCAAAATCATGTTTTTTACCCCAAAAAGAACGTCATACTCAGCATCTTTAGCATTCAATGTGAAAAAAGGTATTATATGTAATTAAATTCCAAATATGAAATCCCTAGCACAAGTACTTATTGAGAAAAATTAAAAATTAAAATAAAATTCCAACTTGCCCTAAAACTTTAACCATCCAAAATCATGTTTTTTACCCCAAAAAGAAGGTCAAACAAAACATCTTCAGCATTCAATGTGAAAAAAGGTATTATATGTAATTATATTCCAAATATGAAAGCCCTAGCACAAGTACTTATTGAGAAAAAATAAAATTTAAAATAAAATTCCAACTTGCCCTAAAACTTTAACCACACAAAATCATGTTTTTTACCCCAAAAAGAAGGTCAAACTCAGCATCTTCAGCATTCAATGTGAAGAAAGGTATAAGATGTAACTATATTCCAAATATGAAAGCCCTAGCACAAATAATTATGAATGAAAATGCCAACTTGCCCTAAAACTTTAACCGGACGCCGACGCCGACGCCGGGGCGAGTAGTAAAGCTCTCATATTCTTCGAATAGTCGAGCTAAAAATGTAATTGACACAAGAACAAGTAGCCTTTTTAATTTTGATTTCCTATCTAGATGATATTCGAGACAGACGGATGATGGAATGGTGATTGTTCATTATATCAGCATACAAGCTGTAGTTGCAAAGGTTCAAGCCTTTTCCATAAATATTTCTTCTTTTGCTAAAATGTTTTTAACTCTTCAATACTTATACCTCTTGTTTACAGAATTTAAATTTATTTTCAGAAATGTTTATTAAGCCGTCTGCTGCTTGATTCCTTCATACAGCAAATGGTTAAAGTGTAAAGGAGCACAAAACACAACTTTAACCAACAATATTGTTGCAAAGGGGGATAAAATAGCTTCTCCTATCATTCACTTCGAATAGCAGAGCTGAACATTTCTATAATGACAGACTGATTAAAAGAGGCATTATTACATGCTTAACCCTTTCCCTCATACGGCAATTCTGCAGCAGACGACTTTGAACATATTTTGTCAAAAAATGGAATATCTCTATAATTGAATGGATAACCTATGACTAAAAGTGGAAAACATTGTGTCAAAAGGAGAAATTGCACGTTTTGTGCAATTTCTTCTTTTGTCACTATGTTTTCAAAAAGCTGTCTGCTGCAGAGGCGTCAGAAAGCGTCTATATGAAGGAAAGGGTTAACAATGTTTAAGGCAGAAAATAGAAATCCCAACACACAAGTCTTCATAAAAACATTTATTATTCACATTCTTGAGTGTAATTTACACATTAGGAGATATAAGTTTTACAGAATGCATCTAGAAGTTTATTTGATAGCAATTGGAACACTTGAGTATGGTGCAAAACAAATGAAAAGAATTTTTTTTTGTTTAAGTGCGTATTTATTATAGTACTTACATGATCTATTAGCAAAGAATATTCATTGGCTGCCATAGCTGCCTTTTCAACAAAACATGAATATTCTGAATTGAGTCGTCCTTTTTCATTTTCACTTGAATGTCACTGGTAATGCAGCTTTCAATTATTACATGTACTTTACTGACAAACTACTGGGATCCAACTAGCCTTTGTTAAAAATATTTTAAATATTTAATTTTTCAAACAAGCCCAAGGATCTCTTATCTCATGAGCGATTAAACTGCTGCTATTGTTTTCCCAAGCCTTTCCAGGAAACGGTATGAGCTCACTGAAACATTAAATTTTGACCAACCTGGTCATACCTCGTATAATTGTTTTCTCTGAAAGTTTTATGTATGAATTTCCACAGGATAGGAATATATAATACAATTTTGGTTAAGACAGGTGAATTACACCTATACAGACTGATGAGCATGTTAAAGGAGAAGAAAACAGGAGAAATCCTAACACAACAGAACAAGAATAAAACATTGGAACTGATTGTTTGCATATACAATGTATTTACAAATGTATTTAAGGATTAATAATTATTACACAGAGCAAGCAGACGAAAAAAGTCAATTACATAATAATCTATGACAGGTTTTTGAAGGCTGAATATAAAGATATATCTCCAATAGATTCTCTATCACAGAGCTGTTGATAATGAATGTGATTTGGTATATGGGAATCCAGACTTGTAGATAAGGATGTTTTTTACAGGTGACACAGCAGGAATCCAACCACATCACATAATACAACACTGGCTTCCCACCAATTTTTTTTCTCTCAATAAAACTTTCAAGAACTTTTCAATGACAATTCCATGTTCTTTTTGCCTGCACTTATTTACTTATTTATATGCAGTCATATCTTGGTCAGGTCTACATTACTCATTTATCTTATAAAACACAATTAGCGAAATTATACTGGAATTTAACCCTTTCCCTCATATAGACGCTTTCTGACGCCTCTGCAGCAGACGGCTATTTGAAAACATAGTGACAAAAGAAGAAATTGCACAAAACGTGCAATTTCTCCTTTTGCCACAATGTTTTCCACTTTTTGTCATAGGTTATCCATTCAATTATGGAGATTTTCTATGTTTTGACAAAATACGTTCAAAGTCGTCTGCTGCAGAATCGTCGTATGAGGGAAAGGGTTAAGAATGTTTCCAGGTAATTTTTATGATCATACACATTTTCAGTCCCTTTCAAGGCATTGTAAAGAATTCTTAAATCCAAGCACTTTCCTTAGTCTCAAAGAAGGGTGGAAACCTCTTTTACTGATATAAATTCCTATCAGACAGTATTATTCATTAAGTCTGATCAGAATCGAAATGTTGGGTTGTTGCAAATACTTAATTTTCGTTTTTACATGATGTTTTCAAAAGTTTCCTGCAGTCATCTTATTCAGAAAAAAAGTTCATGTCCACATTATTTTTAACATGGTTGGATTGCTGTGCTTGAAGCTTCATCACTTCAAATCTAAAAACATCCTGTAACCATTCATGCATTTTTGATATTCACAGAACATGCATGAATAATTATCAGTGATTATAACGAATAACCAAAGAAAAAACATGTCTTATCAAAATATCGACAGATTGAAGATCCCTACCAAGCCCACCCCGGCCATGTCAAATAATCAGGACATCAGTCTTTATAACCTACAACTCTGAATCCAAACAGGGGTCCAGATTAGGAGGAGTAAACACGCTTTACACATCAATATCTCTCTCGACTCTCAATCAATCCCCATGTTGTGGGTACTCAAAAGAACCGTCTCAGTGAGACGATTCTTTTGAATACCCGTAACAAAGGTTTAGAAGGTCGAATAAAGGATTAAGACCCGACACATGTCTCTTAACCTTTTCCCACTTGTAGACGCATCTGCAGCAGACGACTTTTGTAAACATTGTGGCAAAAGAAGAAGCAATTTTCTCCTTTTACCACAATGTTTTTAAATCTTTTTAATATTAAAACTTTCAATAATAAAGATTTCCATATTTTGGCCAAGATGATTTCAAAGTCGTCTGCTGCAGATTTGTTGTATGTGGGAAAGGGTTAATGTAGCACCCTGGGTACTTTCAGATATACTTTTCTAATGATAACTGCTTTATTAACTTATATACTGGGCCATCCATCTGAAGCCTTCACCGTAACCTTGTCGTTTTAAAACACTACACATAAAAAGTTCCATAGGACGACCAGGCAAATCTCGGCGATTAACATTTCCCTGAAAAACATAAAAAAATGTATGAGTCACGTTAGACAAAAAGGGGTCTTGTGCCCATCTTAGTTTCAGTATCACAAAAGCTACTGAAGTATTGCAGGCAATATATAGGTCATAAGGGGACACAAGTCCAGTAGCAGAAATATTGCACACCCTTTCTCACATATAACTTATAAGAAATATACCGCAGACAATTTTGGAAACATCTGGGCAAAAATTTAAGAAATCTGAATGAAATAATAATTATTGAATAGTTGAAATCATAGCAGCAAATGGAGAAATTGCTCACAATCCACTTTTTATGACACCAAACTTCAGTGAAATAATGTCATACTAGAAATGTCTTGAAAGCCCTAACAACAGAAAACTCTTAAATAGCATTAAATAAATCTATATATATAAACTATGTTCAAGTCAAAGAGAAACAACTCTTCTTATGATGGAACTAAATTAACTTGATTTGTATCTTGTCATAACAGATTGGTTACCTCCCCCGATATCATACTATCGCATATATATCGTAAATTGATTTTTCCAAGACTTTGCAGGTAGTGTATTTCGATTTAGTAGCTGATTCATGAAAACTGTACATGTTTTATCCAATAATTGTTAAGTTTTTCTAAAACACGTTAATTTTGCTTAAAACTAACTTTGTTGCATTAAAAATTCCCGAATCATCTGTAAAGTTTGAAATTGTTGACAGTTTGAAACTAGAAATACTGTGAGCAAAGCTCACTAAAGAATACCCCCCGCTCCCCTCCCAAAGCATCGGATACATTGGTAAAGTTTCTACTTTGCTTATCTTCCCTTGGAAGAATCTGAGGAGAAAAATCTTCCTTCATGCATATCTACATATAATGTGTAGCCTTCATATACAGTTTGACTCAGTAGTGCTTACAAGAAATGTAGAGGTATGTGCACAGGAGTCCCTCGCAGGCAACCTCTAAGTTGAATTATCTGCCCTTGGAAGAATCCGAGGCGTATGATCTTCCTTCATGCATATCTACATATGATGTGTAACCTTCATGTAAAGTTTGAACCAAATCCATTGAGCCGTTTAGGAGGAGTAGTGCTTACAAGAAATGTGGAGGTATGTGCACAGGAGTCCCTCGCAGGTAACCTCTAAGTTGAATTATCTGCCCTTGGAAGAATCCGATACATATGATCTTCCTTCATGCATATCTACATATGATGTGTAACCTTCATGTAAAGTTTGACCCAAATCCATTGAGCCATTTAGGAGGAGTAGTGCTTACAAGAGATGTGGAGGTATGTGCACAGGAGTCCCTCGCAGGTAACCTCTAAGTTGAATTATCTGCCCTTGGAAGAATCCGAGGCGTATGATCTTCCTTCATGCATATCTACATATGATGTGTAACCTTCATGTAAAGTTTGAACCAAATCCATTGAGCCGTTTAGGAGGAGTAGTGCTTACAAGAAATGTGGAGGTATGTGCACAGGAGTCCCTCGCAGGTAACCTCTAAGTTAAATTATCTGCCCTTGGAAGAATCCGAGGCGTATGATCTTCCTTCATGCATATCTACATATGATGTGTAACCTTCATGTAAAGTTTGAACCAAATCCATTGAGACGTTTAGGAGGAGTAGTGCTTACAAGAAATGTGGAGGTATGTGCACAGGAGTCCCTCGCAGGTAACCTCTAAGTTGAATTATCTGCCCTTGGAAGAATCCGAGGCATATGATCTTCCTTTATGCATATCTACATATGATGTGTAACCTTCATGTAAAGTTTGACCCAAATCCATTGAGCCGTTTAGGAGGAGTAGTGCTTACAAGAAATGTGGAGGTATGTGCACAGGAGTCCCTCGCAGGTAACCTCTAAGTTGAATTATCTGCCCTTGGAAGAATCCGAGGCATATGATCTTCCTTCATGCATATCTACATATGATGTGTAACCTTCATGTAAAGTTTGAACCAAATCCATTGAGCCGTTTAGGAGGAGTAGTGCTTACAAGAAATGTGGAGGTATGTGCACAGGAGTCCCTCGCAGATAACCTCTAAGTTAAATTATCTCCCCTTGGAAGAGTCCGAGGCGTGTGATCTTCCTTCATGCATATCTACATATGATGTGTAACCTTCATGTAAAGTTTGAACCAAATCCATTGAGCCGTTTAGGAGGAGTAGTGCTTACAAGAAATGTGGACATACGGACAGACAGACAGACAGACAGACGGACAGACGGACGGACAGACAGGGTGATTCCTATATACCCCCCCAAACTTTGTTTGCCGGGGGGTATAATAACACCAGAAGTTTTGATTGGTTGACAGCATGTCCAATTAAACCCAAGGAGAGATTAGCTTCTACTGATCGTCATATAGGAATGTACATTGTACAACCAGGAACCAGTTTAGTCATAAAACAAATACCAACCAAAAACCATACTAGAAACATTTCAAATCGGATGACCCTATATTATCAAGATTCAAGATAATCTTTTAACCCTTTCCCACATACAACAAATCTGCAGCAGACGACTTTGAAAACGTCTAGACAAAAGCACAGAAAATCCCTTTAAATGAAAGAACAATAATTGAATAGAGTTGAGGACATGGCAAAAGAGGAAATTACTTGTTTTGAGCAATCTGTCTTTTGTCACCATGTTTTCAAGAGGCTGTCTGCTGCAGAGGCATCAAAAAGTGTCTATTAAACACAAAATTGAGAGTTACCCTTCCTGTTGTCTGTCCATGTAATCCAAATATATTTCTGATTTCGTCTTCACTGGCAGCACCAGGTATGTCTATTTTATTTCCTAATATCAAAACAGGAGCACTAGCAACTTGCTCATCAGTCAGCAAACTCTAGAGGGAAATAAAAAATAAAATTTAGAAACAATCTATGAGATCTTTGAATACAGAAATTAGGAATGACTTGCAATAACTAAGCATGATTTTAAGCTAATTTCGGAAAAGACGTCATCATTATCAGTTGAACAGAAAGTCAGATCCTGTTAAATGTTCTTAACCCTTCCCTCATATAAACGCTTTCGGACGCCTCTGCAGCAGACAGCTTTTTGAAAACATAGTGACAAAAGAAGAAATTGCACAAAACGTGCAATTTCTCCTTTTGCCACAATGTTTTCCACTTTTTGTCATAGGTTATCCATTCAATTATGGAGATTTTCTATGATTTGACAAAATACGTTCAAAGACGTCTGCTGCAGAATTGTCGTATGAGAGAAAGGCTTAAAACATTAAATTCCGATTTATTTGTCTTTAATATAGATGTGCAAGGGGCTCATATAAAGAACACTTCTTTTGAAAGGATTGATGGAAATGGAGAAAGTTATGGGGAAAAAAGAAGCAAATTCTTCTTTTCACAATATGTAGTTTTCTTTTTAACTCTGCATCAATATTGTACTTCAAATTTTCTATATGTTGCACTTTTTTCTTTCAGAAGTTTTGTAAGTCGACAAAGCTAACATTTCATATAAACTAAACAGGTTAACCATCTCCCAAATATGACAAACCTGCAGCAAAGGACTTTGAAAGTTTGAAAATATCTTGGCAAAAATATTGAAAATTTCTGAATGAAAGTAAATTATCAAGTCGATTTGAAAACATAATGCTAGAATAAGAAATTGTTCATTATAAGCAATTTTTCCCTTTCCCACAAAGTCATCAGCTACAAACACATTAAAATGAATTTACATGTGTGGGACCAATAAAGCACTTGAAAAGATACCAAACTCACATCTAATTCTGCTTTTGCTTCTTGAAATCTTGGTCTGTCAAACACATCAACAAGAAATACAATACCATCTACAGCTGGGAAATAATCTTTCCATACACGACGGGCTGGAAAATAAACAAGCTTAGGTCAATTGTTATGCTACTCCAAAATATAACCCAAAGTTGTAATAAAACTTGTCTAACTATGCGGCAAAACTAAATAACACTTCTCTGTTTTCATACAGTATACTTAAGCATCTGACTGTCGGAAGCAAGCTCTGTTTCGAAATTGACCATTAAAAAGTCTTATTTGGAGCATAGAGTTCATTTCTGGGCACAGAGAACATATTCAGAGTTGCATAGTATTGGGCTCAAACCTTACAATAAGGCTTCTGAAAGAAAGTTTCAACCACATTTGTCAGATATTCTTAATTTGATGCAGCCTTTAATGCATACAATAAATTAAAATGTCTTAAAGGTAATAACTTAAGATGATATTATGTCCTAAAAGAATGTGAAGGGTAATCATAAATGTGTAACCTGCCAGTAACACAATAAATCAAACTGTGTTGTACAGACAAATGACAGAAAACTGATCACTAAGAATCACCCTCCCACAAAAAGAATGCCGTTTTTAGTAAATTGATTTCTATTAACAAATATTTTTGCCTATTATATATTATGCTACTTCTAGAACTGATATGCTGGTTGAGGACAAGACAGAAGCTTTGCAGCATAAACGCTCCCATACATTGTCAGGGCGGGCTAAATTGAAAGAATAATTTTCAAACTATTGCAGGGAGTAGATGAAGCATTATGTCCTACCTTGCTGATGTCCACCCAGATCAAATGTTGTGAATTTCATTCCACCCATACTTAACTCTTCTGATGCTGAAATATAATAGGGAAGACAATCATAAATAAACCCTTTCCAACATAGTCTAGCCTGTGTTAACCCTTTCCCTCATATAGACGCTTTCTGACGCCTCTGCAGTAGACAGCTTTTTGAAAACAGTGACAAAAGAAGAAATTGCACAAAACATGCAATTTCTCCTTTTGCCACAATGTTTTCCACTTTTTGTCATAGGTTATCCATTCAATTATGGAGATTTTCCATGTTTTGACAAAATACGTTCAAAGTCGTCTGCTGCAGAATTGTCGTATGAGGGAAAGGGTTAAAAGACCATTCATGTGAGAGAACAATCAGGTCTTTGTTTACAGGTGGTCTTTAACTACAGGGTAATTTATGCAGAAAATGAGTAATTGGGATATAAAAAGTGTTGCTGCTATCGACGGGGAATTTGCAGAAGACTGCTTTGAAAACATACAGGCGAAAAAAACAGAGTATCTATATGAATAAAATTTATATTGAAGTAATTAAAATAGAGTTGAATAGAATAGAAATGAATAGAGTTGAAAACATTGTGACAAAAAGTAGAAATTGTCCAAAGCGAAACAAACAATTTCTCCTTTTCCCCAAAATGTTTGCAGATATGTCTGCATGTTGTAAACCATCAACTCCACTTCTTACAAAATATCAAATATTCAATATTATTTTGCATCCAGCCATCAGTAGGGATAGACTTTTTTTTAACATTTTACCTGCATTTGGCAATTTTTGGTCTTATTGCATAAATCTTCTAACGAGATCACAAGGAGGGATATTGAAGAATCACAACTCTATTTTTTTGTCAAAAGTCGCGCCTCAGTCCATACTAGAAAAAAAGTGGACAATGACTTGTGTGTTGAGCAAACGAGTCTCCACTGTATGCAGACCCAAAATCACCAGACTTGGATCATATATACTTATTGTCTTGAATATTTTTAAAGAAGAAGACTAAACATATCATGTCAGGTTTACAATTTAAGTGTGTAATGTTTCGAATTTGTTGGTAACAAAAGAATACAAAATCATCATACAACGAGTGTGTTGTGAGTATATAAAACTCTAGTTTATGTAAGTTTAAAAGTTTTTTTCAGACTTTTGAAGACTTAAGCAACAGATGAAGATTTCAGCTCTGTATCAAAAATATACTTTTAAATTTCCAAATGTTATAATTGTTCATGTTTGATGTTTCCAAGGCAGACTACTCTTAAACCAATATTTTACCTGGCAACAGATAAACAGTTAATTGGGGTATTCAGATTATTCAGGTGTGTGCTAGTTACAAGTTGCGGTTTGATTAGTCCATTCAGCTAACAACTTCAATGTTAGGTAACTTTGAATACATCCCTAGTTAATGCATTTTTTGATATTGAGATTACCATCTTTCAGTGAGCTTTCTTTAACTGATCAGTACAGTACAGAAATGTAGGAAAACAGCTATTTATTTTATATAAACAGAAGGCAATCAGAGAAAGATTTAATCTGAAATTGGCTTTTTTAGTGATATCATAAAAAGAAATACACTTGACAAAGACATATAGGATCCATCATGAGTTTTCTTTGGAGATCAAGATTTCTTAAATGAGTCTAGAAAAAGACGGTTATTAACCGAGCCTCTTGGCGAGGTTAATAACTCTCTTTTTCGAGACGAATTTAAGAAATCTTCTCCAAAGAAAAACGAGTAATGGATTCTTTTTATCACCTAAACAGTGTGTTTTAATGAAAAATATTGACAACATCAAAACAAAGACCGAATAACCTATTCTTCATGAGAACTTGTGATTCACCGCATAAAAAAGTAGTCCTCATCATTTTTGAATAAGAAGAAAAACAACAACAATGTTTTAAACAATTAAGACTATTGCATTTTTCAATGTGTAAAATTTAACAACTTAACAATAAACATAATAAAGATAAAGGTCAAAATGACGTCGTCAGTAGTCGCGTGTATGACGTGTTTTTGTTATCACACATGTTGGATATCGTTGTTCCGTGATTTGTTCTCAACTTGAAAATAAGGGTATTTATGTGATAAAACATAATCTCTACAGAAGATGATACTTTCAAAATATCTTAAAAACATTTTCCTTGTCTCGCAATTGTTACAGTTTTGTAGATATATAAACGTTTTCAAAAGTCGTCTGTTGCATAGGTGTCAAATAGTGTCTAGATAAATGAAACGATTAATTACATCAATTAATAGCAGGAATCAAAATAGAAATTAACAAGAAAAGGATTAACTTCACAATTTATGTGCTGACTTATAATGGCATTGGTAAGATTTGGAAATATTGATGGCTATTGCCAATATAAACACCCTCATACAAAATCAGCATTCATACATTACTGATTAGTAAACCTTTTTCAACATGCAAATACATTTTGACACATGTGCAGCAGGTGAGTGTTAAAAAAGCACATTTTACATGGTTACATAAATGGTGAAAGACTAAGCCCTTTCCCCCATTCTTTTTATCAAGCAATTTCTCCTTTTTGCACAACATTTTAAGAGATTTTCCATGTTTATGGCAAGATGTCTGCTTCAATTTTGTTGTATGTGGGAAAGGGTTAAAAGTATCATATTAGGTAAATGATTAACCATACCCAACGTACACCAAGTCTGCAGCAGACAACATTAAAAACATCCACACAATAATGGAAGAGTTCTTCAATAAAGAGGACGACCATAATTGTTTTATATTGCCAATCTTACACACCAGAAGGTCAAACAGAGGCAGAAAATGCTCGTCTTCCTTTTTAACAGATAACATTGATTTCTGTGAAATAATTTTTAACCAAAATTCATTAAGGAGGAGATGTCATGTAAAACATTCTCTATGTCTAGCTATGGCAGTCATCTTGTGCAAAGGAGTAGAACCCTACAAATCATTTTGGTAGAGGGCCACTTAAAGAACATTTATTTTGAGTGTATTATTGGTTTACGAATTATTGTAAAGATTTACTAATTTTAGCTCTGACTGACATAAAAACAAAGCAGAACTGATTGAACAATTATGGTAGAGGGCCATGAAAGGAGCATTTCTGTAAATTTATTTTATTACTCTGGTAGCCATCTTGTGCAGCAACATAACAGCTTAACCCTTTTCTCATACAGAGGCTTTCTGACACCTCTGCAGCAGACGGCTTTTTGAAAACATAGTGACAAAAGAAGAAATTGCTCAAAACAAGCAATTTCTCCTTTTACCACAATGTTTTCCACTTTTAGTCATAGGTTATCCATTCAATTATAGAGATTTTCTATTTTTTTGACAAAATATTTTCAAAGTCATCTGCTGCAGAATTGTTGTATGAGGGAAAGGGTTAAATACATTCTGATACATGGTAAGCTTGAGACCATTCCGGTGAATTTATTTTTAAATTCTGCCAGTGGTTTAGGGGGGAAATGTCTAAAAGATTTTTCTATTTTAAGCTGGGCATCTTGTACAGGAGAGCAGAAAAAGTTGAACATTCCTATGAAATAATTTTTAAATCAGAAAAGTAGTTTCTGACAAGAAGATTTCAACGGACAACGAACACCAGGCTATGGCAGACATTGAGTGATCACAATAACTTGTGTTCTATGTTCTGGTGAGATAATAAAATATACGTATTGAAAACAGATAAAAACATTTTGCCACAATTTTTTCAAAAATTGCTGCTGCAGATACGTCAATTTATATCTACATACATGTGGGAAAAGGTTAAACATTATACACAAACTTATTCGGATGCAGACTGGGAGCATGCTGTGTAAGTCTTATCCAACTCTTGATTTTCAATAAGTGCTCCAAAAGCTTGGAATATTAGCATAGCAAATAATTATACATGTATCTGGAAATGGGTTAAACCATTAAGCTTACTTGGATGCAGTGTGGGTACATGCTGTGCCATTCGATCATCTTTGAGCATATGTAGTAAGGTTGTCTTTCCGGCATTGTCAAGGCCCAAGAACACAAGCTTTCCAGACTTCTTATAGAGGCCTACAAATATACAATAACGTCAATGTGAACATTCTCCATGCTAAGTTAGGCAGCAAAATCTGTTTACTTCTCCTGAAACGGCATGCCCAATTAGTTAAATTCATGGTTAAAGCATGCTACAGATGGGATTTAGCATTGATTTAACCCTTTCCCTCATACGACAATTCTGCAGCAGACTACTTTGAACGTATTTTGTCAAAAAATAGAAAATCTCTATAAATGAATGGATAACCTATGACTAAAAGTGGAAAACATTGTGACAAAAGGAGAAATTGCACGTTTTGTGCAATTTCTTCTTTTATCACTATGTTTTCAAATAGCCGTCTGCTGCAGAGGCATCAGAAAGCGTCTATATGAGGGAAAGGGTTAAGGTTCCTTTTATTCAGATATTATACAGTATTAATTACATGCTTTTCAGTGGAACACAGATTAACAATAGATAATATCTTGATACATTCAATGTTTCAAACTTGGAACTTATTAAAAACAATCCCTCTATATATGTGGTTAGTAATATAAGTGGTTAGTAAGTAAAAGCATAAAATAAACAGATCAATTGTTTGTTTGTTTAGATGTTGGACAGAAATGTATTTTTAACACCGAAAGAGCTACATTTTTTATATGAAAAAATTACTCTTGATGCTCATTCAGCAAAAATAAATTTCAATCTAACATCGAAACACAAAAATTATCATATATATGTTTAACGCATTTGTAGCAGACAAATCTCGAAAGAATTGTGAAAAAGGAGAAATTGCTCAAAACAAGAAATATCTCCTTTTGCTACAATGATTTCAACTGTATTGAATAATAACACTTTCATTTATAGAGATTATCTATATATTTGACATAATATCAAAGTTGTCTGCTGCAGATTTGCTGTAAGTGGGAAAATGTAAACACACTCAGGAGGTAAACTCTCAAGGAAGACATAAAGCATTCATGCCACAGTGGTTATCATCTATATATCATGCTATAAAACCATCATGTGACATCACATCCTAACTTACTGGGGTGCAAGGTGGGCACGGGCTGCACCATGTGTCCCTCCTTCAGGACACTGAGCAAAGTTGTTTTGCCAGCATTATCCAGCCCCAAAAAGATCAACTTGCCATTTTTCCTTCCAAAACCTGATCAAATATTCACATAGTCCAAGATAAATGGGAGTAAACTAGTCTTTATAATTTCCACACAGTATGAGGAATTTCACATTTTACAAAGAATGCTTTCAAGACAATTCTGCAGTCACTTTCATTGAGCTGAAAAGTTTAACCCTTTCCCACATATAGATTGTTTCTGACACCTCTGCAGAAGACAAATTTTGAAAATGTTGTGGCAAACGGAGATATTGCTCATGATGATCAATTTCTCCTTTAGCCACAACGTTTTCAACTCTTTTCAGTAATTATAATTTCATTTATGGAATTCATCAATATTTATGACTTGAGTTTTCAAAGTCGCCTGCTGCAGATTTGTTGTATGTGGGAATGGGTTAAGGTGTTGGATAATTTTTATCAACAATACAAGTCAATTATATATATATAACCTTTCTCAAATCCCACAAATCTGCAACAGACAGCTTTGACAACATAAAGGCAAAACTATGGAAAATATCAAGAAAAAAAAGTATAATTACCGATTACATTTAAAAACAATGTTGTTAACCCTTCCCCTCATATAGACGCTTTCGGATGCCTCTGCAGCAGACTGCTTTTTAAAAACATAGTGACAAAAGAAGAAATTGCACAAAACGTGCAAGTTCTCCTTTTGCAACAATGTTTTCCACTTTTAGTCATAGGTTATCCATTCAATTATGGAGATTTTCTATGTTTTGACAAAATACGTTCAAAGTCGTCTGCTGCAGAATTGTCGTATGAGGGAAAGGGTTAAAGGAGAAAATTGCTCATACATGTTGTCTTAACCCTTTCCCTCATATAGACGCTTTCGGACGCCTCTGCAGCAGACGGCTTTTTTAAAACATAGTGACAAAAGAAGAAATTGCACAAAACGTGCAATTTCTCCTTTTGTCACAATGTTTTCCAATTTTAGTCATGATAGGTTATCCATTCAGTTATAGAGATTTTCTATTTTTTGACAAAATATGTTCAAAGTCTGCTGCAGAATTGTCGTATGAGGGAAAGGGTTAATGAGGATTCATGACCAATTATTCCTTTTACCACACTGTTTTCAAAAGAATCCTGTTGCAGGTGTTGAAATACGTCTTCATGTGAGGGGGTTAATTATTTATCAGCTGCCTGTGGGTACACAACATTACAAGTAGGATTTGCATTTACAATAAGAGACCACTTATAGCATTTCCCTTGGGTGGTCTCTTAATACAAGTTTGACTGTATTTGTATAATATTTACCCTTTCCCACATACCGCAAATCTGTAGCAGACGACATTGAAATCATCATGGCAAAAACATGATAAATCTAAACAAATGAAGTTATGAATACTGAAAAAAAGTTGAAAACATTGTGGCAAAAAGAGAAATAGCTTAATATGAGCCATTTCTCTTTTTGCCACAATGTTTTCAAAAGTTGTCTGCATCAGAGGCATCAGAAATTATCTACCAGTGGATTTATACCTGAATTTGAGCGCAACTTGTCTAACTGTATAATAATGAGTATTTATTTATTTGAGTTTTACGCCGTTTTCAACATCATTTCAGTTATATCAAGGCGACAGTTCACTTATTCATGATCCCTGGGTAAACAAATGAGTACTAGGTTAGAAAACGTGCCTTGCCCAAGTGCACTCCACCATGAATGTCGTGCCGCGACATAATAATGGGTAACGTTCAACCAAAAACCAGTCTCAGTTTTTGAGCAGATTGTTTTGTTTCAATGGCATTTTAGTCTGCTTTCAACATCAATGCAATTATAATTTATATAGCATTTCCCAGGCAAATTTTCAGCACTACCGTTAATTTTACGTACGCCGACACCAGTGCATTTATTGACATGCTATACCAGTAACCCCGAGTGCTAAAGAGGGAAGCCACTTCTACCATTTTTTTTAAAAGTTTTTGGTATGACCTGACCTCAGATGGAGCCCAGGTCCCCTCACTCTTGATGGGCACTCTTACCCCAACACTACTGATGGGGAATAAGTGAAGATACAGGTAATCATTCTTCAGTACATGTACATCAAGGTTTACATTGTTTGTCAAAATGTTCTTAAAAATCAGATCCAGAATAGATATTCATGTACGTAGGTTGACCTGGCTATACACTCATCACAAACACTCCTAGGTTGGTTTTACTAAATAGCAGAGTTACTTGGCTTTACGTTTTGACATATTTACTACATGTAATAATACATGTATACTCAACCCTGTAACTGAAATATCTGTTCAAAATAACATATATCAATAATATCATTAATTCTTTTCCTACATAAATCAAATCTTACTAAATAGCAGAGATGCTTGGCTTTACGTTTTGACAAATTTACTACATCTAATAATACATGTATACGCAACTCTGTAACTGAAATATCTGTTCAAAATAACATATATCAATAATATCATATAATTCATTTCCTACATAAATCAAATCTGAAACAAGCCTATGAATTTAAAGATGTCTGCAGGAAAATATATCATATCTCTAAAAAAATTAGATAAAGAATAAAAAATATTTTTGCAACATGAAAAGAGCAACTACTACAGTTAAGAACATCATGAAATTGACAATCTGAGCAAAACGTGATTGGATCGTGAGCGTGATTGGAACGATGTTGGAATGCTTTATGAGCGTTACGGAATTTTGCGCTCTGAACGAAACAATCATAATGATTGCATAAATCCAATCATTCACTCATTGAACGGTTGCAACAACTATCCGATAATTATTTTACGAAACTATTTCATTGAAAGTCATATTTGTATACTTAACTTTTGTTTTATAAGACACTCAAGTATCCGATTGATTTAGAATGTAACAAATATTATTAATATGATCATTTTCGTAATACGATTTGCTACTAACGATTGTGCTGAAAAAACTCTAGATCGTTTGTGGATATTTAGGGTTAAGTAAAAAAAAATATAAACAAAACGGAATTAATTTAAGCCAATGAAATCGTTGAACGGATTTTGATCGAAAAAAAAAGCGTTCCGAGTGAGCGTATAAAAGCGCTCAATCTGAACAGAACGGAAAACGGGAGCGGAGCAGAACGGAATGGAGCGTGAACGGTAAATTTGTCAATTTCAAGATGTTCTTAACTGTACGCACAATCTTTTCAAAAGTTGTTTTATACGGTGAATTAAAAGTCTAGACAGACCTGCAGATAAAATCCTTACTTGATGACTTCACCCTAAGCTATTGGTACTCGAATGAATCCTCTTAGTGAGATGCCTTTGAGTACCAAGTTACCAACAATATAAGGTAAACATTTAAATAATTATTAAACCTTTCCCACATATACATGCTTCTTGATGCCTCAGCAGCAGAATTTTTTTTTTAAAAAACATTGTGACAAAAGAAGAAATTGCTCAAAACAAGCAATTTCTCCTTTTGATACAATATTTTCTACTTTATTCTATGATTAAATTTTCATTTATAGGTAAGCCATATTTTCAACCAGATGTTTTGAAAGTCGTCTGTGTAGAATTGCTGTATGTGGGAAATTGTTAAGGTAGATAATGCGGACCAGAACAAACACTTGTTTAATTCTCTTTGTCTAAAGAAAACAAAGAACACTGACAAGACAGAGACAGGGTAAAATAGCTGGTTATGAGATATTCATTATTGTCTTTTTACAAGTTATTGTATTGTTCAACTGTCTTTTTAACTGTCTTCACTCTTAACCTTTTCCCTTAAACAGCAAATCTTTTATAATATTAGTTAAATTATTGAATAGTCTATAGAGTTTAAAACATTGCGACAAATGGTAAAATCACAATTCCTTGTTTGTCACAATATTTACAATATCAGCAAATGTCATGTGCTTCTTTTTACCATGATTTTGAAGAGTAAAAAGGTGTTTAAAACATGTATATCCCCTATAGCAAACGAATTACGACACATTCATGGCAGACAACAATTTCTTCTTTTCCCGTAATGTTTTTAAATTATAATTGAACATTTCCATAATTACAGCTTCTATCTCCAATGTTTAACCCTTTCCCTCATATAGACACTTTCTGACGCCTCTGCAGCAGACGGCTTTTTAAAAACATAGTGACAAAAGAAGAAATTGCACAAAACGTGCAATTTCTCCTTTTGCCACAATGTTTTCCACCTTTTGTCATAGGTCATCCATTCAATTATAGAGATATTCTATGTTTTGACAAAATATGTTGAAAGTCGTCTGCTGCAGAATTGTCGTATGAGGGAAAGGGTTAACAAGCAAAGTAGTCTACAGATATCCCTTAGTAGACACACAGTTAATCCTTTCCCACATACCTGGCTGTGATGCAGATGTACAAAATCTGTCTGCAGGTGGTTACGGGTTAAACCAAGTTCAAAATATCGAGATTAACATTTATATTTTTCTACATACGATAAGCAATGTCTTCTTTTGTCAGAATGTTTTCAAAAGTTGGTTGGTGCAGATGTGTCAAATTGTGTCAGCATTTGGTAAAGGGTTAAACAAAACATTTTCCACATAATTACCTAAAAAGTTCAGCATTCCCGTCAACCAGTCCCATAAAAACATCTTGCTGTTTCTGTGTCCCCAGTGTGTATGGTAAATTCAGATTTTCTGTACAAAAAGTAAAACAAAAAGGTCAAAGAGCTCTGTATATAATAAGAGGCGTATTTCATGTCCTAAAATCCTTTACTTGACCCATAAACCTATGTTGTAGGTACTTTTTTTTTTTTTTTATCCCAGTGATAAAACTTCTTTTTATTACATACAACATAAGAGTTTGGTAAGGAATAAGCCAGTTTAAAGAGTTCAAATTGGCTGGTAGCAAGTTGCTAAAAGTAGGAGCAAATTCATATGAACTTTTTGCTATACCATGTATCCAAAAATTGTGTCCAGAGAGGATTTTTTGGTGCATTCATGATACTCCTACGTTTAAATAGGATGAAAAATAAATTTTAAAACAAAAACTTATTCTAGAGCAAATAGTTAAATAAGATAATAGTATACATACTAAACACGTTATCTGATATGTGATAATTAATTATTTGCATGTAATAACACTCATTTCATATTTTTAAAATGAGTTAAAATAAAAACTGACAACTGACTAACCGGATGTTACGAATCCAAATTTCTATAATATGCATCATTCTAGTATCGTAGCGCAAATAATGAATCGATACACAAAAGGAAAACAACGGAAAGGATAGTTTATCATCATTATTTCATGGATTTAAAATCTTGGACATATTTTCAAGTTGAATATGATGATGTCTATTTTTAACACGAGTTCAAATAACAACTCATAAGGGTTTTTTGACTTTCCGGAAGTTACAAATCCAAACTCCTGTAATATGACATCATTTTATTAGCGTAATGCAAATGATGAATAAATAACCAAAAGGAAAATGACAGAAATTATAGGAAACGTAAGTTAGACTGGTCACAAATGTAGTTCCGTAAATTATGGAATCGTTTTATTTGAAGTACTTTATGAAGGGCAAGTTGATTATTTGTTGTACCTAATGTTGGGCCGATGATCGATTATAATCGAAAGTTGATCGGTTATGCATCACATTGGCGATAATCAATTGCATTTTACCACAATCAATTATCAATCTGTGCACCTTTTTTTGCTTAATTTATGCTTGATTAATATTTGCTTCCACAAGGGAGATTACGCTCACAGTCATGTTTGAAAACTCATGTTTGGTGGGCTAGCATGTAAATACAACAACTTGAGATCGAAACAAAGTTTTTTTGGGGCAATAAAATTATACCAAAACAAGATGTGTTTGTAAAACACTGATGCCCCCAAATGGCAACATCTAGGTCAAAGGTCAAGGTCGCAAGGTATACACATGTGAAATATGGTAGCCTTACCTGTTATTGTTCAAAAGTAGTGGGGAAGGTTAAAAAAAAAATTGAGAATGGCAACATCTAGGTCAAAGGTCAAGGTTGCAAGGTCAAAAATGTTGGTACTGACAGAAAGGTCATGTCACAAGGAATACACATGTGAAATATGGTAGCCGTATCTGTTATGGTTCAAAAGTAATGGCCAAGGTTAAAGTTTTTTTCGAGAATGGCAACATCTAGGTCAAAGGTCAAGGTCGCAAGGTCAAAATTGTTGGTACTGACAGAAAGGTCATGTCACAAGGAATACACATGTGAAATATGGTAGCCGTACCTGTTATGGTTCAAAAGAAGTGGTCAAGGTTAAAGTTTTTTTCGAGAATGGCAACATCTAGGTCAAAGGTCAAGGTCGCAAGGTCAAAAATGTTGGTACTGACAGAAAGGTCATGTCACAAGGAATACACATGTGAAATATGGTAGCCGTACCTGTTATGGTTCAAAAGTAATGGCCAAGGTTAAAGTTTTTTTCGAGAATGGCAACATCTAGGTCAAAGGTCAAGGTCGCAAGGTCAAACATTTTGGTACTGACAGAAAGGTAATGTCACAAGGAATACACATGTGAAATATGGTAGCCGTACCTGTTATGGTTCAAAAGTAGTGGTCAAGGTTAAAGTTTTTTTCGTGCAAACAGGCCAAAAACTACATCTAGGTCAAAGGTCAAAAGGTCAAAAATGTTGGTACTGACAGAAAGGTCATGTCACAAGGAATACACATGTGAAATATGGTAGCCGTACCTGTTATGGTTCAAAAGTAGTGGTCAAGGTTAAAGTTTTTTTTGTGCAGACAGACAGACAGGCCAAAAACTATATGCCCCCCGAATCGGAGATTCCGGGGGGGCATAAAAACACCTAGTAAAAACAAGACATTAAGCTGGTATATTTTTTTTATCAAACATAAATAATAAGAAGCATTACGAACATTGAGGCTTGTTAAATACAGTACTGTATGAACCGATTATATAATCGTTGTCTAATCGAATGAGGCAAAGCGATTGTAACAAGAGGGCCAAGATGACCCTAAATCGATCACCTGATTGATAGTAAATTAGTAGAAATATCTGGGAAAAAGATCAAGGAGTGCAATTAGAACTTCAAGGAGTGAACACTTCTCAAGAAACAGCTTATAAGTAAAGGTCATTTATATCTTGAAATCTAACAAGAACTTCAATTAGAATTGAATTATAAAGTTTTTGTCATTTTGCACCTTTCTTGATCTGTTTTTCACCTTGCTGTTGAGGCCAGAAATGTTGCGGTTTTAACTTTCAACTTCCTGTTCAAGACAACCCTTGCATAATACTCTGCCAAGTGTTACCTCCCAATACATTAACTGTAGTATTTGAGTTCATATTTACCTCTTCACCAATTATGATATCTTTAACAATAGTTACAAGGACAAATCATGTCATAATTGCTTGTTCACTTTCAATAACAATCTTTCTTTTCCACCTTGCTGTTGAGACCAGAAATGTTGCGATTTTAACTTTCCACTTCCTGTTCAGGACAACCCTTGCATAATACTCTGCCAAGTGTTACCTCCCTTAGACCATCAATCTAATAACCATATGTCATTTGAAGCAAAAAGTTAATTTTACTCCTTTTCTAATGCTGATTGGTTGCTATGCCTTTCAACAAATCAATATGGCTTGACAAAGTATGTAGATAATCAATGAAAGAACATTTCTACAAAACTATCTTTAAATCAGACAAGCACTTTTATAAGGATGCTTTATTAAAGTATTGTCATTTTGCCCCTTTTTTGATGCCGCCTGACTGCCATGTTTTTCGACCAATCAGTATGGCTTGAACAATTCTTATAGAGTGTCACCCAAGGAACATTTCTACCAAATTATATTTGAATCTGACAGGCAGATTCGGAGGAGAAGATTTTTAAAGTTTGGTCATTTTGTCCCCTTTCTGATGCCGCAGCAACCAAAGTTCTCAATGGAATTTAAATCTTTGAACAATTTTGAAAGAGGACCACCAAAGGAACATTCCTGTGATGTTTGGTGGAAATTGTTCTTGCGGTTCAGGAGGAGATGATGTTTAAAGCTAAAAGTTAACGACGGACACAGAGTGATCAGAATAGCTCTAAAAATGGAACCGATGGCCCAACACTAGTTGTACCTATCATCATAATTTCATGGATTCAAAATCTTGGCTATATTTTAAAGTTAAATATAAGCTTAACCCGATGATGATTTTTATTTTCTTTGCCAAGGTCGGTAGGACTCGTAATTGACGTAAATAACTGATCGTGCTGCAAGCAAGGGGTTAACTGCAGTTTGCTGGGAATTATTTACCGATCACAAAAGTTAATAAATGTTTACCCGAAATAGGTAGCACCTATACTCATATATTAAATGTTTACCGGAAATAGGTACCACCTATACTCATATTAATTTGAACTTTTTGAGTTTTTCAAATCTTTTGAAAACTGTCAGTCTGAAAGCTAATTTTTCATATGTTTTACTCTTTGTTTAACCAATTAATGCAGGAAAATGTGTCAGTCCGGACTGAAGCACTGACGCGTAGTCCTCTTTTTAATCCATTATTACGCAAACGACAACGGACAAGTGACTTTTGAAAAATCATCAGAAAGAATTTTGGTCAAGCCCTGATTCTGACTAGTGAATCTAGGATACCCTCTGATCTAGAGCTAGTTATAAGGCTGTTTGGTCTAGACAGTACAATATGGAAACTTTAATGATTGAAGTGGACTATAACGTTTCACACATCTGGAATTTCGAAAACATGACGTAAGCGTTCCAATTATTGTTAAAGTTTAGGCTGGCTGGATTAAGTAGGCATCAACATGACCAAATTATAACATTTTTATAGTCAATTTAAATGTCTGAGAAATAATTTTAACTCTACTAGTCTTTTTTGATAACCTTTGTCCCCCTCCCTTGATGACAGCAGTGACGAGAAGTTTTAGAATTTCGAGAAACAACCGATTACATTCTGTTTGTTTACGCCCTTCATATAACATTGACACTTTGAAATTTTAGGGAAAACATCAGGGTTAAGGCAAAAGATCAATTTACAGGGAAAACAATATAGCAATACATTCCCATTATGCCAAATAAACGTACCTGAAATTACGTTTTCGTATCATTCAGCTGACACGAATCAAAATGGAAGATGGATTTCGAGTTCAGTTATAAAAGTCATTGTGATTGGACATAGCATTTTGTCTAAGCCAATCAAATGTTCCCTTTTAAACCAAAAAGCGTTGTTTGATTCATTTGGATGAATGTTTATAATCATAAAGTAATAGAACAAAGTTAAACATGTTAAATAATGTCATTGTCTGATCAAATAATTTTGAAAGAGCATTAAAATATAGTAATTGTAAAAAATGGTGCTCTTATGAATAATCAGCGTAATTCTCTCGTTCATGTTTAAGAAATATTTTTTGAACATTATTTTCTTCTTTTCGGATGCCTACAATTTCTTAGATAAACAAGTAAACCGTACTCAAGCTTTTTGACTTGAATCATGAACAACCTTCAAAAGGTAATCAATGCACAATTGCTGCATTTTATTTGTTTCCCTCAAGAAAAGAAAACAGGCTTCTCCATGATTTTCAAGGCTTTCTTGACACAAAAGAGGCAAATGTCTCCAGAATAAGTGCTGGGAAGGGGTATCCAGATTGTTGGCTACCTAGTCGACTAATGCTAGGCTATCGAATCAGGATTGATTAGTCCCAATTACATATCGGCATGGTTTCTTTAGCGGCCTGATCTTATTCGACCTATTTTTAATTTATTCTTATTTTAGTGTTGTTTTTGAAGTTGGCTACCAATAGTATTTGTATTGATTATGAATTGCAGTAATTTTACTGTAAATGAGTAATTATTAATATGAGTATCCTATAGGCGGTACCTAGTAACCTATTTCGAGTAAACATTTAAGAACTTATGTTATCGTTATATCATTCTCCGTGATCTGCAGTTAGCCTCTTGCTTGCAGCACTATCATGAAGTGATTTGTTATTTACGAGTCCTACCGTCCTAAGCAAATAAACTAAAAATCATCATCCGGTTAAGCATATATATTCAACTTTAAAATATGTCAAACATTTTAAATCCATGAAATAATGATGATGGGTACAAAAAATAATCAACTTGCCCTTTGTAAAGTACTAACTTCCAAAGAAATAATACTATAATTTATGGAACTACATTTGTGTACGTATTTATATCATATTAAATTATTTCCTCTAGAAGTTTTTTTAGCTCACCTGAGCTTTGCTCAAGGTGAGTTATTGTGATCGCCTTTTGTCCGGCGTCCGTTGTGTGTCAACTTCTTCTCCTCAGTAACCAGTGGGTCAATTGGGATGAAACTTCACAGAAAGCATCCTGTCAATGACCTCACCAGATTTCCTTCAAATTTTTGGGATCCATGCAGAATTCTGGTTTCCATGGCAACGAAATGAAAAAAAACTTCAAAATTCTTCTTCTCCTAAACTGGTTGGCAGATTTTCAAATAATTTCATTGAAATGTTCCTTGGATGACCCTCTATGAGATTCCTCCAAGCCATGTTGATTGGTAAAAAAACATGGCCGCCAGGGGGGCGGGGCTATTTTGCCTTATATGGCTATAGTGAAAACTTAAAAAATCTTCTCCTCCAAAAGTGTCAGGCCGATTTTCAAATAATTTTGTAGAAATGTTCCTTGGATGACCCTCTATCAGATGCCTTCAAGCCAAGTTGATTGGTCAAGAAACATGGCCGCCAGGGGGCTGGGCTATTTTGCCTTATATGGCTATAGTGAAAACTTAAACAATCTTCTCCTCCGAAAGTGTCAGGCCGATTTTCAAATAATTTTGTAGAAATGTTCCTTGGATGACCCTCTATCAGATGCCTTCAAGCCAAGTTGATTGGTCAAGAAACATGGCCGCCAGGGGGGGGCGGGGCTATTTTGCCTTATATGGCTATAGTGAAAACTTAAAAAATCTGTCAAATAATTTTGTAGAAATGTTCCTTAAGTGACCCACTTTCAGATTCCTTCAAGCCATGTTGATTGGTTAAAAAACATGGCCGCCAGTGGGCAGGGCTATTTTGCATTATATGGCTATAGTGAAAACTTAAAAAATCTTCTCCTCCAAAAGTGGTTGGCCGATTTTCAAATAATTTTGTAGAAATATTCCTAGGGTGACCCTCTATCAGATTCCTTCAAGTCAAGTTGATTGGTCGTAAACTATGGCTGCCAGGGGGCGGGGCTTATATAGCTAAAGTGAAGAAAAAAAAATCAGGTGAGCAATTCCAGGGCCATGATGGCCCTCTTGTTTTGTTTCAATATTTTCTTTTCATCCAATCAAAACGCTGCATCGAAAAATCCACCGTGGACACAATTTTTGGATAGACGGTATATCAATTTGCCAAGTTCATACAGTACACATTACCTATTGACGGGAAAAATACCTGGCTTTGCCGTCGATTTGTTTACCTGTATTATGATTAATGAATGGTATAAATGAAGTTGGTTATAACTTGATATCAGGGACGTAGATAAGCGGGATAAGTAATTAAATTGTATCCTAAAATATCACCCATCCCAACAGTTGTAGCAAGTTAAACTTTACTCAAAAACAATTGAAGTTATGACAATAATCAGAGAGATATATGTTTATATGTCTCTGCAATAACAAACATATTTTCTGGAAATTTTAACAATCTCCTATAGATACAAATATTCGAACACATTACAGTCATGTTCTGATAATTTTTTATCCTAAAGAATAATGTCGACTATAAATTTTTGGAACAAAATTAGTATGTTAATAACTTAATAGGCAAAGCCTAGGCCGTGGCCGGGTGAAAGGAAGAACAATTAATTAAGCAGTGTCAGTCCCCTAACAAGAAACAGATTAATTGGCCAATTGTAGAAAGTTACAAAAAGGAATTTAAAAAACATATTGAAAAAATTCAAACTTATCGTACATTTAAGTTTAATTTGTACATGTGTATATCTGTTTTATCTTTTATAAGGTCAGGAATTGAAAAATGATCTGATTTGTTTTTACAAATACAAATTATTTGTTAACTAGTAATAAATATAATTGAAAACTGACTCTTAGTCTTACCGTGGTTGATAGATTGACTTGAGCTAAACATTATTTTCAATGGAGTTTTAGTTCACCTAACATTTTTTTCCCTGGCTTTCTAGAAACTCCACGCAACAATCTTCCAAGGCAACTGGCTACCTTTGCATGATCTGGCTCAATGTAAAATTTTGAGACAAAGATCAAATCACTTTGCATAAAGACTGAGAAAACTGTACTTTTTGACAAATACTTTCAAAGTCCCATGTGTACGATATTTCAATATTGTGTGTCTATATAAATTATAAGGGAAATGAGTTCAATTATGTAGGATCAATAGAAATTCCCCATATTATTCTTTATACTATTTACCCATAATGATATATGCTGCGTTAAATAACTAAAAGGAAAGACATAGAAAGGTTAAAGGCATTTTGAGTTAAAATTGTTGATGCACTGTGGAGAAAAGGACATGTTTCAATAGCATGTGTCAATATAAGGGAAATGTTCATGCATGCATCTTTGCAAGGTTACCTGCAATAAGCATGAAAAACAACATATCTGTACAAGAATACATGTCAAATATTTTTCTTGTATTTTATGGTCGCTCAACATACTTTCTGTGACGTCATAAGGTCCATGATACAATGTTGTGGCACTCAACACATTTGATTAGGTCAGCTCAGTTTCGGCTTGTTAACAATCCTGACTGGAAGACAGTGGTACAGTGGTAGAGTATTAGCCTCTCGTACCACAGGTCCCTGGTTTGATTCTCGTGATGAGTGGGTTCTGCATTTGGCATGTCTCTAGCAGGCAGACATAAAGCGTAATTAATTTCGCATTCAATGTATAATAAATAAGTTTTAACAGTTGACTAATCCTTACTTCAAATGTATTATTTCTTTTCCCACATTAAGTCATGCTCAGTCACACCCCACAATGTTATCAAAAGTCATCTGCTGCAAAGGGGCCAGACAGTGTCTGTATGTAGGAAAGGGTTAGGAAAACTAAAAGAAGATAAAATCAAATAAAGGGATGCAAGATCATTTAGATTGGTAAAACATCAATTTCTCATCACAGATCTAATCTGACAGAAAATCGAAGCAACTTACTTACACAAGATCTAATCTGACAGAAAATCGAAGCAACTTACACAATGTACCATCAACTCATACTCGTTTTTAAATAAATTTAATTTTAGATTCAACCACTGCTGTTTTTACCCTCCATTGCTGTCAGAGGAATCCATGTGACAGCTGTGGTTTCCAAGAAACATCTTAGATCTGGCACATTCAAAGTGTCCAAAAATCGGAACGTTGAACTCACATATGAAGAAGCAAAGGGTTCACATTTCATTGGTGTACAAAAATCCTGGCTAACATGGAATACATGTAAGTTATTTAACCCTTTACCTCATACAGACGCTTTCTGACGCCTCAGCAGCAGACGGCTTTTTGAAAACATAGTGACAAAAGAAGAAATTGCACAAAACGTGCAATTTCTCCTTTTGCCACAATGTTTTCCTCTTTTTGTCATAGGTTATCCGTTCAATTATGGAGATTTTCTATGTTTTGACAAAATACGTTCAAAGTCGTCTGCAGCAGAATTGTCGTATGAGGGAAAGGGTTAGCCTGTCACACATACAACAAATCGGCAGCAGACTACTTTGTAAACTTATAGTAAAAAATATGGGTAATCACTTTAAGTGAAAGTATTGTTTTTGAACAGAGTTGAAATCATTGTTACAAAATATGAAATTGCTCATTATCAGTAATTTCACCTTTTACCACAATGATTTTAATATTCGTCTGCTTCAGATGTGCCAGAAAGCGTCATTAAGTGGGAAATAAATCAGGGTATACCAGTAATTATTTTAAAAATAGTGTTGAAGAGATCATGGCAAAAGGAGAAATTCCTCATGATCAGCTATTTCTCCTAGCCACAATGTTTTCAAAATGTGTCTGCAAGATACTGAAATTAACTTAACGCTTTCCCACATACAACAAATGTGCAGCAGATGAATTTAAAAATATCTTAGCAAAATATCTAAAGGGTAGTATAACTATTGGATAGAGTTGAAAATGTTGTGGCAGAAGGAGAAATTGCTCATGATAAGCAATTTCTCTTTTTGTCACATTGTTTTCAAAAGTTGTCTGCTGCAGATGATACTTCAGCCAAGGTTTAATATGTGCCACATTTTTTACCCCGGAAAAATAAATATTTGTCATAACGTTTGTCTTCATGAGGCCAAGTTTGAATATGTCAGGTGATAAACTAGGTCACTAGTCCAAATTTATGAAAAATCCTGTGGACGCTAGAGGCCACTTTTATATATATACAGGATATTTGTTTGTTTTGAGTGGCTATGGAATATATCTCATCGAGAAGTGATACAGTTGAATATTTCTCAAGCGCATAGCGCGACTGAGTGAAAATGTTAAAATTGTATCACTACCAGTTGAAATATATTCCATATCCACCCAAAACAAACACATTTTCTTTTTATTTTATGATAATAGATGATGAAATAATGGAACTATTTGGTGTCTTTGTACGTGTTCACACGCGGACGAATCTGTGTGAATGTATTTGTTTACTACTCAATGTCAGACAATGACAATAAGTCCGATTTGTTAAATTTACGGAATACAGATTTATACATGATTTATACATAAGATTTTTATCACATGACAATGCTTGTATCCGATCTAATAATATACCCTTTACGTATTTCTTTATATATATAATGTGTGTAGTATAACATGACCGGAAACTAGGAAAATAACGTCATATCTATATCACTCACAGTGTGGGTGATATGGATTATATCTCACTGATAGAACTCATCGTTTAGCATTAAATAAAATGAAATATTGCATTTTGCAAATTGCCGGCTTTCCATAATTTCACTGCTATTAAATAAATGTATTTAAATCAACCAAAATTTGTTTGATTATCATTTGGGAAACAGACGAGCAGTAGACAACTTTCAAACCAAGTGCACCTTGCAAATATAGTTTACATCTCTTTCATGTATTAGCCTATTTCGAAATTTAAGTGAAGATTATATTTGTAATACATCTAAGATATATGTATATATAAAATATTTAGAGTCCAGATAGCACAATCTTGCCTGCTCAAGAATAGATTGGAGACAATCCATTGTCATTAACTGCAGTTTAAATTTGGAAATTGACGAGTTCAATATCAGGTTTGAACATATTTTGTCAAAAAATAGAATATCTCTATAATTGAATGGATAACCAACCTATGACTAAAAGTGGCAAACATTGTGGCAAAAGGAGAAATTGCTCGTATTGAGCAATTTCTTCTTTTGTCACTATGTTTTCAAAAAGCTGTCTGCTGCAGAGGCATCAGAAATCGTCTATATGAGGGAGGGTTAATTCTCTTTTGTTTATTTTGAAGCTAACCTGCATGGTGAAGAAAGACAGGCAGAGACATTGTCAGAAGATGCCTTTATCCGGAAGTTTATGGTTGGAACTTGGCCATCAAGGTTTGCGTCGGAGATGGTGATCAAGAGACGTTTTAACACAGTTGTCATTGCAGGGATTGTTTTAGTTCCTATTGATATAAAGGAATTTAATTTCCATGTTGGATACACAGAAGAAATGTTATCTCTGTTGTTAAAGTGTCCCGTTAAACTTGAACTTCAAACTGTGATGAATCGGCAGGATACGATTTTCAAATACATCTAGTGCATGTAAACCTAATACATCTAGTGCATGTAAACCTGATACGTCTAACCAATGGTTGTGAGTTCAAATCCCAGCTTGGCCAACATTCTTTCTGACGTTTGACAAAACTCACTTTGACATGCATCATTCATCTTTTACCAATGGTCTAACAGTGTTTGTGGAAAAGTAGCCTATTGTATGGAGTACTGGTGTGAGAAAGCTAGGAAACACATGAGTAGGTGAACTGGCCGTGCTGATATAACTGTTGAAAACTGAGTTAAGCCTCAATGATTGTTGTAACTATATATTTAGTATGACAATTGTTTGCGTTATATGAATAATGTTCAAATGTGTATTATTTGTGTATGGGCTAGTATCGTATCATACAATAAAAATTTAAATAGACGAATATTTGTCTCCAAAATTTTATATGGGTCATATTTGGTTTTTGCCAATATTTATATCAAATTAATTCTGATAGTATTGCTTATGAATATCATATCATATACTCTGCGTTTTCCTCAAGTGTGTGTTACAGCGCTACCATCACCCTTGAGATCTATTTAAACTCTTTCAGATGCAAGTTCTCTTAAACAGGCTCTCTCAAAATTTTAGGGTCAGAATTTTGGTTGCAAACTATTTCAGTTATTATGCCCCAAATTTAACCCTTTCCCTAATATAGACGCTTTCTGACGCCTCTGCAGCAGACAGCTTCTGAAAACATTGTGACAAAAGAAGAAATTTCCATTTTTTGACAAAATATGTTCAAAGTCGTCTGCTGCAGAATTGCCGTATGAGGGAAAGGGTTAATAGATGAAAGTTATAAATTATTTTTACAAGCTTCTGAAAACATTGTGACAAAAGAAGAAATTGCTCAGAACGAGCAATTTCTCCTTTTGCCACAATGTTTTCCACTTTTAGTCATAGGTTATCCATTAAATTATAGAGATTTTCCATTTTTTGACAAAATATGTTCAAAGTCGTCTGCTGCAGAATTGTCATATGAGGGAAAGAGTTAAAAGAAGTGGTCAGGGCATGTGCTTTGCAGTGGTTAGGTTCTGTGTCCTATACATATATATGAAACATAAGTATTGGTTATGGTAGGGTTGTGAAATTCTGCATATGGGTTTATCATGAAAAAAAAACTGAACCATATAAAGGCAAGATCTATTCTGATCACTTTCTGTCATTAACTTTTAGCCTCAAACGATAACTCCTAAACTACTGGACCATTTTCAACCTACCCTAGCTTCACATGAATGTTCCTTTGGTGGTTCTCTTTCAAAATGATTGAAAGATTTTAAAAATTGGAAATATCCTTTTCCTCGGAATCTGCTTTTCTTATTAACTCCTCAGGAAGAGGCCGTAGATGGTATATATAGCAATCTGCCTGTGGTGTCCTGGTGTTCGCTCTAGAGCATTTATTTATAATCAGATTTTTATATAACTTTACACACACATTCACTAAAATTGCCTGTTACATTAGTTTGCGTTTCAACAACCTTTCTCAAATGCTACGGTTACAGTGAAAATTATACGTTTGTACGAAACGAAACTGCTCTAGCAACTTTATTTCTTATTTGATTGTTATGAAACTGAACACGCATCAGTATTGCCTGTTGTAGAAGTTCTCATTTCAGGACCTTTGTTGAAGGTCATGGTCACTGTTACTATTACTATTATACATCTGTATGAAACAACATCATTACTCTAACGACTTTATTTCTTATTCGATTATTATAAAACTTGACCCTTTCCCTCATAGGACAATTCTGCAGCAGACGACTTTGAACATATTTTGTCAAAAAATAGAAAATCTCTATAATTGAATGGATAACCTATGACTAAAAGTAGAAAACATTGTGTCAAAAGGAGAAATTACTCGTTTTGAGCAATTTCTTCTTTTGTCACTATGTTTTCAAAAAGCCTTCTGCTGCAGAGGCGTCAGAAAGCGTCTATATGAGGGAAAGGGTTAAATGATATGGTCACAAAGATTGTCCCTTGTACAAGTTGCTTTCCACCAACCTAGGTCAAAGGTCAAGGTCACAATGACTATAATATGTTTGTACAAAATGATGTCATCACTCTAGCACTTTCATTTGTGGACAGAATTCCCTCAGGTTCAGTATCAAGAGACCTTGGAGGGGTTTGAGTTTTACCAAGCCAGGTCATAGCTCAAGCTAACTGACTATAACATGACTCTATGAAACAACCTCATTGCTCTAGTACTTTCATTGCGGTACAGAATTCCTTCATATTTCATGCTCTGGTTTATTATTGCCAAGTGAGCCTGGACAGGTTCCTATTACACTGACCAA
Source organism: Serripes groenlandicus (assembly GCA_031761405.1). Taxonomy (NCBI): domain Eukaryota; kingdom Metazoa; phylum Mollusca; class Bivalvia; order Cardiida; family Cardiidae; genus Serripes; species Serripes groenlandicus. Next base: position 1,793,968 of record JASEVX010000026.1, read on the forward strand.
GGTCAAAGGTCAAGGTCTTAGTGACTATAATACATCTACGAAACGACACTGAGTAGATGTGAATTGTCAGCAATGCTCTTGTTTCATAATTTGGTAGAAATTTTCCTTGGATGACCCTTTACAAAATTTGTTCAGGCCATATCTATTTTTTGCTAAACATGGCAGCCAGGCGGCATGAGAAAAGGGGCAACGTAACAAAACTTTAAAATACTATCTCTGATAGTGTTTGTTTGATTTAAAGATAATTTGGTAGAAATTTTCCATAAGTTCTGCTTGACAAAATTTATTTGTGATATTATTGATTTGTGGTTGTGTTTTAAGTAAATGTTTAACCCTTTTTAGCCTGCAGACACATTTTGATACATTTGCAACAGACATCATTCGAAATATTGTGGCAAATGAAGAAATTGCTCATGATTTACATGAAATATCACGGACACCATACATGCTTTTAACAGAGTCAATAAATGTAGCCGCTCTAAGTGACCCAAAGGTCGGGTAAGGTTTGTATGTTATAGAAGTAATTTTGGGAGACATGTTCATCACTATATCATCATCCATAAATATTGGGTGTTTGTAGAACCAGAGACATGTAATTATATGTCTCTGGTAGAAGATTAGCATCATTTTAAGAATATTACTATCTCTTATAGAACATAATTGTCTCTTACAGAATAAAACATATCTATTATAGAACATGATTAAATCATACAGAATATGAATATCTTGTATAGAAAATTTCTATTTCTTGCAGAACATAAACATCTCGTACACATCATAATTATTTCTTGGAGGATATAAGCATCTCTCACATAACATAAAGAACTCTTATAGAATATAAACATCTCTTACAGAGCTTAAATAACTCTTATGGAACATAAACAACTGTTACAGAATATTTATATATCTTACAGAACATAAGAATATCTAACAAATAAATCCATCAATCTTACAGAACATTACTATCTTTTAGAGAACATAAGCATCTCTAACAGAACATAAACATAGCTTGCATAACATTACTATATCTTACAAAATATTAAAATATCTTACAGAATAATCTCTCAATATCTCTTATTGAACATAAAAAATCTCTTGTAAGACATTGATATTTTTTATAGAACATAAACATCTCTTTATACAGAACATTAATATTTCTTGTAGTAACATCGCACCCGATAGAAGAAGCATAACTCATATAAATGTTCAAACTTACATACCAGCAAGGTTTATCTCCCTTTCATTTGTCACGTTTTGAAACATCGTCTGCTCTCCAGAGTCTTTACCCATTCCCACAAACATCGATTCTGCAGCTGACGACATTGAAATAATTAAGTAAAAATTATGGAAACTGAATGAAAAAAAAAAATGCTGTTAAAAACATTGGGACAAAAGGTGCTAAAGAGGCGAGGCGTCAAAATGTTTCTACATGTGTGAACGTGCAACTGAATTTAGATATTTCGAAGTTTATAGTACTTCTGACAATAAACTAGAATTGAAGCCCTATTTTTAGATCACCTAGAGCCAAAGGCTCAAGGTGAACTATTCTGATCACTCTGTGTCCGTCGACCGTCGTCCGTCGTCTGTCGTCCGTCGTTAACTTTTAGCTTTAAACATCATCTCCTCCTGAACTGCAAAAACAATTTCCACCAAACATCGAAGGAATGTTCCTTTGGTGGTCCTCTTTCAAAATTGTTCAAAGATTTAAATTCCATTGAGAACTTTGGTTGCTGCGGCATCAGAAAGGGGACAAAATGTCCAAACTTTAAAAATCTTCTCCTCCGAATCTGCCTGTCAGATTCAAATATAATTTGGTAGAAATGTTCCTTGGGTGACCCTCTATGAAAATTGTTCAAGCCATACTGATTAATCGAAAAACATGGCAGTCAGGCGGCATCAGAAAAGGGTCAAAATGACAAAATTTGAAAATTCCATTTTAATGAAAGTGTTTGTCTGATTTTAAGAAAATATAATACGAATCTTACTTTAATGATCCTCTATTTAATTTGTTTAAGCCGTTTTGATTGGTTACACAATCATAGCAACCAGGCGTCATCACAAAAGGGGTAAATTGAACATTTAGCTACAAATGACAACCAACACCTACCATTCCAAAAGACCAATTTCCACAAAACATCACAGGAATGTTCCTTTGGTGGTCCTCTTTCAAATTTGTTCAAAGATTTAAATTCCATTGAGAACTTTGGTTGCTGCGGCATCAGAAAGTGAGAAAAATACCCAAATTTTAAAATCCTTTTCCTCCATAATCTGCTTGTGCGATTGCAAGATAATTTGGTAGAAATGTTCCTTAAGTGACACTCTAAATAAACTGTTGAAGCCATATTGATTTCGTTGAAAAACAGGGCAGCAAGGCGGCATCAGGAAAGGTGCAAAATGACAAAAACTTTATAATTCCATCCTTATTAAAGTTCTTGTTAGATTTCAAGATATAAATGGCCTTTACTGATAAGCTGTTTCTTGAGAAGTGTCCACTCCTTGCAGTTTCATTTGCAATCCTTGATCAAATTTTTTCCCAGATATTTGCAGTTAAATATTTGCTACTAATTTACTATCAATTAGTTGATCGATTTAGGGCCATCTTGGCCCTCTTGTTCATATTCATATGGTATATATAGATACAATTCTTACAATAGGTTGAGAAAATCAGTCCTACCGTGATAAGTGGAAGTGAAATAATGACAATAAAGATCAAATTACATGATTTTATAGCCGGTATTTTTTATATCTGATTTCATCTTAACCTTTCTGATTGCTTGAACGACCAGACTAGACCAAGATCGGCCCCAGAGTTAGAAAAACCGATATACGGGTCTTTACAAAACTATAACACTTCACTCTGTGCTCTGCTTTTGTTTTCAGGTATCTGATTGGGAAAAGGACAATTTATTCTCAAAATTGATAAATCTACTCGTTCCAAACTATACAATATTACTCTTCACTCAAAATTAATGAAGTATCTCATTGGTCAGAAGCAAATTCTTCCCTGAAATTGTCCAATCGGATGTCTTATTTGGAGCACGGGGTGCATTTCTGAGGTCACCGAGAACGTTTTCAGTTTTAAAGTTTCGGACCAAAGAGCTGATGTGTGGTTTTTTTTCTTCAATACAGTTCGTTTCTTATCACAGAGAACGTGTTTTCAGTTTAATACGTTCTAGCTGCAGGCTCCGATATTATAAAACTCTGAAATTAACTCGTGAGCTCGAAACAAAACTTGATTATTCAATTTTAAGAATTAATCGTCCTCCGACCAATCAGAAGGTTGAGCACAAACCACAGAGCTTTGGTACCAAACCCCAGTTTCGCGAAACTATTGCAGTATATTTGACTCTGCGTGTTTAAACATTTCTTATATTAACGTCTATAATACTAGAGATTTCCTAATTGTTTAATTTCAACAAAAGTATATATTTAGCTTTCTCTCAATTTGTTTAATTGATATTCAACGGTTGCTGTGGTTACTTAATTCGAGGAACTAAAATGGCATCGCAAACGCTAATTACGTTTATGAATGTTTAACGATACATTCTATTTATTAACATTAACTGCGTTCAGAAATAGCAATATGCTCGAGGCTGCCGTGCAATGGCATTGGTAATATACACAACAGTTGAGTACCTCCTTAGGTGGGTCATACCGTAGACTTTAATAAAAGCACTGCAGTGCTGACGACCTGGGGGCTGCTGGAAGGTTGGACTTTTCAACACACGGGCCCTACGGTTCCCCGGTTTATCCGCCACTGTATATTTCACGTGACTTCTTTCGTGGGATGGGGGGTAGTCGGGAACGGGCCCTATGCCCCCCCACCGCTAAATCCGCCAATACATTTGCCACGCTTTTTCTTTGTTTACCATTACTTATTTGACGCACGGCCCCTACGCCCCCCCCCCCCCGGTTAATCCGCCACTGTATTTTTCACGTAACTTCTTTCTTTTTGTCCGTTCCTCTTCGCGAATGTTAATAATGTTAACAAGCGTCCATATTTGACCTCTCGGTGCATTCATTTCTAAAGCATTTCTTAAACTTATATTGGAGTACTCACGCCTAAGTTTTTCACTGATGTTCCAACAACATTAAAATGATATTTATGGAGGAGATCCTAACCTTTTAAATGCAGTTTTGTTGAATCCATGATGAACTATTTTTCTCGCGCAGTTTCTCATGTATTGTTTGGTACAGCAATTGGCAGGCTGCCAACTCCGAAACAAATGGTATTACTACTAAGACCAGGGGCTAGAGCCCCAGGCCAAAAATGATACATGTAGTAATGGCTCCCCTTCTCGGCGCTCAGGATTGTTGGAAAACATTACGACTGACTGGCTGGTGTCAGGATAAATGGACCAGTAGTACTGGTAACTTACCCAGGAAACGCCGTGATATAACTGAAATATTGTTGAACGCGGCGTTAAACACCAAACAATCAATCTACTGAGAAAGTTTCATAAAAAAAAACAAAAAAAAACGTGGAGAGCGAATATCGAGATAAGTCAGGGCCTCCACGCAGTCTGGTCAACGGCGTGCCAGCTTTCGAATATGTTGAACAGTCGTCGAGGAGTATTAAAAAATAAATCGGACTGCAATTAGCCATTTTAGCATAATTCCTGTTTTATTTCAACCCGTCCTCGTCCTAAGCCAGTTGCTTATAAAGGCTGTTGTATGGAGTACTGAAGTGGGAAAGCCAGGAAACATGGATAAGTGAACTGGCCGCCGTGATGTAACTGAAACAATTATTAACTCTTTCCAACCTGCAGACGCATTTTGACGCAAAAGCAGCAGACGGCTTTTGAAAAATATTGTGGCCAAAGGTGAAATTGCTCATGATGAGCAATTTCTCCTTTGGCCACAATGTTTTCAACTTTATTCAACAATTAAGCTTTCTTTTATGGAGATTTTTCAGGATTTTGTCTCTTATGTTTTCAAAGTCGTCTGCTGCAGATTTGTTGTATGTAGGAAAAGGGTTAAATCCAAATCGATCGATCGTCCTAAGGTTGAGTTGAGTTGAGTGTGACGTCACTTATTTATTCAAGAATAAAATTAATCTGCAGCAGACGACTTTAAAAATATCTTGGTAAAACATGGGAAAAAATCTCTGTAAATGAAAGTATAACTATTGAATAAAGTTGAAAACATTGTGACATAAGTAGAAATTGTTCATTTAAAACAGTTGCTCCTTTTGTCACAAACATTTCAAAATTCGTCTGCCGAGGAGACGTCATAAAGCGAATATATGGGGAAAGGGGTTAAACAACTTAAGGCTTTTCCAAGACATGACCAGGCAGGGAGGGGCGTAGCTCCCTTGAGGCACTGTACGCACGTGCCTACACATTCTTTCTCAAAATGCCCCCAAAATGCAGCTGCGGCGATAGACATCTGCGTAATGTATCGACCAGATCAGCCTGCGCTGTCCACGCAGACTGATCCGGCCGACACATTCCGTCTTAGGGGGATATATGTATAGAGTATTTATTCCTGAAACAGAAAATCCACAGGAGGCGAACAGTGTCTATCCGGGTAGGCCTGTGTGGCATGCTTAGGCTGATCCGGGTCGATACTTTTCGCAGAGTCCACAATGTTGATTTTCTCACGAGACGGCCCTACACATTGATTATTGAAAAGCTACGCCCCTGTCAGGAGAAGGGTAGATTCAGAGGTTGAAACAAAATAATGAAAAAAGAACCCTCACATTTTATTCCTACATGTATGATCTGGGTTATAAAATAGATAGAACTATTCAGTCGCACTCGGTTGACGGTATCTCACCAGCGGGGATATAATTAATCAAAAAGACATTATCTCGCTGAAAATAACATAAATCCGTATCTCTAACCTTCTATCGTATACATTTTATAAGCCGGTAATTAATGCAGTTTTAACCCTTTCCCCACATGTATGCGCATTTTGACGCAACTGCAGCAGACGACGTTTAAAAACATTGTGGCGAAAGATGAAATTGAGCAATTTCCCCTTTTGTCACACTATTTTCAACTCTTTTTACATAATTATACTTTCATTTATAGAGACATCCATGTATTTAACAAGACGATTTCAAAGACGTATACTGCAGATTTGTCGTGTTACGGAAAGGGTTTAAACCTTTACCTCATATAGACGCTTTCTGACGCCTCTGCAGCAGACGGCTTTTTGAAAACATAGTGACAAAAGAAGAAATTGCACAAAACGTGCAATTTCTCCTTTTGCCACAATGTTTTCCACTTTTTGTCATAGGTTATCCATTCAATTAAGGAGATTTTCTATTTTTTGACAAAATACGTTCAAAATCATCTGCTGCAGAATTGCCGTATGAGGAAAGAGTTAAAAACCTTTGAAACGATTATGTCGCTGAAGGACTTATATTCAATAAGCTTGGAAAGAAATAATAATTAATAAAAACGCAATGTTTCTGACGGCGTCGTTTTTCAAGAATTATAAGTGAATCCACGAGTTTTACCAAAGGGTTTTAAACCAAACCTCTCAGCGTTACTGTTGATTTATTTAGGTGATAGACGCTCATTAAACAAGTATCTAATTAAAACAGAAACTATGTGGTAAATTGCAGTAGTTATTATCGAGAGATACTGAAATTGACGCTCCACGCTGATTGAAGTTGGGAACGCATTCCAATATGGCGCCAGCCACATGACGTTTTCGTACCTTGTAAAAATAATAGTAAAATAAAAGTGATATTTTAAAAAGGAAAGCAAAAAAGTTCACTAATTAATTGATCAGATATGCGCCCTTTGAATTTTCTTTAGTAAATTATGATGGAATGGAATCTTCCAAATTCAATTTTCCGAGCCCACATGGCACAGTCGGTAAGGATGAGGGATTTGATTGAGTTCGACTCCATCATTGTGACCAGCGTCATCTGTCTTTAACCAATGAGATAACGCTATACATAGGTGGAAAGTACATTGTTTAGTAGAGGAACTGGCCACTGCGATTCAAATAACCGAAATTCTGTTGGAAAAAACTCAATATCAAAACCTCAAGCAGTTATTATTTAATGTAGTGGGATTTGTTTCAATGTGGTTTGTTATATGTACTCAAAATAAATTAGCAGGTATTTCATATAAGATTTTCAAATCTATTTATTTCTAAAATTCCAGTATAATTCCAGTATAATTCCAGTGAAACAATCGTTTCATTTTTAGCTCGACTTTCGAAGAATACTCGCATCGGCGTTGGCGTCTGCGTTGGTGTCGGCGTTGCCGTCACACATTGGTTAAGTTTTTTTGTACGACCTCACTGTTTTCAAAACCATTATTGATATTGCTTTGAAACTTACAATACTTGTTCACCATCAATAGACAAGAGTACACAACTCTGTCAAGGTTTGTGTAAGAATTATGGCCCCTTTTCAACTTAGAATTTTGGTTATTTTTTTCGTGTCACCCTACTATTCTCAAAACCATACGAGACATTGGTTTGATACTTACAATACCGTATCACCATCATTGCCTCCAACAACAGACTAGAGTACATGAATCTGTCAAGGTGTTTGTAAGAATTGTGGCCCTTTTTCGACTTTTCAAAACCATAAGAGATATCTCTTTTAGCGCCGAACTGTTAAAAGTAGAATCTTCCATGTTCAAAATCGGACGTCTCCATTACTCATATTTTGATGAATAAAATCCAAACAATGCTGATTTCAGGTGAGGCAGCTCGTCACTTATTTACCATCATTACCTCCATCAACAAACATGAGAACATACATTCTTTGAAAGTTAATGTTCGAATTAGGGCCATTTTTCGACTTAGAAAATACAACGAATCTGGGTAAAAATCCAATTAGTGACTTAACCCTTTAGGATATTGCTGTGAAACTTGGAATATACTTGTTTACCATCATGAACCCATCTGAAAACAAGAGAAGGTAACTCTGTCAAGGAATTTTGTTTTGCATTTCAATGTAAACAGTTTTGTTTTATTGTCAAGGACGCGCTGTCTTACGGACAGCTCTGGTTCTGTATGATCAGGAATGTTGCATGTGAGTTCATCGATCGATAAAGAATATTGCTTATAAACACTCGTTCACGTGACTTGAATTATATAATGACAATGTATGTATCTATGAGAGAAATAAAGATACTATTCTATTCTGATCAAATTATGTTAACTCTTTCCCTCATATAGACGCTTTCTGACGCCTTTGCAGCAGAGGGCTTTTTGAAAACATAGTGACAAAAGAAGAAATTGCACAAAACGTGCAATTTCTCTTTTTGCCACAATGTTTTCCACTTTTTGTCATAGGTTATCCATTCATTTATTGAGATTTTCTATTTTTTTTAACAAAATACGTTCGAAGTCGTCTGCCGCAGAATTGTCGTATGAGGGGTGTGGAAGACCGTGGCGTAGTGGTAGATCGTCGGTCTCTCGTACGGAAGATTTCGGGTTCGAATGCCGTGATTCCCGGATTCTGGAATTTGAGATTTCTCCGCGCAGGAGAACTGGTTGTTAAAACTCCCGAAATTTTACATCGATCATGGTCGATATAATTTTAATCGATGTAAAATAAATAAATGAAAATAGTATAGGTTACCAGCAGGGTTTCTACAAGTCGATCTGTTTAACCCTATCCGACATACGTCACATCTGCACTAGTAAGCCTTGAAAACATCCTGGCAAGACTATGGCAACTATCTATCTATAAATGAATGTATACATGTTGCATAGAATTGAAAACATTATGACAAAACGAGAAATTGCTCAGTATGAAAAATGAATTTTTGTTCAATGTTTTCCCAAGTTTCTCGGCTGCAGAAAATATGTCAAAATGCGTCTGCATGTGGGTATTTTTTTGTTTTTGTCAACGTCAAAAATAAAGTGACTTACTAGTACTAGTATATGGAATGAAAACCATGCTACGAAGGCGTCAAATGTAGTCTGCATTTAGGCGAGGATAAGATAAGAATCAGAGCCTGGTCCTTTGTCGTTTAGTAGCTCTACTGGCAACATATCAGATGCGCTAGTTATAAATATATAGCGCTGTTCCTTTCGAGCGTTAACCCTTTCCCACATACGACAAATCTGCAGTAGACGACTTTATTTAAATTAAGTCAAAACTAAGCAAACTCTTTTTAAATGAAAGAACAATTATTGAATAAAGTCGTCTGCTGTTGAGGCATCAGAAAACGTCTGTATATAGGAAAGGCTTTAACATGTTTCTTGTGAATACGTTTTAACTAATAAAGCTTCGTTTAAACGTACATGTAGCTTGAGAACGCGATAGAGATCGCAGTTTTGAGCTGATTCCCCTCAAATGTGCACATTGTTCCTGTGTTAAGATCAGGATAAACAGCAAAATACGTGAAGACAATAATTAAACATATCTTTAATGGTTTTCAAACTAGCTCGTTGACGACGGCCACAGTCTTTAAACCATCAATATGAGCCGTCCCGCGAGAAGACCAACATTGTGGACTCTGCGTAAAGTATCGACCCGGATCAGCCTAAGTATGCCGCGCAGGCTAACCCGGACAGACAGTTTTCGCCTCCTGTGGATTTTCCGTTTCAGGAATCATTAGTCTATACCTCTACCCCCCCCCCCCCCCCCCCCCCCCCCCCCCCCCCCCCTGACACGGAATGTGTCGGCCCGGATTAGCCATAATGTTCGTTTTCTCGTGGAATGGCTCATATGTCTTGTTTCGTTGAATGTATACAGTCTACCAATAAACCGATTACTTAATTAATAAATCTTCGTTAAAACTTTTTTAAAAAAGGTCGTTAATGACCACGTACGGTTTACATATAATAGTTTAAACTAACACATGTCACAGGGACGATTTACATATAATAGTTTAAACTAACACATGTCACAGGGACGATTTACATATAATAATTTAAACTAACACATGCCACAGGAACGATTTACGTATAATAGTTTAAACTAACACATGTCACAGGGACGATTTACATATAATAGTTTAAACTAACACATGTCACAGGGACGATTTACATATAATAGTTTAAACTAACACATGTCACAGGGACGATTTACATAGAATAGTTTAAACTAACACATGTCACAGGGACGATTTACATAGAATAGTTTAAACTAACACATGTCACAGGGACGATTTCTCGGTTAATCAGTATATGTGTGTGTGTTGTCTTATTCTCTGTCTGTCTGTTGTCTTCTTCACACCTTCTCCTCTCACATAACATGTAGTACTTTCCACTATTCACTTAACATTCACCTCTCATTATTATTGTATGTATTCATGCCATCGCCTCAGTACAGGACAAAACATTTCCTTATAATTCATATCGGGGCCCCATTTTCTATTATTTTCACGTGAACCTATAGCATTCCATCACATATAAAGCACTCAACGTCTATTGTATCATTCAAACGAAATTATAAGAAATACCTTCTGGAAAAGGTTCCATACTAACACTATCTTGATTATTTGCTGTTATTATGTTAAGAATTATGTTTGGAGTAGTTGGAGTGTCTGTCTTCACATGATTGAAAATTAATTCTATTTGTACTTCATGCCATAATTTTTCATTGAAATGTGCATGTTGTTAAATGTAATGTGTGTGTGTATTATATTATTGAAGGCAATATGAAAATAAGATATGTATAGCCATTGTTAAATTGTCTGTATGTGTCTTAGATGCTACCTTAAAAAAATAAAGATATTATTATTATTATTATTATTATTATTATTAAACATCGTGATAAGTGAAGCGCACTCATTATACCCATTCTTGTCATTGACGCTGGGTGGAAACGCGGTGTCAGTATTGAATAGGTTTAAATCTTGTACCATGGGGGTGACGTAATCGAATAGGGAGCAACCAACATTATTTTTGTAAAGAAAAACACTGTAATATATTTGAAAAAAAAAAAAAAACCCACTATGAATCAATAAATTGTATTAACTGATTTAAGAAACGACATGATACAAAATACGTATGTCTTCTACCGTTATTACAAAACTTTAGACACATTTAATTTGTATTTAATAACTTTTCCCCAACTTCCTAGGCTACGCTCTTAGATCACCTAGAGCCAAAGGCTCAAGGTGAGCTATACTGATCACTTGTTATCCGTCGTCCGTCCATCGTCCGTCGTCGTCCGTCGTCAACTTTTAGCTTTAAACATAATCTCCTCCTAAACCACAGGACCAATTTCATCCAAACTTCACAGGAATGTTCCCTTGGTGGCCCTCTTTCAAAATTGTTCAAAGATTAAAATTCCATGGAGAATTTTAGTTGCTTCGGCATCAGACAGGGGGCAAAATGTCCAAACTTTAAAACACTTCTCCTCTGAATCTGCACGTCAGATTCCAATATAATTTAGTAGAACTGTTCCTTGGGCGACCCTCTACAAAGATTGTTCAAAGCATACTGTTTGGTTGAAAAACATGGCATTCAGGAGGCATCAGAAAAGGGGCAAAATGACAAAATTTGGAAATTCCATTTTTTTAAGTTCTTGTCTGATATTAAGAAAATTGAATCAGAATCTTACTTCAGTGATCCTCTACTTAATTTGTTCAAGCTGTATTGATTGGTTACAAAATCATAGCAACCTCGCGTCATCACAAAAGGGGTAAATTGAACTTTTAGCTACAAATGACAACTCCTACCATTCCACTAGACCAATTTCAACGTTACTTCACAGGAATGTTCCTTTGATAGTCCTCTTTTAAAATTGTTCAAAGACTTACATTCTGTGTAGAATGTTTGTTGCTGCGGCATCAGAAATTGAGAAAAATACCCAAACTTTAAAAACCTCCATCTCCATAAATTTTCACAGATATTTGCAGTTAAATATTTGCTTCTAATTAACTATCATTCAGGTGATCGATTTAGGGTCCTGATCCGATTCATCAAAGCTCAGAAAAAACATCAATTTCCCCCCAACTTCCTAGGCTACGCTTTTTTTAAATTAATGGCGTACGGCCCTAAATGAAGAAGTTTCGGGGGATGATTTTGCCTATTTATAAAATGTAGTTGTATTTCTAAACTTAAAACGTTCTTCCTTTCTTCAGTTTGTTCATTCAAACCATTGTATTCTTGCTAAATATGTTAACTATACATGTGAACTTCGAAATCATGCGCGGCGTCTTTGATGCTTTACATCAAAATTCGTCTTGTTCTTTTTGTCGACTGAGTCGCACAGCATCATCGTCTCATTTATATATAAAGTCATTTAGATTTTTGAGTGCCTTCCTTGTTGCTTTTGCATCCCACCCCAAAACGACTATCCTACGATAGATATATGTATATATATATACAGCGTAACATGTGTTAATGTTTTTCTTGTGTGAATTAAACTTTTTTAAATGTAGATAATTAAATGTAATTAATTAGTCAATTACTTATTAAATAAATCTTCGTTTAAAGTGTACAGATAGATCGTAAGCGATCACTTTATACCCCTTCTTTACACACAGAAAATCTGCAGCAGACGACTTGGAAAGCATCTTTGTAAAACTATGAAAAATCTGGATAAAATAAATTTTAATTTTTTAATAGAGTTGAAAACGTTGTATGAAAGGCATAAATTGCTAAAGTTGTCTGCTGCAGATGCGTCAAATGCGCCTATATATGGGAAAGGGTTAAACTTGCATTGAATGCACTTTTTCTATTGAACGCATTAATCTTTCGGATGTACAGAAAATCAAAGCACTGAAAGTGTTGCCAGCTAACTGCAGAACACGGATTACATTTGGACAAGGATTTACCGATTACTAAAGTTCATCAAATACATTTCACAATAGCACTTTCATATGTTCCTATATTGAATGATATTGGAGTTGAACGAACAAAACTGTATATACAGAATGGGGTCTTCAAATATAGAGACACAGAAGAGAAATGCAGTTTGGAGTGTTTGCACTCATTCTTGTATGCCGCTTCGCTAGAAGTTGACCATTGGCTCTCTGCTATAAGATTTCCAATATTCTTCGCATATATAGGCGCATAAGAACCGGGGAGTTAATAGGGATGGAAGTTCGAGAACCACACCGTGTTTGGGATGCTGCCCAGTTCAGACTCTCTGTGGGGGAAATACTGAGAATCAAGAGTGGTGGATCTATTCTGCGGAGACCTTAGAAGAAGATATGGTAGTATGGTAGTACGGATGGTGTCGCGTAGAGATTATGGCGTTTTGGGGCTAATGGTTCGACATTTACTTTAATATCTGGGTAAAAGAGGCGCGACTAAATGACGAGATGCAAGTTGGCAGTATTAGATAATGCATGTGTGAGTATTGTTTCCTGCGTGTGAGGTAATTATTAAAAAGTGTGTTAGTAACACAGGTTTGTTGAACTTCATTTATTATTACATAACGAAATCCGAAGTAAAACTAATAAACGACTACGACAAAATTAGAATGAGTAACATTGCAATATATCATAAATGATTTTCACAAAGAGGTAGTGGCATTACAAATTGATGGTGGATTTTATTTCTAAGAAAATAAAATAAGAACGCCTTGACCGGGTTTCAAATGGACATTGGTAATATACACAACAGTTGAGTACCTCCTTATGTGGGTCATACCGTAGACTTTAAAAATGATACATGTAGTAATGGCTCCCCTTCTTCTTGATCGATAGTGCAAATATATTTCAGTCATATCACGGCGGCCAGTTCACCTACTCATGTGTTTCCTGACTATCCCACGCCAGTACTCCATATACATTCTTTCCAAACAACTGGCTGCTTTTCCACATAGACTGTTAGCTCGTTGGTGGAAAACGAATGCCGCTTGTCACAGTGACTTTTGACAGCCCGGGTCCCTACCGACTGAGATACCGGGGATCGGGCCCAACATCTAGCCAGTACACCACAATGCAGTTACTTCTTGATGATGGACATCTGGGCTGATTCACGCTCGAACTAGGCAATACAACCATTTGGCGATATCCAAACAAGTTACCGTATTTCATTTATTAGGCAATACAATGATCTTATGTCATGGTTTGAGCCACGAGGAAACCAACACTGCGTAAAGTATCGACCCGGAGCAGCCTAAGCATGCCGCACAGGCTAATCAGGACAGACTGTTTTCGCCTTCTGTGGATTTTCTGTTTCAGGAGTCATTACTCTATACCTCTATCCCCCTCAGACGGAATGTGTCGGGTCATTTGTCAGTTGAAATCTAGAGGCTTTGTATTAGGCTGGTGGACAATGGAAGCAGTCCATTCATTGTTTTTTAAATATTCCTCAGACACTCGTGCTTTCATTGACATTGTATACAGTCTAAAACTATAAAAACATCTCTCTGAACCTAAACTGATGTTCAGTAATGGAGGACTGCTATAGAAAGAGTGATCTCGAACCTAGATTTCGACGAGTGCCTGTGGAATTTGCCAACTATAGCAATTGACTCAGACGAGCCCCTTGCTTTAACTCCAGTGAAGCTAGTAGAGCGATTAAGGCCCTCACGAATATTTTGTTAAAAACTTATTTGTCCACATGACACAACCGAATACGACAACAATGGACCCTTTGCACTTTGACCGGTCATTCTAACTATATACATGTATAGCTAACAATGACATATCTTTAATTACCACGACATTTCAAGGTGGAGTGCTCTTGTCCTAGCCAAGTACTGGTTTGTTTACTCAGGGATCATGAAAAAGTGAACTGTCGCCATGATATAACCGAAATAATGTTAAAAACGGCATAAAACCTCAACAAAACAAACAAAAAAGACGACTCTTATTTCGCCCTTCCTAGATTAAAAATTAAAAATTAAGTTCTATCTGCGTCAGTTGTCACAATAGTCCGATTCGTTGAATCTCTGGTGGTGCTTTTTGCCTTTCTCGAGCTCTTGTCCCGTCGAGTGCCCATCACGATATCGTATACCTCTACGTCAAAGATGTGCCTTATCCAATACCATCGTCTCCTCGTTATCGTCAAACTGATGTCATTAACGCATGACATGTGTTTGATTTATTTCTGTTTTCGGAATTTATATCGGGGTCATTTGCATGAAAGCGAAATATAATTTTACTCCGTTTTTCTAAAAATAAAATAAAAAAAGTACTCCAGCTACATCTTCTTAATCCTTTCCCTCAAACAACAATTCTGCAGCAGACCACTTTGAACATATTTTGTCAAAAAATAGAAAATCTCTATAATTGAATGGATAACCTATGACTAAAAGCGGAAAACATTGTGGAAAAATGAGAAATTACTCGTTTTGAGCAATTTCTTCTTTTGTCACTATGTTTTCAAAAAGCCGTCTGCTGCAGAGGCGTCAGAAAGCGTCTATATGAGGAAAAATGTTAATTAAACACAGTTCTTAAATATAACGAATACATTTCCTTAAATTATCTATTTATCAAAATCACCACTGTTTTAGCTGCCAGCATATATACATAAGCCTATGCACTAAGTTAATATTTACATTAAAAATTTGACCATGAAACCTTTAAACTTTTTTTTTACACTATTTTAGCTCCATGTGGACCGAACCGTCTTCGTGGTAAAGTGGTGAAACGTCAACCCCAGGAGCGGGAAGGTCGCGGGTCTGATTGAACGGGTCGTATCAAAAACCGTTTAAAGAATGGCGAGCATTTGCTCCACTTCCTTGGAGCTCGGGATGGATTATGGGTTTAGCATTGCGAATAATTAACCCTTTCCCATCATATAGACGCTTTCTGACGCCTCTGCAGCAGACGGCTTTTTGAAAACATAGTGACAAAAGAAGAAAATGCTCAAAACGAGCAATTTCTCCTTTTGCCACAATGTTTTCCGCTTTTAGTCATAGGTTATCCATTCAATTATAGAGATATTCTATTTGTGGACAATATACGTTAAAAGTCGTCTGCTGCAGAATTGTCGTATGAGGGAAAGGTTTAACTGGTGTCAGGATAAATGGACCAGCAATAATCGTAACTTACTCGGGAAATGCCGTGTTATGACTGAAACAATGGAGAAAGTGATTTAAAACGCCCCAGTTTAACAAACAAATTAGCCCCTGCAACCCGGAAGTGCTTCAATGCAGGTTTGACACCAGCTGACGTTTTCATGGGCATTTTTGATATCGAAGTCAAGATTCCTGTAGGATACTTATATGAGCCGTCGAGCGAGAAAACATACTGTGTGGAATCTGCGTAAAGTATCGACCCGGATCAGCCTAAGCAATCCGCGCAGGTTTATCCGGATAGTCACTTTTCACCTCCTGTGGGATATTCTGTTTCAGGAATCATTACTCTATACCTCTATCCCCCTGAGCCGGAATGTGTCGGCCCGGATCAGTCTGCGCGGACTGCGCAGGCTGATCTGGGTCGATACATTACGCAGAAACCAAAATGTTTGTTTTCTGGACGACTCATATTCGGGAACCATCGTGTCTTTGATCGAGTAATTATTTCTTTGTAGACGAAACAGCAGTAAAGCATGAAACACGCTAGATTGTCAGATCTTTTCTTCTTAAGACAGACAAACAATCTGCTCATTTTACGTTGTTGGCGGTGTATCCACTCTTTTAACTCTTTCCCACATACAAACATATTTTGCCGAATCTGCAGCAGATGACGTTTGAAAAAATGTTTGTAAATGCTTACAATAAACAGCTTTTCATTTTTCTACAATGTTTCCAACTCTAATCAGTAATAATATATTCAATAATAGAGATTTCCCGTGTTTTTTCGAGATATTTTCTAGGTCGTCTGCTTCCAATTTGTAGGATACAGGAAATGATTAAACAAAGGCGGTGGTTGTTCGGCTGGAAGAGTTTTGGTTTTCGTCTGCGATAGAACATAATGACGGCTATGTGTTTTACTCTGGAAACGAATCTCGCCTTTCCGGTCCCTGAAGGCGGTATTGTTCCGATATCAGTCCTTTGATTGTTTTCACTTAAATCAATAAAAAAGCATTTTTGTAACAGAATTTTCCAAAATAATCCCATTGAAATGCCGCAACCCGAATCAGACTTTAGTTTGGAACTTATGTGGTAACTTGTCTGTTGAATAGTCATTGTCTGTAATTTAAAATCAAACTAGGAATAAATATAAAGCTAAATGGTAAGGTATTATTACTTGTTTACGATTATTTATAGGGATTTTGCAATCCTTTTTATTATTATTCTCTAAAAGAGATTATATCTCTATATTAACCTTTCAAAGATATATCAAACTTTGAGTGATATCTCTTTATTTGTGAGAGATATCTCTTAACATTCGAGAGTTATCTATTTATTTGAGATAAATATTTCTTTAATCTTGTGGTTATTTCGAATGATTAGAGAGCTGAAATGGGAGATATGTCGCTCTATAGAGGTTTCTCTTTAACCCTTTCCCTAATACGACAATTCTACAGCAGACGACTTTGAACATATTTTGTCAAAAAAAGGAAAATCTATATAATTGAATGGATAACCTATGACTATAAGTGGAAAAATTGTGGCAAAAGGAGAAATTGTCTTTCAAAAAGCCGTCTGCTGCAGAGGCGCCAGAAAGGGTCTATATGAGGGAAATGATTACAACGTTAGAGGGGTGCCTCTCTAACCTAAGTTGTTATCTCTCCAACTTAGGTCGATATCTCAGGGGGCAAAGATGAGTGTTGAAAATGGTATCATATGTTTCTTATATTGAACTTTCACGCCATTTTTAACAGTGTTTATGTTGTACAACGGCGACAGCCCACTTACCAGGATCCTCAGTGACATTTAAACCCTTTCCCACATACGCACACTTCCAGCGCATCAGATATCTTTTGCAAACATTGTGACACAAAAGGAAAAATTGCGCATAACAATCAATTTCTTCTTTTGTCACAATGTTTTCAACTTTATTATAAAATATAAATAAAAAAAAAAAATCAATAATTGTTCTTTCAGTTATAGATAGTGTTCATAGTTTTGACTTAATGTATTCAAATTCATCGTCTGCTGCAGATTTGTTGATTCTTTGGGAACGATTTAAAGTTAAATATTGTTTTCAGCGAGATCTCGTGATGCAGGTTCGTTTGTTTAACAATTAACCAAATGTCGCTTGGAAACAGCTTTTTCCTTAAATCTTAATTTATTTAGAAATGCATTAACCCTTTCCCACATATAGAAGCTTTCTGACGCTTCTGCAGCAGACGACTTTTGAAAACATTGTGACAAATGGAGAAATTCCTCATAACTCTATGCAATAATTATACTTTCATGTATGGATATTTTTCATATTTATGCCTAGACAAAGTCGTCAGCTGCAGATTTGAGGGATATGGTAAAGGTTTAAGATAGTATGTGAAAGCTACCAAAGAAAGAGAGATGGAAGTAATGCCATGCTGCTTGCTGGTTACTTGTTCCCTCTTCCAAACGCATTTTGACGCATCTTCAGTACGAGGCTTTTGAAAACATTGTGACAAAAGGAAAAGTTCTAATCATAAGCAATTTCACTACTTGTCACAATGATTTCAACTCTATTGAATCATTATTCTTTAATTTATAGAGATTTTTCATATTTTTGCCTTCATGTTTTCAAAGTTGATGGCTGAAGATTTTTTTTTTATGTGGAATAGGTTCAAAATTTTAAAATAATAATTTATACTATGGGACTGATTCAAGCCAAAGGTAGACTTCTGATCATGACTTTTGTTTGTTTGTATAAATGCTGTTTTACGCAGACGTTTTTTGAAAACATAGTGACAAAATAAGAAATTGCTCAAAACGAGCAATTTCTCCTATTGCCACAATGTTTTCCACTGTTAGTGATAGGTTATCCATTCTGAGACTATTCCTTTTAAGTACCTACAATATATGGTTTAATTAACCCTTTTCCTCATATAGACGCTTTCTGACGCTTCTGCGGCAGACGGCTTTTTTAAAACATAGTGACAAAAGAAGAAATTGCTCAAAACGAGCAATTTCTCCTTTTGCCACAATGTTTTCCACTTTCAGTCATAGTCCATCCATTCAATTATGGAGATTTTCTATTTTTTGACAAAATATGTTCAAAGTCGTCTGCTGCAGAATTGTCGTATGAGGGAAAGGGTTAAACAACATTTCACCTATATCACGGCGTTTCCTGGGTAAGTTACCAGTACTGACCCATCTACTCTGACCATGGCCAGTCAAAGACAATTGTCACCCCCCCCCCCCTCATTTTTTTTTTAGCTCAATGTAAAAAATAAGCTTCGAAATTTGGCATGCCTGGGTTATAATTTACCTCTAGCTGTATTCACCCAGTTCAACGATTTAGACGACTTTTGCACGACACTGCCGCAGTCGGCTCTTGAAAGTTTTCATCGTGGGAAAATGAGAAATTGATTATGATGAACAAGTGCCCATTTTCCCAATGCTGTTTCCAATTCTGTATTAAATATGTATAGAAACCATACTTCCAGTTATATAAATTGTCATATAAGGTATAATGAGCAAATGAAGCCCTATGTTAACTTTGATAGGGGTTCTACAATTCTTGATTCATTCTAATTTAAGGATCCATGGACGGAAGTATACCTTTTTATATTCATGAATACAAATACGAAATGAACATTTTAATGCTTTTCACACATGGAATTACTCGATATACAACGTTTATAGAGATGGGATTTTTACTCAGAGATCAAATTCTTTTAACATCATCGGAATATCCGAAACTTTTTGTTCTTTCCTCTTTGTACTTCGATTGATCGAACATCATAGGCGAAAGTTTAATCCCAAAACGTGTAAAAACGGTATTATCTAATATGTTCCTCCTTTAACTCATTCAAAAAGCGCCTGTTCGATTCGGATTCTCGTCATCCAAAAAGCGCCTGTTCGGATTCGGATTCTCGTCGTTCAAAAAGCGCCTGTTCGATTCGGATACTCGTCATTCAAAAAGCGTCTGTTCGGATTCGGATGCTCGTCATCCAAAAAGCGCCTGTTTGGATTCGGATACTCGTCATCCAAAAAGCGCCTGTTCGGATTCGGATACTCGTCATTCAAAAAGCGTCTGTTCGGATTCAGATGCTCGTCATTCAAAAAGGCACCTGGACGCTCATCCCTCAAAACGCACATGGGTGAAACGGTAAAATATAAATCTGCGTCTACCGTTTTTTGTATTTTATTAATTAAATGTTGTTTTACGTTACTTTCAACAGTGTTTTAGTTATAATCAACGCGTTTCCATAACTTCTGACATTGTTTAACCTGACACCGATGCACCAGTCGTAATGATTTTCCCTCATTCTTACCATATTAAAAGCCTTTGGTATGACCCGACCGGGGATCGTATCCGCGACCTCCCGCTTCTCCGACTACACCAAGAGAGAGTGGGGGTACCTACCGATTTAGGATCGTGTTGCTATTCCAACATGGCATCACTTTAACCTGTTTTCCACATACAAACAATCTACAGTAGACGACTTTGAAATCTCAATAAATGAAGGTGTAAT
Source organism: Serripes groenlandicus (assembly GCA_031761405.1). Taxonomy (NCBI): domain Eukaryota; kingdom Metazoa; phylum Mollusca; class Bivalvia; order Cardiida; family Cardiidae; genus Serripes; species Serripes groenlandicus. Next base: position 1,814,323 of record JASEVX010000026.1, read on the forward strand.
AACTAAACTGTTTTGAAAATATTTTGGCAAAAGGTGAAATTGCTCGTTCTGGTCAATTTCTACTTTTGACACAATATTTTCAAAAGAGGTCTGCTGCCTAGACGGTATAAATAGTCTATATGAGGGAAAGGGTTAAAAATTTGCATCGACAATTTGTAAGTGAGGCTACAGTATAGACCTCTGTCGAAAGTATCATCTTTGACTAAACCCTTTCCCTCATACGACAATTCTGCAGCAGACGACTTTGTATATATTTTGTCAACAAATGGAAAATCTCTAAAATTAAATGATTACGTACATCTAGATACAACAAAACCCTTAACCGCTCATGTATTGGAGAAATCTTTGAAACTGAACATTCGTAAAAACTTGTCCGAGTCGCCACTTTCTCTGCAAGGCTTTACTGTTAATTTCACATGCACTAGTATTTTTGTAAAATGATTAACCCCTATAGACTAAATATCTATATTTGCTTATGTTTCGTTTTTTTTTTAATATATTATTATGGGAAATCACGGTCAGCTGAATGTTTTATTTCCGCTGTTATTTATTTTATTGTTAAGAAACGAGTATACATTTATGCAAGAAACACATCCGCAATTTTCCCATGATTTCATAAGGTATTCTGGACAGATTTATGTCAGTTTGATGACGCGAAGCCATTTCCCGTATCTCAGATGTATCTATATTAATCCGCTCTCAAGACGATCTGCAACTGAACACTAATGAATTAACCTTTGATCGTGTCCTTAACCCACTAAATGTAACTTCAGTTTCCGCCTGCTGCAGGCCCGGCTCTTCACTAAAGGGACTGTATCACGTGGTTTAGTCTAAAGTACAACTTATTCTCAAAGCACTCAGAGTAGTTATAAATGTGATCACTGTATTGAATCTACAAACGGTAGACGGAAGTTTGGATCTGGCCAACATGACCATTAACAAACGTAAGACGGAAGTTTGGATATTTCCAAGGTGGTCACTTGTTCTCAGTGCTGCAAGCGCTTTATAAGTTATGTCTATCTCGAAAAGAGTACTGAACAGGAACCCAGTCAGTGGGGAAGTGGTTCGAGACTATCCTGCGAGAGTGGGGATGTGGTTCGAGAGTTCCCTGCGAGAGTGGGGAAGTGGTTCAAGAGTGCCCTGCGAGATTAGGGAAGTGGTTCGAGAGTACCCTGCGAGAGTGGGGAAGTGGTTCGAGAGTACCCTGTAAGAGTGGGGAAGTGGTTCGAGAGTACCTTGTGAGAGAGGGGAAGTGGTTCGAGAGTACCCTGCGAGAGTGGGTAAGTGGTTCGAGAGTACCTTGTGAGAGTGGGAAAGTTGTTCGAGAGTACCCTGCGAGAGTGGGGAAGTGGTTCGAGAGTACCCTGCGAGAGTTGGGAAGTGGTTCGAGAGTACTCTGCGAGAGTGGGGAAGTCGTTCGAGAGTACCCTGCGAGAGTGGGGAAGTGGTTCGAGAGTACCCTGCGAGAGTGGGTAAGTGGTTCGAGAGTACCCTGCGAGAGTGGGTAAGTGGTTCGAGAGTACCCTGCGAGAGTGGGTAAGTGGTTCGAGAGTACCCATGCGAGAGTGGGGAAGTGGTTCGAGAGTACCCTGCGAGAGTGGGTAAGTGGTTCGAGAGTACCCTGCGAGAGTGGGGAAGTCGTTCGAAAGTATCCTGCGAGAGTGGGGAAGTCGTTCGAGAGTACCCTGCGAGAGTGGGGAAGTGGTTCGAGAGTACCCTGCGAGAGTGGGGAAGTGGTTCGACAGTACTTTGCGAGAATGGGGAAGTGGTTCGAGAGTTCCCTGCGAGAGTGGGGAAGTGGTTCGAGAGTACCCTGCGAGAGTGGGGAAGTGGTTCGTGAGTACCTTGCGAGAGTGGGGAAGTTGTTCGAGAGTACCCTGCGAGAGTTGGGAAGTGGTTCGAGAGTACCCTGCGAGAGTGGGTGAGTGGTTCGAGAGTACCCTGCGAGAGTAGGGAAGTGGTTCGAGAGTATCCTGCGAGAGTAGGGAAGTCGTTCGAGAGTACCCTGCGAGAGTGGGGAAGTGGTTTGAGAATGCCCTGCGAGAGTGGAGAAGTCGTTCGACAATACCTTGCGAGAGTGGGGAAGTTGTTCGAGAGTACCCTGCGAGAGTGGGAGACCAGGGTTCGATTCCCGGTCCGGTCATGCTAAATACTTTAAAATGGTAGAAGTGTAATGTATTCGAAGCGTTCGGTAAAGTCACATTGACTATCGTCAATCTTCTTGAACCAATGGGGCAAACAAAGTATATTAGGGAAGGTAGCCAATTACCTAGGTAGACTGTTGTGTGGAGTTCAGGTACGACACAGCCAGGAAACACATGTTTATATAAACTGGCCGCCATGATATATCTTGGAAAAAAACACAGTTCCAATCGGTGTAAAACTTAAAGTAATCGTTTAAATGCATCCTGGGCGTTTGGTTTCTAATCATAGCTTGGTTTGTTCGGTTGTTTGGTGTTTTACGCAGCTTTCAACAATGTTTCAGTTATATCACGGTGTGTCCTGGGTAAGTTACCAGTCCTGCTAGTTTATTTATCCCGACACAACCAGTCAGTCGTAATTGTAAATGCAATAACCCTGAGCAACAAGAAGAGAAGCCATTACTACCATTGTTAAAGTCTTTGGTAAGACCGTGCCGAGGATCGAACCCACGACCTCCCGCAGCCGAAGCAATCTAGCGCTCTACCACCACACCATTGAGACGGGTCTAGCATGATAGGACTACTCCGCTTGTGTATGGATTGCCTTTCAATCCGTATCGGATGATGTTGAAAACGACGTTAAAACACGTTTGAAGTGTACATCGAGGGCTTGACGTGAAACGGTTGTAACTAAAACCCTATTTTGAAAACCCTGGTTTAGGGGCAATTTTGACCCCTTTGTAAACAATGCAAATTTAGGTGCCATTGCTCAGAACGAGCAATGGCACCTAAATTTCCATTGTTTACCAAGAACAGTTAGTTAACGCTTATGAAGACTTTATGGTGAGGTGATTAACCTTGGTAAAAAAAATACCAATTTTAGTTACAACCGTTTCATGCCAAGCCCTCGACATGCAGTGTACTTCTCATGGTTCCCCTATGCCCCACATGTCAGACACTCATTTATCCTCAATTGTACTTGTTTGTGTCGAGCGCTCTTTAACGTTTAAACCACTTACCTCATATAGTCACAACTTAGCAGCGGACGACATTTAAAAGCATTGTGGGAAAAGAGTGTTTTTAAGTGGACGTGCATTGGGTGATAGTCAATCATTCAGTATAGAGAGGCCACGTTATATCCAGATATCCAATAATTAACAGGTCTTTGTTAAGCAAAATATCTCCCTTATAGATTACCTACAAGATAGTGTGTTTGCATGTCAAATAAGGTTTTTAAGAACATGGAAGTCGCTTTTTAATTTATAACCCTTTCACCACATACAACATTCAGATCTGCAGCAGACGACATTGAAAGCATCTTGGCAAACATATCGAGGGTTCAATGCAAAACGGTTGTAACTACATCTTGTTCAAGATGTAGTTACAACTGTTTTGCATGAAACCATCGATATGAAAACACTCTGCAAATGAAATTATACAATTACTCCTTTTACCATAATGTTTTCAAAGGTCGCCTGGAGAGGCTTCAGAAAGCGTCTATATGTGGGAAAGGGTGCATAGAAAACTTGAATTAATCCTACTGACTAGCTAGTAAAAAAAAAAACAACATGTTCAGACTAGTACAGACAAAATGTGCAAAAGACGATAATGTGATGCGTAGTAAGACTGGGATCTCAAACCGGAGCGATGATGGAATGAAGTAGATTAAAAAGTTCGAATCCGTGACGTGACACACACCAAGCAAGCACTCCTAGGCTCAAGGATATAATGATATCATATAACGACGCACCATGGTTCGTATCAGTTCTCAGGTAGACCGTGTAGGATACAGTTGTACCGTTGAAAGCGATGTAAAACACCATTAATGTTATCAAATAGATTCGCACATGTGACGAATCTTTCTGTCATAATTAATGCTTTCTGATTATTAATTCTAAAATTTGGAACTTTTGTAAACTGGCCTCTGAGTTTTAAAAAAATATCGCCTGAAAAAAAGGCATTCAACCAAAACTAGGAACACTCTTTAATTTTGCATGTTAGACGATTTTCAAATCTAAAATTTGTGATGATCGAGTAAATGCAAATGAAATTAAAATTGATTACTTGGCAATGATCATTAGGCTTTTACTACATTGATCAATTTGGTTTTTCATTACCTGTTAATTAGGTGTACGTGTAGTTTTTGTGACAAAATTTATAGTGTATATTCATTTGCGTTAATTGAAGACTCAACGTCCGTCAACGTGTAATCTAGTCCTAGATGTATCTGTTGACAAATAAACTAGACATGTAGTCTAAATAGGTTTTTGTAAATTAACCTTGAACGGCCCCGTTTTGAAGACGCATCGAACCAGTCTTCTGTAATCAATACTTTATGAGTTGCCTCTGTCTGTAAAGCTTGGAGGTATAATCCGGCGTCCACACGTTGTTACTGTATGGCATATTTATTTCAAAGTGGTCACACTTATACCGTTTGATCAGGAGAACGTCAAAGAACTAGGTACATAACTCTGGTCTGTTTATTTTAGTTATCTCCATTTTTTCTTTATTTAGTTCAGCGATTGTCTCAATTAATTTCCATTGTATCCATTTCAAACTTGGTTTGTAGGTAACTTATGATCTACAGATTTGCAGTGCACCATTACCATAACTTTAGCATGCTGCGTTTGGAGTGTGTATATTTTTGTCTTTCCATGTTCTCACTTATTATATGACTTTCGCATGCACACATGCGTTCCGTTTTCGTGAAATGCCCTTGTTCGTTAGTGAGTGCTTCCCCAAGCTGTGTACTTTGTCCGGAGCGACTGACTGTTTGTCCGTCTTTGTGTTCATCCATCCGTCCGTCTGTCCGTTACGGTTTGCATTAATGGGTCAAAACTTTGTTTCTGTTTCGCGGATCCATTTCAAAGTCGTCACATGTATACATTGGGATTAGGAGATCGATACAATATTTTGAACACAAATCTGGTTTTTTAGGTGTAAATTCATTTTTTTCATTTCTTAGGTTATTGTCTCAATAGATGTCCAATGTATCAATTTAAGACTTTGTGTATAGGGAACTCAGAGCTACAGATGTGCAGTACAAAAATAAACATAACTCTAGTATGCTTTCATTTATCAGCATGATTACAATATACATTGTGGAGCTTTAGTGATTACTGAACTGGAAATATTTTAATTAAGGGTCGCTGCTCGTTTTTTTGTCAATCTTTTGTCCTTCCTGATTTATTTTCTTTATACAAGAAAAGGGTCAAACTTTGATAAATAAGGTATATGTTATTGGCAGGCAGTATGTGTTGCTTCACTCATTTTTGGTTTGGTTTGTTTTAAAGGTTCAACAATGTTTGTCCATATTATCTATGCCATATATTTTCAACTTACATATGCCCCTATACCATCAGCGCTTTCAGCGCTTTGATTTTATTACATACAGTTGCAACATACTTCTGTCGCATCTTGGATAAATGAACAGATGATCTAATAGAAAGCCAGAGGTCCAGATAAGGAGGGGTATTCAGCTCTTTCCCACAATTTCTCTCTTATTATTAAAGCAAACTCTATGTTGTGGGTACTCAAAATAATTTAGAACATGCAAAACGCCCCTTATTTAGAACTCTAAAAGCAAAACGAAAACATAAGCATGTCTGTCTATTTCAACGGGTTTCTTACAAAAAATATATCAAGCATCATGTGTCATTCAGAGCTGTTCTCTACGAAAACCAATCATAGAATGTTTGCGACCAGAATAGATCCAGATCAACGTGTAAATGTGTGCCGTTTGATGTGGCTCTCCACTGTTCGCCAATTTGTCTCAGTATTTTTCAAGAATTATTTGACAATCATTATGCATTCCGGTCAGAATGCTGAGATGTGTTCCAGAGCATGTTTCATGCATATCGTAACGCTAAGATTGACATATCGTAACGCTAAGGTTGACATATCGTAACGCTAAGGTTGACATATCGTAACGCTAAGGTTGACATATCGTAACGCTAAGGTTGACATATCGTAGTGCTAAGGTTGACATATCGTAGTGCTAAGGTTGACATATCGTAACGCTAAGGTTGACATATCGTAACGCTAAGGTTGACATATCGTAACGCTAAGGTTGACATATCGTAGTGCTAAGGTTGACATATCGTAGTGATAAGGTTGACATATCGTAGTGCTAAGGTTGACATATCGTAGTGATAAGGTTGACATATCGTAACGCTAAGGTTGACATATCGTAGTGCTAAGTTTGACATATCGTAACGCTAAGGTTGACATATCGTAACGCTAAGGTTGACATATCGTAACGCTAAGGTTGACATATCGTAAAGCTTAGGTTGACATATTGGAACGCACTTTCATATATAGATGTGCTACTGAGTTGTATTTATTGAATTTCGATGTTTGATTCGGACATTTGGATCTTGTGAAGTATAAGATCGGCACAGCCATAGGATCATGATTACGGTATATAAGCATGTGATTCACAATTCACAAATTGAATGTATTACACAGGTTCATAAACACACATAGAACATACATAATACTTATAACATCGTGTGGTATTATGGTTTGAAACTTACTTAATTTCAATTGTTCTCTTCTTCGTGGTATAATAAATAAACATTGAATTGTTTCTTATTATTGCTTAATTAGTGCTGGGTATTGTGTAAAATAAATTTAAATTTGGATGCAAGCATTGTTTCTAAGGAATATATTTGAGGCGCATGCAATGATCAGTTTTGATATATAACGTACATGAAGAAATGTAATTGCATCTTTTTACAACGAGCTATCACTGTAGCCCCGTTAGATTAACTCCATTTTACCTTTATACGATCCCGTTACGCAGAGTCAATAAGACGCATTTCTTTGATATATTGGTATAAACATGCATTAACCTATACACTGATAGGATAGTTAACTCTTTCAGCGCCAAAGGCAATATTGAGCTTTTTGCAAACAATACAGATTCAGGTGAGTCAGCTCGTAACGAGCTGTCTCACCTGAAATCAGCATTGTTTGGCTTTTAGTTATCAAAATATTCCAGACCTCCTATAAAATGGATATCGAGTCGTCCAATTTTGAACATGGAAGAGTCTACTTTAAACAGTTTGTCACAAATGCGTCATTTGGGTCCAACTTTATCAACTGATTTGTGTACGTATTCAGATCGTAAAATGCAGAATCGTGGTTAATTATAGAGCTGTTAAAATAATACGGAGAAATAAACATTAAAACCGTGTTAATAACTTTCAAAACTAAGTCCTTCTCTTATTCTCTTTCTATGGCGATCTTTGGTTTGCTAACATAATTTTAGTTCAGTCATATGTCATTGCGTAGTCTTATAACATATTATATATGCAACTGTACTTAACTATATGCTCATGTGATTTTCATACTTTCATTAATCAAATTTAATAATGATACTATTTATTTAATCTTTACTCACATCCTATATCTATAACACTTTAATCTTTAAATCGTAGTTTCGCTTGCCATATTATAATGTATATTAATAGTGACTAATTGGTCCGTCGGGCCGGGTGTATTTATTTATATGTTTTTGTATATATGTATTGAATTCATTTGTACACATGTCACTGAAATAAATGATTTAATTACTTACTTTACTTACCTATATAGCTTATATACAAAAAATGTATATATACACTTTAAAGAGCAAGACTTAGAGAATAATAAATGAAATAAATGACAAAAAGACAAATTGATCGGTCCCAGCGCGTCAAAATACTATCCTTTCAACACAAATTGATTTGCATTATCATCTGATGTACATGTATATATTCAATTTAACCAAAGCATTTGCTAAAATATAGGCGTTACTGGCGATTTTAGGTCTAATTGCATCTCTCGTTTGGCATCATTTTGGTTGGTTATTTTGCTTATTGAATGTCATTATAAGGCGATGATACTTATAAAGAATGTACATTGGCGTAAAACTGATTCTGTTGTTGTTGTAAACATATACATCTATGACTATATCAATTGTAAACGGACAGTGAAGCTGTGCGGTTGCACGTGGTCTTTACTGTACACAGATGCATTAAGACCACATAGTAATAGATAAGGCTCATTTAAGTCTATATTACATACAGGTGTAAACTGACTTACACGGTTCTTAATTGCAAGAAGAATCCAATTCGCGCGACGTGATCTAAACTATTAACGATTTAGGTGATTCCATTTCTTATACACTTGAAATCAGTTAAAAGTCGAATTATCCCATGACTAGACCGTGGTCTGGCGTCATAATTATCCCAACAATACCGTAAAACTTTCTGTGAATTTCGAAGTCAAAGACTACCCGTCCATATCTCAAAAGTTTAATCTGCGGCGCTTATTTTTAGTATGCTGGCAATAGTAAACGTGTTCTTATTAAACTTCCTGATATGATCATGTTTTGTAATCGACCGCAAGATAAACTAGCGCGATAGACAAGAATAATATGATATGTAACGCCACCCGAAAAATGGTACCTAAAACGTTCAGACGGATTCATAAGAATTACATGATGATGTTAATTCTAGAAGTTGATAACAAAGTGAGGAAAATGTGACTTCTCTCTGTCTCTATCTCGCTATCCCTCTTTCATCTCTTTTTGTTTATATAGATTGAATTGTTAATTGTATTGTTTGTTTATTTGAATAAGTAAAAAAAAAAAAAAAAAAAAGATGATATTATTTTTTACAGAACCGACAAGTGAGTGTAATGGTTAGATATATACATATTTTATTAACGAGAACATTAGTAAAAAGTCATAACAACATCTTTATAATACACAGGGTGTACCAACATATCAAGAATAAAGTAAATTGAGTATCAAATTGTAGCAATTTTCTGAAAACTCAAAAGAAACAAACAAGCACAATACAGTTATTATACGTGGTTATTGGGGTTTCGTAGTTTGAATATTGTGACCCCAATAAAAGAGAGGAAATTTGTTTTGGTTTTTGTTTGTTTTTAACCCTTTCCCTCATATAGACATTTCTGACGCCTCTGCAGCAGACGGCTTTTTGAAAACATAGTGACAAAAGAAGAAATTGCTCAAAACGAGCAATTTCTCCTTTTGCCACAATGTTTTCCACTTTTAGTCATAGGTTATCCATTCAATTATAGAGATTTTCTATTTTTTTTCAAAATATTTTCAAAGTCGTCTGCTGCAGAGTTGTCGTATGGGGGAAAGGGTTAAAGCTGACGACCCTTTAACTACCAGTTTAATAGCAGGTAAACGGTATTTAGTTCAACGTGCAACGACCGTAACACGTGATCGATTAACTTAAATGAACCCTTCTAAAATTGAAAGCTCATCAAGAAAAAACAACGACAAGGACCCTCGAGGTATCAAAGTTAAATTAGAAAATATGAGAAATAATGAGCAATTTCTCAGAAATATTCCCAAAGAAGTTGTTGCAGAAGCTTCCAAAGTTGTCTGTATAAAGGAAATTGGTTTACCTCAGTCGAGGATCATCAGTAATTATACCTGCAGTTATAGAGATTTTACATAAGTTTTGCCTAATAAGTTTTCAAAGTCGTCTGCTGAAGATTGGTCGTATGTTGGAAAAGGGTTAACTTACAAGAAACCATACAAGTTGTTCCCTGTGAACATTACAACTGCTGAAAAATGTGTGAGCTAACAGATCGTTCAAATAATTGTTAGAGCTAACACACGACTTACTACTCCTCTGTAAGGTTAACCCTTTCCCTCATATAGACGCTTTCTGACGCCTCTGCAGCAGACGGCTTTTTGAAAACATAGTGACAAAAGAAGAAATTGCACAAAACGTGCAATTTCTCCTTTTGCCACAATGTTTTCCACTGTTTGTCATAGCTTATCCATTCAATTATGGAGATTTTCTATGGTTTGACAAAAAACGTTCAAAGACGTCTGCTGCAGAATTGTCGTATGAGGGAAAGGGTTAATAAGGAAAGAAGATCACGTGACGTTGCGGCCCGTTTTCGCGTGTAACCGTTTGAACGTAATAACTGCATTCTTTCCTTGTTTTACTGACAGAATCAAAGACCTCTTCGTAAATTCAATGAAGGGAGTTATTAAATTAGAACCGACCGCTCCGCTGTAAAGATCAAATCGACACAGTTAAGTAGTTTGGACTTAATTAGTTACCTGTTAATAAGCGACCTTTGACAACTCTGCAGCTTATACCGTTTCAAAACATTGTGGGAATATAAACACATGAGCAATGTTTTTTTTTGCATATGAGCCGTTCCACGATAAAACCAACATTATTGACTCCGCGTAAAGTATCGACCCGGATCAGCCTAAGCATGCCGCGCAGGCTAACCCGGACAGACACTTTTCGCCTTCTGTGGATTTTCTGTTTCAGGAATCATTACTTTACACCTCTATCCACCTGAGACGGAATGTGTCGGCCCGGATTAGCCTGCGCGGACTGCGCAGGCTGATCTGGGTCGATGCATTACGCAGATCCAATAATGTTGGTTTTCTCGTGGAATGGCTCATATATTTTTCATTATCTAGCACATGTAAGATGTGTTGTTCTTAATTTCTAACATTGAATATTGTTTGTTCGATTTAGGGTCTTAATGCAAATCCGTTTAAATGGTGGTGTATGCCTCTTTCAACAGTATTTCAGTTTTATCACGGCGTTTTCTTGTTAAATTACCATTATACTACCGGTATAGTTTATCCTGATACCAACGCATAAGTCGAAATGCTATCAGGAGAGCAAAGGAGGTCAGCGGATGCTACCATTTACATCTGTAACGGCATCACACAATGAGTGTTATATAACATCCGTGCTACTTCAGTTAGTAAGTTTGGTCTGAAGTCACATCTAGTTCTATACTAATAATATAACCATACCTTACTTAATACTTAAAAACAGACTTTTATGCGACTTGTTGAGCTGTTCGTTATTTAGGTATTCGTTCTTCTTGACTATATATATATGTGTGTGTAGGACGCATTGTTAATAACCTTACCACAATACATAAATTGTTCATTTAATATTGCATGCATATATTTGTATTTATATTTATTTATTGCAAATTGTAAACGTTTACTTTTGCAAACCAATGATATATTTTTCTAATGCATTAACATGTCTTTGTGTGACAGCTATCATGCTTGTCATGTCAATTTGTAAATCTGTGTGAAAATATGGTGTATATTGGCCGGAGGCCTTTAACTTTACCAATTAACTTTGAAACTTTGAAACTTCTACATGCAAGCGGAGAGCCAATACTGTAGGTATGTGCTGCACGGACTCATCCGAGTCTACACTGTACGCAGATGTGACAGAACGTCCGTTTAGCCAGACGCGATTCATATGTTTTACAAACTTTTTTATTTACAACGATATAACCTGTCAGAATGTCAAATGTGTTTTAATGACCCCTCTGGCAAGTTTCATTTTCGCCATTTTGGGTTGACAACCTGACTGAGTTTATCCAGTTGAGGCAAGAGAACAGGGTCATGTTAACCCTTTCCCACATACAGGCTTTTTACAGCAGACCACGTGTGAAAACATTGGGGCAAAAGGAGAAATTGCTCATCATGAGCAATTTCTTGTTTTGTCAACAATGTTTTCAACTTTATTCGATAATGGTTCTTTCATTTATAGAGATCTTCCATAGTTTGAATGTGTTAACAATAGTCTGTATATTTGTTGTTTGTGGGTAAGGGTTTAGTTAGGGTTTCCAGTCATTTCATGATACATATAAAATATCGTATAACTCGACAACTTTGACCTGATCCTGACATTTGACCACCTAAGATATATATCATCACGAATTACCTCGTCATATTTACGTATGCTGTGTGTCATTAGCAATAGATAGTATTTTCACAAATCAGCTAAATAATTTAATACGCATGCACCTTATAATATTTGACATATCTGTACAACGGTCAGGATCAGGTCAAATTTGTTGAGCAGTACTTTTTTAAGACTTTCTTATAGACATGCTTTGTTAAAAGCCACATTAAAGATATCTGCAGCAAATATATAGGCACAAAAAAAAGGTGAGAAATATGTATTAATGATATATAATTCTTTAAAAGAATTGAAATCATTATTGCGAAAGGATTAATTGCCCATTATGAGCAATTTCTCCATTTGCAACAATGATTTCAAAGGTCGTCTGCTGCATAAATGACACAATACGTCTGGATGAATGCATAAAAGGTTTAATCGTCAATAATTGTTTTACGAATGTTTACACGGATATCTAGTTTAAACTTATTTATTTTAAATCGATTGCGAAACAAGCTTTAAGCTTATATTAATCACGCTCGATGTCTGCTTCCTGGATACTTAACCAGTACTCGCGCCGATTGTGTGGGAAAATCCCTAAGTCAGGACCCGCTCATCACGGGACTCGAACCGATATCTAATAAATTTATTCGATCATTCACAGATGAGTAAGAGTCCAAAACATCCAACACATTACCAGGCTTTCTAACTTTTAACCTGATATGACGTTTAAGAATTGTCTTTTTAATTAAGTTCGTTTTGACGATGTTTAACGCCGTTATCAACATCATTTTAGTTGTATCACGACGACAGTTCGTTGATTCGCTATTCATGATCCCTGGGTAAACAAACCAGTATTAGGCTAGGGAATGTGCCTTGTTCAAGAGCACTCCGTCGTTGCATCCGCGAGCGGGAATCGAACCCACGCAAACCACTCGGCAACGGCGTGAAAATATGTTGAAACCATAGCAGATTTAAACTGTATACCATTGATCTCAACGAGAGTGTTTCTTAAAACACAAAAACAACATTAAAACAAAAATAATATTGGATAAAAAAATATTTGTGATAGTTTCTGTCTTTCTCAATCATATATGCCTAATACATTTATTTGTTCGTATACATGTACCCTAAAAATGAATTAAATGTCTTTTTAAATCAACAATATACTTAAATGAACCTATTTCAGGGCCAGGTTAATATTGCCGAGTAATACCGTATCTTGAAAATGTTCTTAATATCAGAACGAGGGTCTCATGTCCTCCCAGAATTCTTGGCATGATTTCTTACTTCCGTTCTCGTTTATTGTGCGGTCCCGTCACCGCTATCTGGACAGACACGCATATTTACAACAAACACAAACCCATAAAATAGGCTAATTAACGTTTGAACAAAAAAGTTCATCCTTTTATCAAGGGAGAAATCTATGCTTTTAACCAGCATTTTACTTAATCCGTTCGGATACGTACCACTTCTGGTGATTTTGGCAGCAGATTACGTTTGAAAATATTGTGGCAAGGGGAAAGACGCAATACAATCTAGTAATCCTTGTTTACAATTGTGTATAACAATCATATTATCAACATGCAAGGTGTTATTTTATATATATATATATATAGATATATATATATATATATGTTTTCATAGCAGACGATTTTAGTTTAGATTTTATTGTAACATGCATACACTTAAATATATTTTAACCCACAAACAACAAATCCGGAGCAGATGACTTTGAAAACATGAAAGTAAACATATTTAAAAGGGTTACAAACATTGTGGTAAATAGTAAACATTGATTGCTACGAGCAATTTATCCCTCTACCTCAATATTTTCGAAAGCCGTCTGCTGCAGATGCGTCAAAATGCGTCTGCAACTGGGAAAAGGTTAACACTGTGCGGAATTTTTGTATTTCAATTAAACAAGTCACCGATTTGATGAAAATGTTATGTATGTCATGATTATTTCTATCATTTCAAACTGAGATGAATATGTTTAACCCTTTCCCACAAACAACATGTCTGCTGCAGACGCGACTCATACAAAATACTTCCTTGGCGCTCTGGTTTGTCGGGTTCGCGTTAGGACTGACTCGCTGGTGCTCGGATAAATGGACCAGTAGTACTGGTAACTAACCCAGGAAACGATGATAAAACTGAAATATTGTTGAACGCGGCATAAAACACCAAACAATCAATACATCGAAAACATTTCGTCAATATTTTGAAACTTTCTATAAATGAAAGAAAACGTATTAATAAAGTTGACAACAGCACTATTTTAAAAAGTCGTCTGCTGCAGAGGAGTCTAAAAGGTGTCTGTATGTGGGATAGTGTTAACTTATCCCTTTTCCACCTATAGACGCATTTTGACGCAATTGTAGCTGACGTCTTTTGAAAACATTGTGACAAAAGGAGAAATTGCTCAATTTCACCTTTTGCCACAATGAGTTCAACTTTTGTCCGTAATTATACCTACAATTATAGAGATTTTTCATATTTTGAGTAGACATGTTCAAAGTCGTCTGCTGCAGATTTTGCTGTGTGTGGGTTTAATAATTTTTGAAATTTCCAGAAACCATTTGTTTTTACAGCAGCGCTCAAATTTAGACAGTGGTTATTATATCCGACAACATGATTGGCTACATGAATACGGCTTATCTGTGAGAAACGGCTTAACATTTCCCAGCAATACGGCTGTATTTTTAGCCTAATTACCATCGCTTCGTGTTGTTGCCTAATCACAGTTTAAACATTGATAAGAGAAATCCTGATATTGTTTATGCCAGCCACACCGCGCTTATCAGACCCATGCAAAGTTTCTGAATGATGTATCAAATGATGACAATAACATTTTTGACATGCGCCTCGGTGTCAGATTTACACTATGACGTCAGTCAAAAACTTAAAAACGCTCGTGGCGAATTCCTTTCAACTCATTTATTCTTTCATACATGTCGTTATTTTAGACACCTTTTTGACAATTAGGTGAATTTTCGGTAATTGATAGCTTTAATGGACTTATGCTACTATCTATGAAGACTTTTTAAGTACTAGATTTACATAAATGAGATTTTTTATCATCAAGGAACGATATTTCTTTAAATGATGTTTTATTACGCAAAACTCTTTGAATGTGATTTTATTAGTCGGCCTTTATTCCTTTTCGCTGACAAAGTTCAGTCTTAAGTTGATAACGTCCATTTCAAAGTTCGTCTTTTATCTCTGGAGATAAGAGTTGGAATTTGGTCACTGAAATGGAAATACTAGCACACAATACACATACGCCATAATAATATATATCTGCTGCTCACAGGTCAAAGTGGTGTTACTTTTGTAATACGATTATATATGTCATAACAGAATGATCGCGCAAAATGTCATCTAAATCACATCTGTTTTAATTTAGGCCGTGAATTATGCAGTTTTGATGACGCCATCAAGTGCAAAGACTGGTAGCATACTTTGTATTTACAAGTCTTTTGTTCAAGTGTTTACCTGATATGAAATAGAGTCTTCGCTTTAACCCTTTCCCACCTGCAGACGCATTGAGACGCAATATCAGCAGACGACTTTTGAGAACATTGTGGCCAAAGGTGAAATTGCTCATGATGAGAAATATTTCCTCTGGTCACACTGTTTCCAACTTTATTTAACAATTAACCTATCTTTTATGGAGATTTTTCAGGTTTTTGCCACTATGTTTTCAAAGTCGTCTGCTGCAGATTTGCTGTATCTGTATGTGAGAAAGGGTTAACATCCTAATTAGAAAGTAACATTATTGTCTGACTATTTCAATGAAACAAGGTCAATTCTCTTACATGTAATTATGTTTGATGATGTCCAAAGTAAACTAAGTTTTTATAAGTCGAAATATCGCATTCCCCGATACAGACGGCATTTGAAAAAAGAATTGCAACAGACGAGCAATTTCTCGTTTTCCTACAATATTTCCCATTCTGTAATTTGGTGTTTAACATAACCTTGTGGTACCCTACCACAGTTGCGTAAATGATGACACTTTCGAAAGAATTGGCCCCATCTAGGTGACTTGCAGTTTTATATAGAAATATATAGCGATAACTTAAAAAGCAAACATTTTTCTCTAAAGCTTAAATAGGTATAGCATCAATATAAAGGTTACCAAAAATTTCCAAAGTTGTACAAGTGACGACCATGTTGTAGGAATTGGTTACACTAGCGGTTTCTTTTAGAATTGTATATCCTTGATAAATATTTCTCTCCCGTTTTTTTGCTAAGATTCTTGCTGCAGATTTCTTGATTGTGGGTTTTAACCAAGCATCTCTTTAAGAAACCCTCTTCTGAGTTTTAATAGTTGGTATTTTATATTACATATATGTCCAACACTGGAGTTGTACAAATGATGACGCGATGTTCAGAATTTCCCCCCTTCCTGGGAACTGACAGTTATTACATAAACACTATATGGCGAACAATTTAAACCTTTCCCACATATAACAAATTGCAGCAGACGACCTTGAAAATAGAGTGACAAAACCCTGAAAAATCTCCATAAAAGATAGCTTAATTATTAAATAAAGTTGAAAACATTGTGTCCAAAGGAGAAATTGCTCATCATGAGCAATTTCTCCTTTGGCCACAATGTTGTCAAAAGTCGTCTGCTCCTTTTTTTTTGTCAAAATGCGTCTGGAAAAGGGTTAAGAATATAATCTTCTGAAGTCAAAAGAGGTAGGTAGATATTCAATATTACCCGAAATTCCCTCACCTAAGATGTACAAACGATGACTGTTGTAAGAACTGGTTCCACCACAGTGACCTTTAGACTTTCATTGAAATATATAGGTAAAACTCAAATACTTTTTATTCGTAAGTTTTAATATTTGGTAATTATCATTGCATAGAGACCCCACACCAGACGTGTACAAATGGTGACAATTGGAGCAGAATTTGTCTCTTTTCAGTTGTTGAACACAAATAGTGAGAACATCTTGCCAGATACAATTATAATAGAGCCAAGCAGACCACACGAATCTCTTGTTTTTTTTAAAAACAACATTTAACATTTAATATGTAATTCATTTCAACATATAGACGCATTCTGACGCATCTACGGCAGGCTATTTGTGAAAACAGTGTGGCAAAAGAAGAAATTGCTCATGATGAGCAATTTCTCCTTTAGGTCACATTATTTTCATCTCTGTTCAAAAATCAAACCTTTGTATACAGAGATGTACCCATATAATGGCGTACATGTTTTCAAACTCGTCTGCTACAGATTGATTTAGTGTGGGAAAGGGTTAATATATCATATCAGGTGCTTAATGTAATGATTATGTTACATTATGCAGCAGGCAGGATTTCTAAGATCCGGGGACGGTTATACAATAAACTGTACCGGGTAACCCTGGGAATTACGTGACCACGGTCTCCCACGATATCTTTTGTAGAAACAAAAAATGGTCGAACTCTCAAACATATTTCTTCTATACTTGTTACTTACTCTGGCCAATATTTACGTTACATGCCAGATGCGTCTATCAGTTAATGAATTATTAATGTGTTTAAAACGATCATGCCTTTACACCGGGATCGTCGAAAGAGTGGGAACCCAATAAAAGGATGAAATAGTGCAAATTAATTAGCCAGTAATTAAATGAAAGCCGTTACGTTTTAAAAAGTAATCGTGTTACTGTATCCCCGTGTTGTAATGTTACCAATAATTGTTAAAAAATAAGTTCAGGTCATACATATACGGTTTTTAGGAGAAGCTACACAGATGTAAAACTCTTTTCTGATTTGTTCAAACAGTGCAGACTCAAATGAGACAGTCCTGATACTCGGGCTCATCTTGCTTCACTGTTACATATACGACATGGTACCTCCAATCGCTACACGGCACATGTTAAATCACAAACAATATTGCATACGGGCCTAAGTTTAGGGTAAAACAACCAATGCTTAAGTCTGTATTGAAGTAAACCAAACAAATTGTTATAACTCTTGTAATAAGGCCTTCCCATAATTCCCCCACATCAAAATCATTCGGAATGCTTTTGACATTGCGGTAGTTCCGTATTTCACATGATTATAAAATTCTCTTGGTTTCCGTTTTCTAGGGGTGGTACCGAAGGCGTTTTATACTTGTTTAATTGCCTGCGTATAGAAAACGATATGATAACCTACACCATTGGCAAATGTCTGAGAGAACAGCCTCTCTGAGTACAGCAGTTAATAGAGAAACAATAAACCCTTCCCACTCAGACACGCGTTAGTTTGATTATACATTGTATTGGTGTGGTTTCTTCATCGTGGGGAAGTTTGACCTGACACTCCCGGTACGACCCCTGCTCGCGCCGATCATGGTGGAGAGCACGTGGACAAGGCATATTTCATTACCTAGCATTGGATGGAGAGCTCTTGGACAAGGCACATTTTATTACCTATAATTGGATGGAGAGCTCATGGACAAGGCACATTTCATCACCTAGCATTTAATGGAGAGCTTTTGGACAAGGCACATTTCATTACCTATCATTGGATGGAGAGCTCTTGGACAAGGCACATTTCATAACCTAGCATTGATAGAGAGCTCTTGGACAAGGCACATTCATTGCATTACCTAGCATTATATAGAGAGCTTTTGGACAAGGCACATTTCATTACCTAACATTGGACGGAGAGCTCTCAGACAAGGCACATTTCATTACCTAGCATTGGATGGAGAGCTCTTGGACAAGGCACATTTCATTACCTAGCATTGAATGGAGAGCTCTTGGACAAGGCGCATTACATTATCATACAGTGGATGGAGAGCTTTTGGACAAGGCACGTTTCATTACCTAGTATTGGATAGAGAGCTCTTGGACAAGGCACATTAGTCGCTCAAACATTATACATTTGAAATATATTTGAAAACGTCGATTAACCCGTACAGAACAAACAAACACATTTTACGCCGTAACCGACTCGGTGGTGTAGCGTTCGAGCGTCTGTCTCTGGTGCTTCGGTCACCGACAGGATCATACCAAAGACCACAGTGATGAAACATGGCTTTGCATCTTTGGCGCTCCGGATTGTGAGATTCGTATTACGACTGAATGGACCAGAAAGACTGATACATTGTTTAGGAAACGCCGTGATATAAATGAAACAGTGTTGAAAGCGACGTAAAATACCACAACTTCGTTGCATGCGAAAACGAATAAACATTAGATTTTTTTATGAAGGGGTAAATGGGTCAAGACAATAAAATAATACTGATGATTTTCGGAGGATTTAGAATTAATCTTAAATTACTATCAAAGTATAAACTTGTTTATCAGTGGTTGGTTTTTTGTCAAAGCCGTTTTTCCGAGGCTTCCATAATTCTTGTGCGATTCTCGGATAAAAAAGAGTGTGACTTGACTGCGCAGACTAATCGTGATAAGCTTCCCGAAAGTAAGTGTTCGTGTGACTTGGTCAAAATATCATATCTGGACAGTGTCCGGTTGTCATACCAACAAGGGTTCTGAACCCTTTGATGCCGGACATGAAAAGCGCCCGTACGTGCATAACCACGTGAGTTATGACGTTTAAATAAGCGCCACCTATTCTCACAGCAGTGTACCGTGTGTGGCGCTTCACTCTGTCACCAGCTGTATACATATGACGGTGACCTCATTGCAAAAACACGTGACTAATTCTTGTCTCAGAATGTAGTCGAAAATGATCTCTTGATGCAACTCATTGTTAGAAACAGAGAGATTAACGGGAAATCATAATCCTCCGTAATGTATCAATAGTCCACCGTGAGTTCTCAATAATCCACCGAAATACATGTAACTCATGTAATAAATCTCCTAGTTTCTTGTCCACTGTTTAACCCCATACAATATTTACGGTGATATAAAAATTCGAGCTGGGTTATATCAGCATCATTGATATATGAGTTTCTTATGGGATACTTTATGTCTCGATCTTTTCAACAAGTTTATACATCAGCCCCGACAAGTGGAGAAGGGGGTCTTGTCAAAGGCATAAAGTATTTAGTGTGATCCGACCGAGGATCGAACACAGGACCACCCACACCTGAGGCGGTCTTGTCTATGTGCAAATAATTGTAATATTATGACGCAATGGGATTTTCTTCGATTCTATAATTTGTTTATGTTTGAATACACATCGTTAAATAAATGGCTAATTATATTTGATGAAAATAATATACATATTTATACAAAGATCGGGACCAGGTCAATATGGTATAGTAATACAATTGTTTTACACAATTCACTGCCACCCTTATGGCTTTAAGATTAATGTATTGTGTGTGCTTTAACAACAATTATTCTAAAAGTCACGGCGGCAAGTTCACATATCCATGTGTTTCCCCAAACCAGTACTCAACACAACCGTATTTTCAAGCAGTTGGCTGCCTTTCCACATAAACTTTGCCCATTTGTGGAAGCCTTTTGTCAAACGTTTAAAGGAATGTTGGCCGAGCTGGGAATCTTACTCGCAATCCATGACAGCCCGCGTTTCTACCGACTGATCTACCATGGCTCGTTAAAGTCCTTCGTGTAGATGTAAATTATAAATCCTTTTCCCATTGAATTTTCGCGATAAGTATAACTGTCCATGATTTGTTTAGAACATTCTTGCAAGTTTTTAACTTTTTCAGCGCCGAATTGTTTAAAGTAGACTCTTCCATGTTCAAAATAGGGCGTGTCCATTCCCCATTTAATAAGTATTTTGGAATATTTTGATAACTAAAATGCAAACAATGCTGATTTCAGGTGAGACAGCTCGTTACGAGCTGACTCACCTGAATCTGTATTGTTTGCAAAAACCTGAACATTGCCTTTGGCGCTGAAAGAGTTAAGCATAATTTGATATAATCTAATAAATCAATGTCTTTTTATGTGACCAGACTGCATAAATATCTAGGGTGATCTTACTCTATAGTGTTCACAGCGGCTGTTCATTCATAGTTGTGTTTTTTAAGGATGTGTAAATAGTGTCGCGTTAATAAGGATAAGGGTTTATGAATACTGGACATGTTTTTGAATCAAATAATATGCTGATTCCACAGGGATACAAAGTTGACGTGCTTCACACGTAATGGAAAAATAAAAACTTTAATGTTCATATCTTTGTGTTCTGAAGAAAACACGAAATTTTCATTTGGATCTAGAAGATATTGTCTAGTAAGCAAAACAAAAAGAAATTCAACAACAACACTTTTTATAACAGGTTTCAGATATGGTATACTTTGAATTGGATTCATTTTTTTTTAAAAATTCCATGCCAAATGTCATTAAACAATTTAACCACTTTTTTGTATTAATCTTTCGCAAAGTCAAACATGAACACCCAATCTGTATGTTTTTTAGCAGACTTCATTTTCATTGCAAAGTTATTTTGAATTATACAGTTTACTAAGCGTTAAACATGAAAATCCAAACTGTATGTTTTTTTCATTGCAATGTACTTTGAATTTATACCTTATAAATCATGAATAATTTATGCTGAAAATGAAATCATTTCAAAATAGACAGTAATGCGAGTGAGTTATGTTTTGTATGTATACATTTATGTATAAACCCTTACTTCTTGTAAGAAAATTATTCAATAGTTATTAGAGGATTATGGAAAAATAAAAGTTAGTATATCTTGATAAACTCACAGTTTCAATCTGTGAAATTATCAGCTGATAATCTTCACTGATTACCCCCAGCTCTTACCTGCCTATTGTGCAATCGGTAAGTCAACGTATGCACTAAACAGAGCTTATTTGTCAACATGTAAAACCAAGATACATATTAATTCGTGGTCTCATACAAAAGATTGACCGCCTCGGGTGTTCGAGGTCGGGGGTTCGATCCCCGGCGGAGTCATACCAAATACTTTAAAAATGGTAGACTAGTAATGGCTGCCCCCTTTGGTTGTTGGGCTAGCAGTACGACTGACTGGCCGGAGTCAGGATAAATGAACCAGTAGTACTAAACCTAGAAAAGCCTTGATATAACTGAACAATTACTGAAAGTGGCGTTAAACACCAAACAGGAATCCGCTGTGGTCGAGTGGTTAGCGTCGGGGATTTCGAAACCGGGTGTCCCGGGTTCGATCCCCAGTCGCGGCAATTCGGTCATGGTGGAGTGCTCTTGGGCAAGGCACATTTTCTAGCCTAGTACTGGTTTGTTCACCCAGGGATCATGAATAATTAAATTTAAATGCGCGCTAAATGACCTTTGCTGTCGATGCGCCGTAAAACAATATACATTCATTCATTAAACACCAAACAATCACAAAACAGTTTATTTTCTCATGTCAAATAATATCTCTCTCTCTAAAAACCGAAACAAACTAGTATAATATACTATATCATTTTGACTTGCCATAACATAAATGTGATTTAAAACAGCTAATACAATCTCGGTTATTTGCAAATGTTTTTCTTTGTCATTTTCTTGTGCCTCAGCGGTGCTCTATATCACGTTTTTATTAGAAATGCTGATTTGAGCGTCACGTGAAATCTCATAAAGTCTCATAGAGCGCGAGTTCTTCGTGAACGGCGCTGGTTTGACTCGTTGACAGACGGTTTTGATATATGGAGTCAAATTGCCCCTAGAAATGCGGCTTACGTAAAACACGTGTTTCTTTTTCCTTAACCCCTCATTTTCGACGCTTTCTGACGCCTCTGCATCGGACGGATTTTTGAAAAACATAGTGACAAAAGAAGAAATTGCTCAAAACGAGCAATTTCTCCTTTTGCCACAATGTTTTCCACTTTTAGTCATAGGTTAATTAATCCATTCAATTAAAGAGATTATCTATGTTTTGACAAAATATGTTCAAAGTCGTCTGCTGCAGAAATGTCGTAACGAGCTAGCTGTCTCCCCTGAAATCTGCATTATTTGCCACTTAGAAACTGAATTTTTCTGATAATGGAACATTTTTAAGTTTTAAGTTTTAGCAAGAAAATATCAGTGAATTGTAAGATATGGTTATGTCAATCTAAAAACCACCTAGTATCATAGTTAACCCTTTCCCACATCCAGCTTATCTGCAGCAGACGAATTTGACAAAATATTTGCAAAAATATGAAAAATGTCTTTTAATAATAATATAATAATTGAATAAAGTTGAAAACACTGTTGCAAATGGAGAAATTGCTCGTTTTGAACAATTTCTCTTTTTGTCAGAGTGGTTTCAAAAGTCGTCTGTAGAAGAGGTGTCAGAAAGTGTCTAAATGAGGGAAATGGTTAAACATTGGAAAGCAAAGTTTTGATACAGAGTTGTCAATAGTGGGAAAAAAGGCTATTTTTCGTTTTGAACAATTACTCTTTTTCCACTAATGTTCTCAAAAGACATCTGCTACAGAGACATGTAGAGTTGTGTGTTTCAGGCAAAGTCTCATAACATGATACACGATCGTCACTGCATAGTGCTTGAAGATAAGTTAACCCTTTGCCATATACAACAAATACGCGGCAGACGACTTTGAAAACATACTCCAAACAAGATGGAAACTCCCTTTAAATGAAAGTATAATAATAGAAAAGAGTTTTGAGCAATTTCTTCTTCTGTTGCCATGTTTTCAAAAAGCCGTCTGAAAGGTTCTATATGAGGGAAAGGGTTGAATCTTAATTCGAAATGCAGCATTCGTACTACCAATTTCATTAAAACCAGACAAAAACTTCGCTCGCTCGTATATTGACCTGATGACTGCCCCATACAGGTCGTCTCAGATTGACCTATGGGTCAGCAAATCAAGTTATCGCTTACAAAAAACGTTCGGTATAAACCAGTTATCATAACACATATAAATTAACCATAATTGTCGAGTTCTCCGATTGTATTATACCGGCATTGGTTGTATCGTGCTATTTCATTAATATATTGATATATTTTTATTCATTAAAGGCAAACAATACGGATTTCAGGTGGGACAGCTCGTTATGAGCTGACTTACACGAATCTGTATTGTTTGCAAAAACCGAAAAGTTGTAATTGGCACTGAGATTGAAAAAAACACGAGGTGAGCTGGTTTTACATTGGTCGCAAAGATGCTGTCATTGGTAATACTGCAGCGACGCCCCAAAACAGTTTTATTTATGTGGTCGTTTTAAAATAGAAAATATTTATGCTGCACTTGGATCTCCGACCATGGTTTTTGTTTTATGCTTTACGGCGCTTTCAACATTTGTATCAGTTATACCACGGCGTTAACTTGGTAAGTTACCAGTTCTACTGGTCCAATCATCCCGACATCAGCGAACCCTCGACCTC